>JADRCH010000103.1:1041374-1090279 GCA_019843965.1 Rhynchomys soricoides
AGAGAGAGAGAGAGAGAGAGAGAGAGAGAGAGAGAGAGAGAGAGAGAAAGGAGTTGTGCAGGTCGACCAGAGGTCAATATTGGGTGTCTTTCTCAATTGCTCCTCACCTCATGTTTTGAGACATGGTCTCTCACTGAACCTAGAACTCACTGACTCAGCTAGACCCAAGGGACAACAAACCCCAGGGCTTTTCATCCAGGTACTGTGTGGCTCACACTTTATTGCCTGAGCCATCTCTCCAGCTCCCCTTTCCCCCTTTTAAAGTTAGTGCCTGAACATTTTAAAATCACAGAGCTGGGCAGTATATGGCTTGTGGTCATTGCCAAGTGTGTGCGATAGGCAAAATTCTAAACTGGTCATGTTTCTAAGCATCTGGCATATATACACCTCTCTCAGTTATTTTATCAAAGACTGATTTAAGTATTGCATTCAAGCATTCAAGGGTTTTTAGAGATGTAACGAATAATTCTAGTTAGTTGACTCCAAGAGAGGAAGACTGTCCAGGCGGGCCTTTTTCAGTGACTATTAATTGCTAATGATTTCTTAGCTATGAGAGTGGCTTCTAGACACCTTCCATGCTGGGACTTTTGGTTTGAGCTTGTGCAGGTCTTGTGTGTGCTGTCACAGCTACTGTGGGTTCATATGTGCAGCTGCCCTCTTGCGTCAGGTGAATGGTTTTCTTGTAATCATTTACTGTCTCAGGCTCTTACAATCAGAGAGCTTTCCCTGATTGATCATAGATAAGAAAGATGGAGAGTAATACTCTAGCTTGTCTGGAGGAGAGAAAGTATGCACTTTGTGAACTGGCTGTGGAGACACATAGCAAGGAATTAGGAGTGGCTCCTCATTGCCGAGACCAATCCCCAGGCTGCACTGTCAGAAAAGGGGATTCTCTAGGATACAAAGTCTCTCACCAGCCACTGAGCATAGAGCAGACCCTGAACCTCAGATGAGAACTGGAGCCCCTGCTGACTCTTATAGATTCACCCCTGGGGACTGATCTACAGAAACTATGATGTAAGAAATGTGTGATGTGCATTGAGTTGCTAGATTTTTGTCTATTAGCTACCTAGCTATAGAGAAGCAATGAACCACGTTATGAAGCAGGTTTGTGATCCTCTGTGTAACTGACAGTGAATCAGCCTTGTGAATAAGATCAAGTCAATCAATCTGTGTGCACAGTACACTTTAAACAAAGGGATGAGCCATGCTCCAAGAAAAAACACACCAAGCGAGCAACAGAGTGAGTTCTTAATGGAACAGTTTGGAGATGTGACCCTGTGTCATGATGCTTATTTTGCTAGAGATCAAAATGCTAGGCTATCTAACACAGCTCAGAAAACAATTTTCCTGCCACTTTCCAGTTTTTGAATATTTAGTGTATTCTGTAGTTCTTTGTAAATTCCATTAAAATAACTTTTAAAAGGAAAACAAAACAAGCCCCTCTGCAATATATCCCCCCCTAACCCAAACAACTGCTAGTATTCTCAAAGTACACTTTCCTTGGTAAATAGGAATAAAATATAGAATATTTGGTGATTTCTGGGATATCTAAGCATCCTTGGGCGTTCTAGTTTTGGACTTCCAAGAGTCTGCTGGGAATTTTGAAATCCTATCAAGTGTTGTTAAAAGGATTGGAGAGGTGAATACAAAAGGCCAGAGTCTGACTGACTTCAGTCTGAAAGTGAATAATACAAAGCTATCTATCGCCATCACCCTTTAGCGCTTAACCCTTACACCCGGGAACAGCAGACTGTATACTGACTATGGGCATTGTAATTTAAGTTCTAATTTTAATATAAATGTATATGCTGTAGTTGAGAGGAAACTGAGGAGCATACTTGTTAAGAAGATCTGGGGCCGTGTGTGTGTGTGTGTGTGTGTGTGTGTGTGTGTTCACATGTACCAGTGGAGATCAGAAACTGAAGTCAGGTGTCTTTCCTACCCATTCTCCACCTTACTCTTTTTGAGGCAGGGTCTGTCCCTGAGCCTGGAGCTCACCAGTTTAGCTAGGCTGGCCATCAAGCTCCAGAACTTGCCTGCCGTTGCCTCCCCAGCCCTGGTATTACAGATGTGTGCTGCCACACCTGGGTGTTGGGAAACTGAACTCATGCTTGTATAGTAAGAGCATCACCATGGGAACCAAGTCCCTTGCCCTAGCTTCCTCCATTTTTACTGGAATTGCACTCTCTCCTGCCAAGCACATGTTCTTTCAAATCTGCTGGAGCTTCAGTTTCCCACGGAAAGGCATTCCTCAATGTTACCCTTGTTTTGTTGATTGCATCCAGCCTGCCTCACCTTTGTTACTCAACTGTGGACATTTTCACCTGGAATTTCTACCCTGGCCCCCTGAGTGTTCTTTGGCTATGGGTGCCATGTTCTTTATCTGTTTCGGTATGCAATTTGTTTGGCAGAACAGCTAATCAAGTCTTTGAATACTAGCCCACAGGAGTGACATTTAAATAGACTGACGATAGTAACCACAAATGCATGCCGGATATGGGTCAGTGATCAGGGCAGGGACAGTTATACCAAATCAAGGTTGATCTTACAGGCTAGAAATCTCATTTTCTATTAGGTCAAGATTCTCAATGTGAAAACACTACTTACTTTGTTATGTACTTCAAATTGAGATGGTTTTCCTTTGTAGTCTAAGTCAGACCAAAGAGTCTTAGGCTCTCAATGCTCTTCTTCTTCCCCTCCTGCTCTTTGTCACCCTCCCTATCACCCATCCATACTTTCTTCTTTAAGGCAGTATCTCATGCAGCCCACGCTGCCCTCAATTTACTATGTAGCCTAGGAAGACCTTAAACTCCTGATTCTTCTGTCTCTATCTCATGAATGCTAGGATCAAGGTGTGTACCACTGTGCACAGTTTCTGTGGTCCCAAGGACCAATCCCAAGGCCTCCTGGCTAGCATGTGCCAACTGAGTTACATGCAAGCTTCTTGATGCACACAAAAGTGTGATAACGCAAACTGATAGCTTCAGCGTACTAACTTAGGACACAACTTCCATATTATATTGAATATGGGATCACTCAAGCATTTCTAAAGGATTCCCTCAAAAAGGAGGTTGGTTGTTTTGAAATTTGAAATATTCTAGCACCCGTTGGATATGAATTTTTTAACTGGAAGGAGTGTCACCATTTTAGAAGCTTGGGATCCAGTTCATTATTCCTCTCTGCCACTCTTGTGACCTCCATGTAGGACACACAAGGTGCATTTTAACGCCATTGGCAAATGCTGTACGTGTAGTTTATTCTCCCAACCCTTTGCATGGACAAAATTATTTCCGTCTATATTAATTCTGTCTTGAATTTACTTTAGAAGCAGCTGGGGGGAGCCACATTTATCTTTGTCATTGTGCAACCTGCTAAGAATTAAGGAGGCCGAGTAGTTCGAGCATTGTTGAAGACGCCCCCCTCGTTAGAGATAGGCAAGCTTTGAAAGGGTTGATTGATTCTGAGAGGGCCCCTGAAGCTTGGCTCTTTCCTTGAAGGGTAATCAAATTAATAACCTGTACATGGTGTGAGGGGATCCCTCTGGAGTTCACTGCCTTGTGAGGTCATCATCCTTTTGCATGGAATTATCTTTCTCCGTGAGGGCTCTGTCATGGGAGGATTCAGACTAATAGCATTAAGCTGCTGGCCTGAGAATCTCTTTCTCAAGTCCCTAACCTCAATCCCTTCCTATCTTAGAAATCATGGTCCCTTTGTCTGAACAGCAGCTGAAAATTCAGAGCAGACAAACAACATCAACAAAAACGAAAACAAGAAATCCACAAGGCCAATTCCTTCCTTCTGTTTATGGGGAAGGATGGTCCTGTGTTGAGTTGCTGTTGGTGAAAACCATGCAAACAGCAATAACAATGTGGGGGTGATGGCTGCCTCTCTGGGGTCAACCATCCTGGTGCCTTTTCCAACAGAGAATTAGGCATGGCCTCTGGGGAGTTGATTTGATAAACCATGGTCAGTGGTATTACAAAGGGTGTCTGAGCACAGAAGGGGGGCCTTGAGAACCCAGGGACAGTGGCCTTGACCTCCAATGTTTCTCTCTTTCTCCTTGAGCCTAATAAACTGAGATCCATCGACGACCTAAGCTCAAGAGCTGAGAAACTTTGCCAGCACCCAGTTTCTTGTTTGTACATCATTTGCAGCAATCTGTTTGACTTGATCAGTGTGAGGCTGCAGTTGCAAGGCCTGTAAGCAGGTCCACTCTCTATACTCTGTTCACCTAAAAGAGCTCATATTTTTATGCTCTTCAGCAGAAGTCCCCAGCACAGCCATGATTTTCTTTCAAAGGCAACTGTGTTCATTCTTCTGCTGGTGGCTTAATTTCCCATTCTTTTGCTTGAGTCATTGGCTGTACATTTGCTTGGGGCCACGAAACTTCATGTCTGATTGTTTTGAAATTTGGTAGCCCTTGCAACAAAAGGCCTTAAAACAACAATAAAGGCTTTGTCCTGTTCTATTCACAAAGAAAATTCCCCCCAGTAATTATATGTGCAGGAAATGAAAGGTATTATCAGCAGCATATGCTTTTCAGAAATGTATAATCCTTTAACAGTCAAATCCTTTCTCTGGGATTAGTGACATGGTTTGTATCCTGGGAGCCAAATCCTCTTCTTCGAGACAATCCTCAAATCCTTTCTAACAGTGCCTATGTTGATTTCAGACCCAGTTTTATTTAGGAATTCAAGGACAGAATTTAGCCTTGTGTGGAAAGGTCCTTAATAAGGATTTTTAAAATAATAATAATAATAATAATAATAATAATAATAATAATAAAACCCCGGGTATTTACCTAATACTTAGACTTCAGTTACAAAACCTGAATTCTCAATGAGTGTAACAGATGTGTTTAACATCTGGGCCATCCACGTACTCACCATTCCTCCATTGCACAACCCCCCCCTCCTGAGGAAGGACCTAGGAGGTAGAGCTGACCCATAGAGGTTATTGATGATTCTCGATGTTTCCCCAACTCAAGATGTTGCCCAGGATGTAAGAACAGATGCTCTCCCTTCTCTGTGTTTAGTATGCTAGGACTTCATCTTTTAGAACTGAGTGGTCATGTAACCCTACATTGAGGATATTTCTATTCACAGGGATCTGATGCTCTTTGGTGCAATGAGGATATACCTTATCCACTTCTATGGAAAAATGAAAGAACTGTATATAATAATGAGCTCTGAACAGGGAAGGCACTGGCCCTCTCAAGCTGACTGTTGTGCTTCTGTGAGTAACACATTTGCGGTAAATATGTTAACAGTCTCTATTAAGGATTTGAAAAGTGATTGTTATGTGCGACATACATGGTATGGTATCATTTCCCAGATAGAGGGAGAAATTAAGCTTGCTATCCTTCCCTCACAAAGTTTTATGTCAGAAGCTAACAAGCATAAAAGTGGTCTGAAGTGTAATACAGGGTTGTTAACTCAAGAGACCAGAGAACACAGAGGTAACAGCAAGAGATTCACCACAGTATGGGTGTCTGTGAAGGCCTACACAGAGATTTTAAAGCCCTTATAATAAACCATTCTATATATGCAGTTTGTATATACAAACATTATTGAATGATATAGTGCCAAACAAAAAGATAAGAATTGTATTTAAATGTTGTTGAAATAAGCTATTCTGCCAAGGAAAAGACAACTTCAATAATGAGGAATAACTCGCTTCAGCTCACATATGTAATGGACTCAGCCTGGATTTGGATTCAGACACTCCACAGTCCAGCCTCCACGCTGCTGACCCCATTCCTTGTGTCTTCTCTTTCTCCTGGGCTCCTATCCCTCATCAGTGTGCTTCCTCCCCCTCCTCTGCTTTGCTGGCAGTTCCTGAGGGTCTCCTGATAGACACACCCAGCGAGGATATTTTGGTCTCAGTCGTCCTTGAACTCTAGATCATCTGTCCTGATGTGTAAGGAAGATAATATTATACACTCTGTGAGACTGTACTCACGTCAAACTTTTGCACTACGTTACATACAAAGACAGTTTGGAAATGTGGTCAAGTTATGGAAGCAGAAAGGTGTTCAGAGCTGGGCTTAGAGACTCATGATGTGTGACCTTGGGTGAGTAGCTTTACATAGCTGTGTTCAGCTTCATTAGTGGCCAGTGATGGGACTTGGTTCATTTTGTTGCCGGGGAAATTTAATAGTGCACTGCTTATGTAGAATCACTGTGCCTGATTTCTAACTAGCACAAAGCAATCATTGCTGTGTAGCGCTTGGCTTTGGGAGGGGTTATTATTTACGGATAGAGGTTTTAGTTTTGTCTCCTTTAAACTCTGCTTGATCACCACAATCTAGCTGCCTTCCTGTATCCCTGTTTCTCACTCTTCCCTTTATGAATCTTCTTTATCTAGCTTTTTCTTCCCATTCTCACATTTTCCAGCATGGTTCCTGGAAATGTTCTTTCTGCTACCTCTATGATCTTATACTCCTTGAGTATTCCTCTGGTAACAACGGTCTGTTTTTAAGCCTTCAGTTATTAAATCTGTACCTGCTTCCAAAATTGTTATGATTCCCATCTTTTCTGTTTTTCAGCATAGAGCCACTAGGAGAAGACTGAGAGGTGACGGTAGTCAGCCCTTCCTAGCTTGTAATTCCTACATGTGCTATATCTTATGAATTCCGCAAAGGGGGTCAATTCTGGACTTGTGTTTGGATCCATCACATATTCAGCTGCTTGACCTCAGCTGGGTTCCCAGATGTCACTGACCATTTTTGTATTTGTGCTAAGCTACCGCCATAGTCCTTACAGTAGCAGGTCTTAACTCTGGCTTGTCCCTCAAGTGTCCTGAGAGATATCTGCACCCTTACTCTTATTTAGGCTTTGCTGGAGGATCAAGGTTGTTGGATCCAGAAGAAATGCAGGGACAGATGGCTATCTGTGATGTTTATCAGCATCCCAGGGCAGATGCTGGCCTCTAGGCTCACAATTACCTATGGCTCTTCCCAGCTCTTCTCACTTACCCTAAACTTCCCCAGCTCATGGGCTTCCCTTCTCCCCAGCTTCTAATTCCCATATAACCCTGCCATTTCTCTCCCCCTCTTTTGTCTTGCTCTCCTTGGCCTGTGCTCTCTTTGATCCCCACTCCGTCTCGAAACTGCCTCTCATGGTTAAGTCCACCCTGTTGACTGTGTTGTCTTCTACTTTTTCTCCCTGCTCTGGACTCCTCCAGATGCCTCTGACTTTATTCTCCCCCCTATATCTAATAAAACCTTTTGGTCAACCACACCTTGGAGTGGCCATTTCCTCATGTTGTGTAAAGGCCATCTGTCCTGAGCTGCTGTCTCTCTCTCCACCTCCTCCTTGCTCTTCCCTCCACCTTCTTTCCTGACCCTGGAATCTCCATTAGCTCTGCCCTCACTTTCTCTATGCTTCTTCCTCCTTTCCCACTGTCTCTCTACAGCTGTGGTCCTCATCCCCCCTACTGCTGTGACCCTTTAATACAGTTCCTCAAGCTGTGGTGATCCCCCAATCATAAATTTATTTCATTGCTACTTCATAACTATAATTTTTCTACTGTTATGAAATGTAATATAAATATCTGATATGCAGGATGGCTGGTATAACCTACAGGTTGAGAACTGCTGCCCAATGGGGATTCCTCTACATTAAAGATTCTCAAATCCCATCAGCATCCACAGGCGTCAGCCCTTGTGTGCCGTATGGTTTCCTGAGGAACAGACACATTCTCTTCAAGTCACCTAGCTCCCTTAGTTCTTCCACTGAACTTGTCCTTTTGAAGGCCATCAGGGTCATCTCGACTATCAAACTATTGTTCTTTTTGTTCTTAGGTACACAGATTCACCCTCTCTCTACCTTGCTTCACTCCATGGCCTTCATGTTCTATATTCCCTGGCTTATCTTCCATCTAATGCAATCAGACAATGCGTGTTTGTCATTCCCTCACTGCAACTGAGGTGCCTACAAAGCAAGATTCCTTTGTTGGCTACTTTCTTCCAGGTGGGGGTATGGCATCCGTCACCACATTATCTCTCTAGAGCCAAATGCCTGAAATAACACACTGTGTCCCCTTTGGCTGCTGGACTTTAAGAACTAGAAAAGGAGGGGGATGACAGTTTTTGATATTTCTTTACAAAACATGTTTTACATGGTACTTAACCCAGGGGTCCAGACAAATGCCTTTTAACGTATATGTGTACTAGGCATTATGCAAGTGATTTACAGCTATAAATACACTGATCTTGAAGACATCTCCGTGAGGACAGTATTGTGACCAAGTCCATTTATTAGGTGAAGAAACCGAGGGACAATGACCTAACAAACCCAGGGCCATACAGCTAGGTGATGCAGCTGGGAGTTGAACAGAGGCAGTATATCACTCCAGATAAGGTATGGCACACATTCTCAGTAAGTCAGAGGAAAAACCCTCAGCATTAATTTTTCCTGGCTCACAATTGTCATTCAAGGGCTCTGCTCCTATTTCATTTCCTCCCGGCGCCTTTGCATGCCTGCCCTGCTTCTCCCATCACTAGAGGGGGAAATGGTTCTAAAGAGCTGAATACTGAAATGTGTCCACTGAACAACATGATTGCGTTTCCAGATCTTCAGAGCATCTCCTATCATTTCAGGCTTCCCCTCGGGCAGGCTCCAGCATACACTGCCTCTCTACAGACAGTCCCAGGGGCAAAGTCCTGTGATTTTGACATTGCCTCTTGTGAAGTTGAATCTTAAGCCATTCTTTTGTCAGACTGATTTTTAAGTGTGTATATGTATACGGGTCTGTGTCAGCATGTCTATGCCATGTGTGTACAGATGCTGAGAGAAACCAGAGAGGGCGTGGGATCCTCCAAGTCTGGAGTTACAGGTATTTATACGCCCCCACAACCTGGGTGCTGGGAATGGAACTAATGTCCTCTAGAAGAATAGTAAACATTCTTAGCCACTGAGTCATCTTTCCAGCCCTCAGGAATTATTTATTTTTAAACTAACATGTTTAGGTACCTTCTCTGTGGCCAATGAAGGATGGTCACGGTGGCTTTCTTACCATCTTTCTACCGGTCCTTAGGTTATTCCATCACATCATTTCACCCGATCGGTCCTTTCTGGACACACACAGGCACTGTGTGAAAAACACATTTTCCACTTGTGATTTCCAAACCATCCCTAGCATCCTCCTGTCTGTCCCATCGACAATGAAACTTATACAACACCATTCTTTGCTAATCTTACTATTCTAAAAATATGTCTTTGTATTGTGCATGGATGATAGTTTAAAACAAAACAAAAACATTCTCCAGAAACCAGATAAAGCAGAAATTTTGTTGAATTCATCATTAATTCTAAATGCTAGCGAACTGAAAAAAATAAAAGAGAGAGAGAGAGACTTAAGGTTTCTTATGTTTGTGCTGTGTAAAATCCTGATTTTTTTCTTTGCGTGATGAGCAACGCTACAACCCAGAAAACCATTTCCCCACCTAGTACAACACAGAACTATATAAAGATTAGGATGGTGTCAAGCAATTTCTATGATTTTGCCTTGTACTATTATGTTAAGTTTTACCAATGTTTGTAAGGTTGAAAATATTGTACTATTCTTCCAAACTTATCCAAGAAGTAAATGTGATTTCTCTTAACATTTCTGTTAGCCATTAAGGTTCATTGATAGTGACCCATTAGAAATTCAGAATTCTTTTTTTCACTCAAATGACTACATAGCATCATCATAGGTAGAAAAATAGTTTACTCTCCTATCACAGCTCTATTGTCATGTTTTTTTTTTTCTTTTAAGTTTTATTTTTTGAAGGGACTAGGGATTGAAATCAGGGCCTTGTGTGTGCTAGGCAAACTCTACCACTGAGGTATACATCTAGCCATTTATTTATTTATTTATTTATTTATTTATTTATTGACAACATTTGCTAAATTGACCAGGTTGGTGTTAAGCTTGCTTCTAGTCTAAATCCTGACCAAGCCTTGAATCTGTGATACTTTGGCCTCAGCCTTTTTTTCTATTTATTTTCTTAAAATTTATTATTTATGTATATGAGCGTGTGCCTACCTGTGGTTATGGGCATGCAAGTGGAAGTGCTCCCACAGGCCATAAGAAGGTGCTGGATCTCATAGAACTAGAGTTACAGGCAATGGTGAACTACCTGACATAGATGCTAGGAACCAAACTCTAGCCCTCTGGCGGAGCAAGGTATCATATTGTGAAAGTATATTAAGCACACCCACCTTTGCTTGCTTTCCTTTTGATAATGTCTGACATAGCCCAGTCTAGTCTCAAACATTACTGAGTGGAGGATGATCCTCCTGCCTCTATTCCCCAATGCTGCAACCACTGTCAATGCCCCACACCTGATTTATGTGTCTCCATGTTTTGAAGCCAAGACTTGTTCATTCTAGGCTAATGTTCCAACAACCATCACCTATATCCTTGTGCCCAGGTTTTCTGTTTTCTAATATATTCATTTAGCAATATTTTCAAAAAGGTAACTCTGTTTTAAAATTTTAATCTGAATGACCTGGTCCTGGCATTTCTCCAAGGTTGCTGTGCTTATTAGATAGGATCTTAACCTGTGCAATTCTGGGATCACTGAGTAGTCCCAGGAGACTGAGACTAGGATGTTGAAGTAGATGCTCAGTGATCTGCTATTCTACAATCCAAGGCTGAAGCTATTGCCAAATGTGACAATCGACTCTAAAGTAATTTCCCCTCCTAATCCATTGGAAACCTTGAGTCCTTTAACGCCCACACATGCAGGTGGTTTCTCTCTCTTCTGAGCTCTTGTAGATCTTGTCTGGGAACTTACTCATTTGACTTCAAGCATCCCATTTCATTCTAATATATCTAAGCTCAGTGTCTTGGAAGGCTATTTAAATTTTTGTACATCCTTCTACTAACTCCAGTAGTTGAGAATATGCAAGGGTGGGTATTGTTCTCTTTAGATGCCTGATAGCTTTTAGCCTGGAGAGCCAAGGGGATGCACAAAGTACACACCAGGAAAGAACAAATGAATGGTCCAGTTCCATCTTGGTTGAGTGCCCAAATGGGAATAGTTATTTTATATTATAGGAAGAAAGTTTATGTGCTGGAGAGATGTTGCCAGTGGGTGCTTATGACTTAGCCTGGTTTAGAGCTGAATCACCTATGATTCATTCACTTTATTTGATCCATTGATTTCCATAAATCTGCTTTGTGAGTGATGGGTTCATTTGTGTATAAATTCTGTTTCAGAGAGCTCTGATTAAGGACAAGCCCATCTGGAAGCCCAGCTAGTAGAGTGCTGGTCCAGTGTGCATGAATCCTGGGTTCAGTCTCTGGCACTACATAAAATGAGGCACCTGTAGTTCCAGCACTCAGGAGGTAGAAGCAGGAAGATCAGAAGTTCAAGGTCATCCTCTACTATATAACAAGCTTGAGACTAGCCTGAAGTACATGATAATCCATCTCTTCCAAACAAACAAAAACAAAGATCCAAAACACAAAAACAAAGCAACAGAAGACCACATACTTTAACACATACATACTAGAACACATGACTTTAAATGTCCCCAGCAAACAATATAAATGAAAATGACAGGGCTAAGATTTGAATTTACACAGTCCTGGTTCAAAGGTCTAGATTCTAATGTTTATCCTTTACTATATCTACACAATTATGAATCAAATCAGAGCATTAGCCTGATGTCATAGGCAGTGCCATGGCACCCTGATGATGGTTAAATTCTCTTTTCTGGAATGCCTAAAACAACTCCTGGGGAAGAGTAGGTATAGTCTCTAACTGAAGGTCTGGAAGGAGTCAAGGTGTCCTTATTGGGGTGCCATGTGATGATTCAGTGTCAGCCTGAAAGCATACCATAGTAAGCATATTATGACCACCGAATGCTGAGAAATGTATTCTCTTCACCATAGAGTTCTCTTATCCATGAGTTCAGTTATCTATGGTCAATTAGCACCCCAAATTAAGTGAAAATTCTATAGGCAGTTTATAAGTTATAAAGTGTATCCTGTTCTGAGTAGAGTAATGAATTCTCATCCTACGCAGTTCAAAGGTGGCCTGTCTCATTGTATAATATCTCCATACTTTATACACAACCTACTTGTAGGTCAGCCAGGAGCCTTTTCATTTGTCAGCTAGACTGTCACAATCACAGAGCATGTGTTTGGTTAGTCCACATTTTACTTGACAGCCCCAGAACACAAAAACAATTCTGTGATACTGAAGATCTTATTATGGCATCTTATAATTGTTCTACTTTACTAGTAGATATTCTTACTAACATCTTACAATGTTTCTAAATTAAAGTACACCATAGCTATATAAACAAAGGCAAAAATACAGAATAGACAGGGTTCAGTAGTACTCATGGTTTCAGGCATCCACTGGGAGCCTTTGAATGTGCTCTAGTAATTATACTAAAGATACAAGTCTAAGTTGAGATCACCTCTGTATGGCCGTGTAGCCTTAAAAAATCTCTATGAGGGAAAAACAGTGAGCAACTTTAATGATCTGTATGATAGTCATCTGAAAGAAGAAGCCGTTACTACTGGGACAGCACACTTAGGTATAGACATCTAATTCACTTAGTTATGTTGACTAAAACTTTGGCAAGCACAGATGATAGAGGATATGGTCATTCAAAACACTGTAGAAACTGCACAGGAATGTGAATAAGCAGGCATCAAAAGAAGAGAGAGTGAGTTTGCAACAACAGTTCTCAGAATGGGGCTCTAATTAATATGCTGTTCTATGGAATTCAGAACCAAGTGGTTATCAGAGGCTCAGGGTGGTGGGAGGGGGTAGCTCCTGGGTGGCCACTTCTGTGTGGTTTGGGAGCCAGGGTAGTTCCACGCTCTTCTAAAACAATATCTAGGCATCTCAGCTTAGTTGGTTGGGTTTTCTAAAATTTCCATTGACTGGGGAGGATGGAGTGGAAATCCATGGTTGGTAAACTAGAGAAATTTAGAAAATCAACTGTGTGGGACAGGGTAAAGTTGAGACAAGACCAACTGCTTGTCAGGACAAAAAAAATGATGCTGTTTAGAGAATTAGACAAGAATATATGATTTGAAGAGATGTTGGACTCAACATGAAGTTGAATCTAAGCCAGCAGCAGCCAAAACTTAGATACAACCTTTTTCCCTCCTACTACCTGCCAAGGACTGTAGGCAAGCCACATGTACATTCTAAATTATGTAAAAATTAGGAAAACACTGAAAGTTCAGGAAAGAAAAATCACCAGAGAGAAGATAGTGATGGAAGTGTGACTTCTTGTGAAATGTCATGAAGACTGATAGCTGCAGACATGTAAGATTGACATCTGCAGACATACAAGATTGACAGCTGTAGACCAATAGAATCATCTTTCAGTATAGTGGAGAATGTGGGTTCTCACTGCCCTTCACTATAGTAGATTTGAGAGGAATGAATGGACTGAAGCTTCAATCAGGGATACACTAGTCAGTAAGGCTCAAGGCAGAACCTAGAAGCCAAACCTTGGCAAGTATTGAAGCCTCTGACCTTAAACACACTACACTATAGGACAGAAAGCCACCAATTCTGAACTATCCTTATGCTAGGTATTATGTTTAGGGAATGAGTTTACAAAGGAGGGTGAGCAAGGGCCTCTCTCCAGACATTGGGAGGTGAGAGCAAGGGAGAATGAAAAGTCATAGCAAATCATACCCCTTTTCCTGGACAGGCTCTTCTGTTAGTGAAGCAGGGAGCACTTCCAGACAAGATGTCATGGAAGCCTTACAACTTGTTACCAAGATACAGAAGGTCAGTCAATGGAAGAGAAAAAAAGCACAAGCCAAACTGATATAGGGCTTTGCGTAGTCACTATGACCTTGTAGCAAACTGTTCAATCTGTTCCCTAAAATTCTTATAAACTGTGGTGGCAATGATATTGCCCTCTTAAGGAACTAAATTAATTTTTGCAAATGCATTTAAACCAATGCTCACTATATAAAAAACTCTATAGAAAGGTTTTAAAATATTTTCTAAAAGACTTATTTAAAACCGTGAATTGTCTCTTCCACTCACCCCAGTATAGACCTGTAGACACCAGCTTTTCATTGTACCGGCATTGAGTGGTTAGTTTGGCTAGTCAAGTTACAGACTAAACACAAACTCTTTGTTCTGGAGTAGGTCACATCCCACTACAGGGCATATGGTATGGCTTCTACTATAGAAGAAACCTGCATTTCACTGTGCACACAAACATTCAGAATCAGAAATTCACATTGTAAGCCTTATACACATAGGGCAATGTGTGTACATACTTCTTGGTTTTTAAAATAGAAATGACACAGTCTATGGGAGCAGTAGTTTTCTTCTTTCGGTTGAGAAGAGAGCTTCATGGAAAAGGACACATGCAAAGGGATGAATTTTGGAAAGCTGAGATTTTCAGGTACAAAGGATTTGATGAACACAAACTCACAGCAAGAGATGTGCTGATAAAGTGAGAGCTTTGTCACAGCTCAGTCCTCAATGGGAATTTACTGCTCAAAACTCTCTACCAGCTAGATGAGATGCAGAGGCAAGTTCTGATCTCATTCTGTGGCTTGTGGCTCTTTCAGACTCCAGGCCACTGCTCTTTAAGCTACCCTATGAGTTGATTGACTGGCTGATCCTAACAGACTTTCTGTTATCTTTATTTTCTGTGCTGGGTCTGTGAGGTAGAGATGCTTGTGACCAAGAGATTCTGAGTGGACAGAATGGCAGTGTAAATGAGACGGCAGCCATGGTTCATTAGGATTCTTAGGTGCTGCTCAATTTTCCTGGGCAGGTAGAAAGAATGGATGTTTACACTTCCATTCTTCATGGGGAAAGGAGAGTGGAGGGAATGACTCATGGCTGCAGTGCCTAGTTTAGGACTGCTGCTCAGTTACCTTGAAGGAGGAAGGGACAGGTTGGGCAGAAGTTCTAGGACCTTCCAAGGTAGTAAAAGCTAGCCAAGAGAAGGGAAAGTGAGCAGAATGGACCTCAGCCTGGTTATATTGGGATCTACTCATTACTTCGGTCAGGACATGTATCTGGACTCAGAGGACTGTACAGAACAGTAGGAACTGGGTTTGGCTGTGTCTCCTACAGGAAACACATTTAATTTATAATCCACTCAGAGAGTCTACAGGCAAGGATACCTTTCAGAGATGGCCTAATGGGAACCAGGGCTCACATTGCTTAACCTATAACAGTTTTCTCCATACCAGATTTCCTTGCCATAGATATTATGTGTCCTATACCTTTAAAAACCACAACCCACAAACGTTGTCAAAAAAGGGAACCAAGAAGAAAGTGGCTGATACCTGTTCTTAGAAAGGGCGTCAAGTAAAAGCATCGGCCGCATTCAGGGCAAAGCATGAGGGAACACCACCAGTCAGAAGGACTTAAAGAAAAGTTGTTATGTATCCGGTGGCCTGCAGAGTCATGGGTTTGAAGTGGTCCATGTTCTTCAGAATGATGTAGTGGTATTTTAAAAAACTCAAGCCAGTTATTAAAGGGGTTCCAGGCAAAAACCAACTAAGTTACTATAGCTCAGAGATATGCTTCATGGTAAACAGTGGACGGCCATGTTTGAAGTTCATGTTGATGCAAAAATAAATGATGGTTATTTGTTCATCTCTCTCTCTCTCTGTCTCTCTCTCTCTCTCTGTGTGTGTATGTGTGTGTGTGTTTGCTTATGTATGTGTTCATGTATGCTGGCTTGGGGGTGGGTAGGCATGTGTGCAGGCCCAAGGTCAATGTCAGGTACCTTCCTCAATTGCTATCTTCCTTATTTTTAGACAGAATTGCTCACTGACCCTGGAGCTCACTGTCTAACCTAGCTGGCCAGTGTTTTGTAGGGACCCACTGGTCTCCATTCCCCTAAGTTCTGGGGTTATACACGCAAGTTATAGAGCTTGGCTTTTATGTGATCTTGGTAAGCTGACCATGGTTGTGTGGCAAGCCCTTTACCGATTGAGTCACTCACTGCTGATTTTTATTGGAGAAAGCAACAACCACATTGGAATTTTCTCTCCTACTTAATGTGAAAGAAGATAAAGGAAATGATGAGGTCACACAAGACTTCAAGACAAAGACCCAGGGAGAAGTGGTCAATGAACTAATGGCAGGCAGCACCCAGGGAAGGCTGCTGATCCGGCTATGCTTTCCATGATGGCTTGACTGTGAAAAAGAAAGCGCTGAAGAATCCCAGCTTCAAGTGAGGAACCAAGTAAAAGGCTTTTGGCATCTGGAACAGAATCGGGGAAAATACTGACGCCATAATGGAATAAGGTCATGAGAAGAGCTGCTAAGCAGAGACTCTACAAACGTCCAGACCCAATAAACTGAAGAATGAAAACTCTTAGGGTGTAGGGAGAACACTGTCTGCTAAAGATAGCGCTACAGAAAAGCTCGGGGTGCACTACTCAGGGATCTCACCGCTGGTCAGCCTGGCCCCTCCAAATGACAGAGCCCTCCCACCGTACAGTTCACTCCAGGAAATCAGCTTTCAACTCCCCAGCCTTGCCTTTTATTTTCGGTTTTTTCCATCTCTCTGCTCTTTCCCACTTGGCTGCTTCCTCAAGAGCAGGGGGTGAAGGGAGGGTTGTTGCAAGGTTCACTGCAAACACCTGCCTCTCAGTTTTACCTCAGTGTTTGATTCAGGTGTTTTTCCGCTTTCTCCCCTTCTTCCATTTGGCCCTTTGGTCTCTGTCCCTTGAGCTGACTTTCATCATCCAATTAGAAATAACACCTTCTTCTTGCTACTATTTCTCTGCGAACCATAGGGAGTAAACCCTAAGCCTCTTGCATTCCCCACAGCGCCAGCAGCTCTTCAAAGGAGTGTGTTGGCGGCACCACCCCACGGCTGGGCTTCCTTTCTGTTTGAACAGCTTCCATTGCTCACTGCCGATCAGTAACTCAATGATTCATTAAACACACAAACAATGAGCGAATCTGTTCCATTAGCAAGGCCACCTGTTGATCTCAGACATTCTCAGCTGAGCCAGGCGGACACGAACAACAGAGTGGCTGCATCAGTCGAGTGCCTCGTCCACATTTGATAGCGTGTTGGAGCAGGAAGGCAGAGTCCAGGCTTTGCTCCTGCTTTTATGCTTTGGCTTTCATCTGGTAGCAGGGCTGCAAGATGAGACCTAGTGCGGAGAGCACGCTCCAGATCTCTACAACCAACTGGAAACTTTAAGGAGCTTGGGGCATGCTGCCGTCTTGGTCTAACGGAGTTAGAGGGAGAACAGGGATGTTTTGCGCTCCTTCCTTGCTGTTGCAAAGGCAAGAGGATCAACCAAGTTCTAGATACATGCACATGAACATTCGTATACACACATAAGTACATACTATGGGAGGGGCAAGACTGTTAAAGAAGCCCCAATCAATTGCAATGCTTTCCCTGCCCTTGAAATAGTAGAGACTCTTGGCTGTGTGGCCTCTAGTTCCTATATCTGCTACAGACCTTTAAGCATGGGTTTGTGAATTTTTGCATGATGTCTGTATCTGTACATTAAGGTTGCTAAAAATCACATAAAGCTGAGTTAAGCTTTTGATGCTGGTATCTCGATCACCAAAAGTTATATTATTTTTAGAAACAGCATATTTCTGTTCCCTACCTCTCACTGTTAGAATAAGTAGAAGTTTTATAGTCTTTTTGGGTCCCCAAAGCTGTGCTATATCAGGGATAACTAGCCATGCAATCTTTCCCAAGCTAATATTAAATTGCCTCTGTAGGGTGAATTCATTATAGTTCTTGAATAGTCACCAGGGTTTGCACTGTGGACTTCATCATTATCAATCTTAGATCTCCCTAAAGTGACAGACTATTTAAAAATATTTGATGATGGGCCTGTGAGGTAACTCGGTAAGTAAAGGAAATTGCCATCAGCCCGAGGACCAGAGTTCAATCCTTGGGACCCACGGGATTGAGGAGAATGAACTCCTGAGATTCCCACAGGTTTCCGTCTGACCTCCACACATATCTCATGGTGTGCATGCACACACGTGCACGAACGCTTTTATGTCAGATTTATTCTAAAGAGCAGTAAAAAGACATTGTGACTCATGTGTTCTTAAAACAAGATGAAAAGGTAAGAGGAAAACAATATTTTAAAGAAAATTTCAGTCCTTCTCAGTTTGTCTTGTAAAATTCATTGTAAAGACCCAGAGTTTCGATTCCTCAACAGAGGACTGTTCCTAGTGTTGGCTTTGCTTTAGTTCCTGTGGTACCTGACATGACAGAATGCCAAGTGAGTTCAACGGGCGCTTCCTTCAAGAACATTGCTTTGCCTTAGAGCCTAAGCTTTGAGGTGTGTGCATTCAGAATGGGCAAGGTAAACAGATGGAAGAAGGCCGACCTTATTACTTAGATCTTTTGGGCAGGTGTGGGCACATTGCCCTCATCCAATGCATAAAAGCCCACGTGCATTTTCAAAGGGATTTCTGCAATCCCAGTCATTTGACAACTACCACTGTGATTTGACTGCCAAATACAGGTGGGCTGTGCAGCCACCCAGTTGTGCATATCAAAGGCATCCCTGGGCTTCTCTCTCTCTCTCTCTCTCTCTCTCTCTCTCTCTCTCTCTCTCTCTCTCTGTCTACTGGCATTTTTAAGAAGAGAAAGAAATAATCACACAAATGGGCAATTGATAGAAAGCTGGTGGCTCCCTTTCCATTTATGGGACATGCTAGTACTAGCCACAGGACTTTCCAATATGGAGGTAATGTTGGAATCTACAGTGTCCAGTGTAGTAATCACTGGCTACATGTGGCTACTGAGCATTGACAATGTGGCAAGTATGACTGGGAAATACATTTTAGTTTAGCTAATTGAAATGTAAATAGGTTTTATCTTTAGTAGTCTTCACTGCAACATCCTTAATGGCTACATTGGATTTCTACCTTCTTTTTAGGTACTGCACACTCACTCTGTGTGTGTGTGTGTGTGTGTGTGTGTGAGTGTGTGTGTGTGTGTGTGTGTTTGCACATGAGCAGGCAAGAGATAGACATAGAATATCCTCTTTTATTGAGTCACTTTCTTCTCTTGGTTCCCATTGTGCTTCAGCGTGAATGTCAGAAGGAGTCTGTCTTGGGGCAGAACCTTAGGTCTGTATGCACATGTTTAGAAGGGAATTTCAAGGGACACTGGGAAAGTAGTTTTACAGACAGACTGCAGAAAAAAGAAACCAAGGAAATATGTGGTCATAGACAAAGTGACTTGGGAGGTTCTTTGTGCCCAATCTGCAGACAAACTTATGAACTTGATAAATAAAGTATCACAGTTGTCCAGGACAAAAAAGTTTGGCCAAGTCTTGCCTTCAACATGCATTGGATAAGGGTTGCCTTGAGAGCCTGAAGGAGACACTGGTCTTGAGATTTATAAGGACATTTTAGACTCAAAGGTTAGAAAGAATGCAGCTGCTGGCTGTGACAAGTGAAGCCCAGAGGTGCAGCAATGGCAGCAGGGAGTGTTATTGAGGTGGGGTGGGCATCACAGGACTGGTAGAAAGGATCCTGAGGGATCTGGCCAGAACCCCCCATAAGTATTTGATATTATCCAAGATGGTGAAAATGTTAGACTTGAGTCTATCTAGACCTACCTTTTTCTGAAAGCGACTTGAGAATAGTTTTCCTCTGTGTAGGAAAAAAAAAAAATTAAAACAGAGATTGTAGGTAATGGTTAAGTGTGCTAATGTATAAGAACTAGTTAACATAGCTAGTAAAAAAACAAAACAAAACATGTAGCTATTGCTTTATCATGCCATGTGAAAATCACCTTCTTTGTTGGCCCTGAGGTTCTCCAGGGCCACAACCTACCCATTGGTATTTAAACAGCAAATGTTTTAGCCAAAGTCTCACACCAAGTAGTGTCCACTCAAATGTCTCAGTTTCTCAACTCCATCAATTGTTCTACACTTTGAATCTACACTTCCTCTCTCATCTCTGATAATGTATTGCACTGAAATGTTCTCTACTTGTGTCTGTTTTGCCTATGAGGTCCTAAAGCACTCTTTCTACCTCTCTCTTCCTCCCTCCTTCCCTTCCTCTCTTGTGGAGAACTCTTGGAGCCACTTCCAGAAATTTGGCAAGAATTTGACATTGGGGCAGGACACGGAAGTAGGCTCAGGCAGGAATTTGACTTTGGGCTAGGACATGAAAGTAAGCTCAAGATCTTGATCATCTTGGTAAGTCCCTGAATACCATGGGACTTTATTCATTGCCTTGTTTGTTCCTTGACTATTTTTGTTTATTGCCTTGTTTGTTCCTTGACCTAGAACTAACCATATTCTTTATATGTACCTAGAATGATATAAAATTTGACTGGAAAAAAATAAACCTGCTTTAGCTTCAGAACTGGCTGGGGTTATGCTACAGTGTTGTCTAATTGTCTTTTTCTTTTCAATCCTTGCTCCCTCCCTGGAGAACCAGTTGACTGACTGAGCTGGCTTGGTCACTCTCTCCTTCACTCCCTCCCTCTTTTGAGACAGGAGCTCATGTAACTCAGGCTGACCTCAAATCATCTACGTTGCTAAGAATGATCTTGAACTCCTGCTCTATTTAGACGCCACTCATCAGATGTGCTTATTATTCTTTTTTGATTCACTCATAATTTTTGCAGCCTGGTATATGACATATTTGTAAATAATTATTTGTTAACTGATATTTTGGGGCTAATGATCTAGAATAGTTCAAGGGTAAGACAGTTATGAATCCTAAGAGCTATTTTCTCTTCTTCGTGGTTTGCTTGTAGACAATGATGTCAGAGTCTTCATGGTTCAGTATAGAAAAACCTTAATCATTTCAGAATTTTCAAGTAGAATGGGATTTAATAGATAGATTTAATGGTGCCATTGGAAGATGGATTTCAAAATGGTCCTCTTAATATAGTTCTAAATCCAGAATCTTTGAACGGCCTGAAATATCACTGTTTTGATTTGGTGGTGGGGTGTGGTAGTTTAAGATGGAGCCATGTGAGTAGGGTGGATCTAATCACAGGAGACAGAAAGGTAAAGAACTCTCTGAATGATGGCAGAGAAGCCAGTTGGGTTGCAATGTGAAGGGGAGGTGTCACGAGAGGCACAGCTACTCTCTGTGACACAGTGAGAAGACTCAGTGCATTCTCTTAGACATGAAACTTCAGGAAGCCATGTATGAAGAAGTTAGAAGAGAGCTCTAATTGGCAGCCAATGAAAAAAAATCAAAACCTAGGTCTCAATATTGGAAGGAAATGAAGTCCAGAAACACCCTGAATAAGCTACAAGTCAGTTCTTTTCAGTACCTCCAGGCAAGAACTCACCCTGGCTGAGTTCCTGATTTTGGTCTTGTGAGACCCGGAGCACAGAAACCAGTTAAATTCTTTTTTTATGTTATGGTTTTGTTGTTGTTGTTGTTGCTTTAAGTTACTAGGTCTGTTGTAATTGCTGCACAGCAATAAAAAAAAAGGAATATAAATTCTTAGTACACTGTGGGAAATAGTGTAAGTAAGACAGGGTCCTTGTGGTTTGAACATGCTCAGCCCAGGGAGTGTCACTATTTGGAGGTGTGGCTTTGTTGGAGTAGGTGTGGCCTTGTTGGGGGAAGTGTGTCACTGTGGGTGTGGGCTTTAAGACCCTAGTCCTAGCTGCCAGGAAGCTAGTCTTCTGTTTGCCTTTGGAACAAGATGTAGGACTCTCAGCTCCTCCTGCACCATGACTGCCTAGACACTGCCATGCTTCCCACCATGATGATAATGGACTGAACCTCTGAACCTGTAAGTCAGCTCCAATTAAATGTTGCCTTTATAAGAGTTGCCTTGGTCATGGTATCTCTTTGCAGCAATGGAAACCCTAAGACAGAAGTCCCATAGCTTCCAGGTGACCTTGCACAAGTCAGAAAACTGTAGGTAATGACAGCAGACTCAGCCCTGCTGCTGGAGTGTGACCTTTGAAATGCTTATCACATTTCCAATCTGCCTTTCTGTCCTCTTTCCCACAGGAGCTATTTATATTACTCAGACCAGAAATGTAAGGTTGGAAGGACTAAGCATGCTGCCTATAGTCTTACTTAACAAAATGTAGCAAAACCAAGCTCTTTAAAACCTCACTTCCCTTCTTTTTCAGGCTCTGCATCCGATGCGGGATTTCTGATGAAATTGACACTCTTGGCTCATAGTGGCCATGCAGACTCAAATGAGGAGATGCTGGAAATTGCAGCCAATTTGTTGTTGTTTGTTTGTGTGTGTGTTTGTTTATACTTTTACTGGCTGCATCCTCTCCTCTCTTTCATCCAAGTCTACCTCTGGCCCATGACCCCTGTCTTTGGATTCTGCCATTTTCATTGCTTGCTGCTTGTGCTCAGATTTCTGGGCGTATTTTGGCAAAGGGTTCTATCCTTTCATGGGACAGGCCTTTTACCTTGTGAGTGCAGAGGAGGCCCTTCTCTGAACTCAAGGTCTTCCCTGTTTCTCCCCAGGTGGAGCAGCTGGCAAGAAAAGAGCAGCAGCAAGAGGAGTATCTGCTACTAAAGGGAGGCTTAGAATTCCCTCTGGCCATCTCCCCTGCATACCAATCCAGTTACGAACAAATTGGCCTACAGGCTCAAGCATGAGTGCAATTTGGCCTTTTTCTGCTGACAGCGAACCTGCTCCCTATAAACTCAACTCCAGGAGGAGGTATTAGCATCAGGTTTGAAGCAGGTGGGGCTTCAGAAGCCCAAGTATTGAAGATCAAGGAAACCTAGAAGAGGACTCAGGCTAACATTCTTAGGAAATATAAAGCAGAAGTGCTCTGGAATCTTCTGGAACTGTAGATTAGAGACCTGGAGGCAGGTCTTTGTGTGTCTGTTATTCACTGGGCCGGAACTGACTGGCTGCCTAGTCTCTTTCTCCTCTTTGGCTAACTGCCTATTCCTTCCCTGGAATCTGCTTTAATGATAAGGGGTTCATTCCTATATTTCTTGGGGATGGTGGAAGAAAATTTCAACTGTCTTTACTATGCCTCCAAAGAGAGACTTTTGTGAAATAAGCTTATCATTCAATTCTGCTGAAAAATGAAAACAGGGCATCTGCCCCTGAGTTGAGAAGTGAAGAGCTGAACTATGTAGACAGCTCAAGGCCAACCAGGCTGTCATTCATGCAGTGGATCCCTTAGGAGCACAATCCGGCGAGGGATACATAAAAGACCCTTTTACCTTCTGACCTTTAAAATCTACTCAAATACACTTTAAATTGAAAAGCCAGCTTAGGTACAAGTAAAGTATATAAAGTAGATTTGTACATGTCATCTCCTTTAACACAAAGGTCTAAGTCTGGATTTCCCCAAAGTTTGATTATCCTGGGTTGCCTATTGACACTGGGTGAGCAAAGGATGATCCATTTATGATATGTCTTTTTGAGAGAAAGATCGTTTGTCATTTCCTGTTATCACAGCAGCCTCAGTTCCCATGGAAAGATGCACAACAGGGTCTGGTAGGAATCTGGCTGGCTTGAGCAAGAGCCCAGATGTTAGTAAGATGGGGACACCTCTCACCCCAAATCCTGAGTTCTGGCAGGAGAGCTTCTGCCACCCAGGTATGCTTCAGTAGTACCACCCCATCTCTCAGAGTTGCTTCCAGCCGTCTGTAAGTAGACTCCGAAGATCTTAGGCATAAATCAAAGGACTGAATGAAGCTGGGAGTGGTGGTGTGTGCCTTTAATCATGGTACTTTGGGAGGCACAGGAAGGGAGATCTCTGAGTTTGAGGTCAGCCTGGTCTACAGAGTGAGTTCTAAGACAGCTAGGAATATACAGAGAAACCCTGTCTCAAACACACACACACACACACACACACACACACACACACAGAGAGAGACAGAGAGAGACAGAGACAGAGACAGAGACAGAGAGAATGAGAGATGCGTATTTTTCTGGCCACTGAAGATACGATGAAATGATACAGGTAGGTATAGTCTCTGAAGCTCAGTGAGGGAACAGACTGGTACAACCTCTTGCAGGCTGAGAGAGAAGTGCTGAAATGGGAACTGATTTGGTAGGAAGACTTCCTAGGAGAAAGGACAGTCGTGCACAAGAATAGTAATAATTTGCTGTAGTCTCCAAGTTAAAGTTGAAGGCAAGACTTGAGTTTCAAGTAGGTGCGTAGTACTGAGGGGACCCTTGTCAGGGAAGTCCCTTTAGTAGTTCTTGGATGGTCAGGAATGGGACTGTGGCTTGCTGATGGGTTCTGAAGCTGTGCTCTGATGGTCTCTTACTCTCCATGTCAACTGAGGAGCTAGGGCTTCTCTGAGTACATTTTCCAGGCTTTCTTAGGCCTCAGCTGTGTGGTTCACGGTCCAGTGATGCAGACATGTTGAACAGTAGATTGAAATCCCTAGAAATGTGTGTGGCAAGGTTAGTGGAAGATGAGTCTGACTCTTATTGAGTGATGGTATCTGCCTCACCCCATCTAAGTTCTCAGCCCTCAGGTCACCAAGACCTGAAAATAGATGCTGGGACCTTCCTGTCAAATGTCAAATTTGGAGGTGAATGATATATCCACTAAAGATCGTCAAGAAGCTCAAAATTTCACATTTACTTTCAATTAGACAAGTGTAGGCATCAATTTTTTGCAAACTACTTTTTTCTTTTCCTCTGAGACAGGGTTTCTCTGTGTAGCCCTGGCTGTCCTAGAACTCACTCTGGAAAGGTTCCACCTCTCCTCTAGCCCACCACTCAGCAGAGGTAGTGGAAGAGAACAGTTATTAGGATGTGGGGGAAGTGGACCTGTTTGGCAATAGTTCTTTGGGGGGCATGCTCAATCTTCTTTGTCAGCAGTTCAGTCCTGTAGCGAACACTCAGCAGATGCAGACTAGTCCTCTAGGCAGGCAGATATCACACATGAACCTGCAGCTTGAGTCAGTCCTCTCAGCAGGCAGACACCAGGCACGAACCAGCAGCTGTAATTCAATCCTGAAGAAACTGTCAGACTCAACACAATAGGACCCTCACCAGCAGTTCTTGGCCAGTTTCTCTCAATGCTGGCATTACCACAAGTTGGGTGAAATACTATGTCAGGTGAACCAATACATGCATGTCGATAGCGAAGAATAACGAGATGGAGCAAACCTAACCAAAGCTCAGTGCTCATCTCCCACTGTCTGTGGGGTCATATTTATACTTCTTCATCATAGCTCCTTTCATGGGTCTGCTGTATCAAAACACCCTTTCACCTGTGTCTGCTTTAGCAAGACATTCTTTCACCTGTGTGCCCCAACAAACCATCCTTTGACATAATTAACTTTCCAAAGGAACTATAAGTTTCTACTTCAGGGAAGGTTTGACCCTGCCTCCAAGTTTGACAGTTCTGAATATTCATTCACTGTGACATCTACTCCTTTTTGTGATATATTTAAAACAGGCAAGAAACACAACAAGAATCCATGTTCCAAAGTACTACTCCAAAGTGTTGGGAAAATCAAGTGATTCTGAGTTTGTCTTGTTTATTCCACTAGTGTCTGGTCATTTGTGTACCATGACACTTCATCCACTGCATCTCTAATCCAACTTCTTGCATAGGATTCCCACTTTGCTGTAATTGTCCATGAACGAAAAATATGTGAGATTGGCTGCCTTGCCATTTCCAAGGACTGGTGGCACCAGTAGCTGGCTGCTAGCTCCTGGTCGGTCGTTCTTGTAGCCACCAAAGAATGTGATTTTCTTAAAACTCTAACATTTTGAATGCAGAAAGAAAACTCAGTCATCTGCACCAGTAACTACCACAACACTTTGCTCCCATGAAGCCACTCCTACGATTATCATAGAAATGCTACTCTAATATCATTTTAGGATGTCCATTTCAGGACTTTCTTTAAAAGTACTATGTGGAATATTAAGAGATCATCAAAATATCCAGCTTTGTGAACTTCATAGGACACATTAATTTAAAGGAATATTATGCAGTTCTCAAATAATTATGAATGTGTGCAATATGAAATTTGCAAGTGTGCAAGTGCTGCATGAATCCTATCATGTACCAATGTTCTGGTAAATAAAGGTACACTCAAACTCTAAGTCTCTTGTAGAAATATTAATTGGTAAATTTGTGGATAATTTTATTTGAAAAATGTGTTCTATCGTTCTGAGTGTAAAATTACCACAGAGGTATATAAGAAGTCACTGCCACTTCTAAGGAAGATTTCTGAGCATGTTTAAGAGCATGAGTGGCCTTTAATTTATTCCTGGTTCCTGTTATTTGTAGGGCAACCACCATGTGCTGAAAGCGCAGCAGTGGTTAGAGAGAAACACAATCCTCCTCAATGGTAATCAGACATAAGTCATGTTTTCCTTATTTATTTCAATGGATACTTTAATTCAAATACTTTTCCAATAGCATCTGCTAATCCCTCTCTTACCAATCTCATTTTCTTTCTTCCTCATGAATCTGACAGAGGGAGATTCACTCACAGAGACAATAAGTTGTTGTGTGAGAGGCCACACAACCTACTTGCAGCAAAGCTAATATTAGACTCCTAAGTTCACCTCCTACTTCATCCCCACAGTGGCCCAGTAATGGAGGGTTGTGTGGTTCTCATTTAGAACCACAATTAATGCTCTGGGGCAGGAAGTGAAAACGCTCTGGATGTGTGCTTCTTAAACTGTGTCATATGTAGGAAGCACTCAAGGATCTTGTCCAAACAGATTTTTCATTCTGTAGGTGGGGGAAAGGCTTGTGATTCTGCTTTGCTCATAAAGTGCCTTGTTTGAGTTACAACAGGTCTGAATGACATAAGCTAGATTCCGAGAGGCTATGAGAAAAACAAACTATTCTGAGAGCTTATGTCTTAGTTTTACAGCAAAAGATATTAAGATGCTCATTTGTTGTTGTCTTATGAAATCTGAGTTTTCTTTCCTTAAAAGGGGATGTGTTTTTCTTTGCCAGTTCAGGATTCACCTCAGACCTTGGTTCCTGGGCTATGAAAGACAGGGAAGTGTTACTGATCTGCACCATGGAAAGAGACTGGCTTGCAGATGTGCACTGTGGTTAGTTGACTACTAAGCACTTACTCCTGCTTACTAGGACTTAGCACCCTCATGTGGCTTCCAGCATCACTAGGTGATCAAAAGCCAGGCTTTTGGAATCAAGACCAAACCTGGCTGGAAGCCTAGGTACCCAAGGCTAATGGTACATTATATCATTTGTTTGAGATCATTTGTTTTTTATTTCTTCACCTATGAATGCAGGTAATTATCAGTCTTACTGGATGGCACAGACCACTTAACTCAGCACCTGACATGGCATTAGTATTTAATAAAGGTGGACGTTGTGTCTAATCAAGTCTCAATCTGATTCTAAACTATGGGCTTAGAAGAGTTCATAACCTAGTGACTGAAGCAGACAGGACATTTAATAATTATATTTATTTTAAATTTAATATTTAATGGAGTACACTCTAAGTAGAAATTAACTAAAAATGTAAATACATAATATATAAAACATATGCCTCTCTGGATATACGCATCTATTAGTCAACACTTTAACAGAATACTGAGGTAAATGATTGACAAGGAAATATGTGATTTTTGTCACTGTTCCAGAAGTTCTAGTCCATGGTGACTGGTTGTAATGCTTTGTTTGGGATTGTGGTGACACAGTAGATCATGAGATGAGTAAGTGGCTCCTGCAGCTGCTTCTCTAATGGCCTTTTGTCAGGATCTACTTGCTGAAGACTCTATCACCTCTCCATAGTTTGGTTAATATCTAAGGACTAACCTTTAACACATGGCACTTTTGGAGCATTACAGTTCCCACCCATGACAATACATGTCTACATAAACTTATAAACATATTTAAATGATATTTAGCATGCTTAATGTATTTGCCCAATAGCTACAAATGCATGGGAAATATATACATTTATAAATATAAATATAAAAATAAAAATGTATAACAAATATGTTTATATACAAATATATACATGTAAATAAAATTAATGTAACATATATGCTACATAAATAATTTAAATGTTAATAGTAGATTAAAATACTTAAGTAAGCACATGGATTCTTTTTACATATGTTATTTATCAGTCCTCAGTGTATATGTATATACATGCATGGATACATGAATAGAACCAGGCTAATAAACTTGTCGTTATGAATATTATGGGGACCCAGAGGGTATAATTGGATTTCTGAGATAGCAAGAACAAAATTTTGAGCTGAGTCTTGAGGTGTCAGAGTAGGATTCAGGGAGAAACATTAGGGAGGAGGGTTCGGGATGAGGGGACACCAGGTAATGAGGATTTTTGTGCTGAAGATGCCTCAATCATGGGCTGTGGTGAGCCCAGAAAGACAGCTTAAGGCTGATCATAGGTGGAATTCTATGTGTGTTATAGCCAGTTACTCTGGAGCATTGGAAACCCTTTTGTCTGTTCTCTAATTCCTTCAGGACTTAAACTATTTTCTATGTATGACCAAGCCTTGCAAGAGTCTGTGAAAAGACTCAGCACGTGCAGTTTATGGGAAACTGTCCCCAGGGAGCATTCAGTATAGTCCCACCCTTTGACTGCTAAGCACTGAAGAGGAGAACCGGTGAATTGTGGACACATAGGGTATACGGAAGTGAAATGTCAAGAGCTAAAAAAGATGTAGAGATATATCTCGACAATTGGAATCTGATGAACCCCATTTAGGTCACATGTCACGTTATTGCCCTTTATCATATATATTACCTCTTGAATTCTTGTTCCTTAACCTATGTTGAAAAATAAAATGATTATACTTTGCAGCTCCCTTCATCAGAGGATTATAATCTTCCAAACCTTAATTAAGACCCACAGTGGACTGGGATGTATATAAACATTAGTATGTTGTCTTCTAGATGGAAATGATGATTAACAAAGATATTAAGCAATTTGCTCTTAACAAGGTGAGTTCACAGATATGGGAGTTACATTTCTACTCTCTGAGACAAGCACAATATTTGCTAAACCAAGATAAAGTCTTTACTCATTCCTTAAATGAATGTGCACAATTGAAACATTGTTTTTCACTCCCATATTGCTTAAGAATCTAGAGACCATCCAGAATAAAAAAAAAAAATGATAATTTACTTTTCCAAAATAGAGAACTTCTTACTTACTCCCATGAATTTATCCTCACATCCAGAGAACCCCAGAATGAAGAAGGCATGAAATTATCATTACCTAGAGTTCTCTCTGTATGCTAATCCTATTTTGTCCTTAGATTTATGTCATGTAGGATGCTCCTAACCCAGTGCTTTACTGCCTTCAATGCAAACAATTTCTTAAGATATGCCAGAATATAGGATTGCCATACATTTCCCCTAGTCAGCCTACTCTACTTAGTTGAGTACTCGGTGACACACACTTTGCATTATTCACATTTTACTTCCTGACTCTAAAAGGATACCATCCCAGTTGACAGAAGAGACCCTGAAGATTGAGTAGGTAGGGCACTTGCTCAGGAGAGACTATGTGACTGGGAGGTGCGAGACTGTTGGACTATCCCACCCTAAGCACAAGCTCCTCAGAGTTCCTTATCAGGATTAGCAGAGGCTTAATCTATGTCTTTTTCTGTGCTTTACTGCCATTACAGGGAATTTAAAACTCTGACATCCATTTTTGCCTGGTGGAGATTTGCCAGGTGATTGTGGTGGCTTTGGGCCTGAAGTGGGACTTGGTAAAAAGGGTGAAAACTGAGGATCAGGTCTCTTCAGAGATAGGGTACCTATTCCTCTGTTCACTGATAACCTCTGTCTCCCCAGCCACACCAGCAATCTCCCCTGGGAAGAGCAGCTTTTGGGATTCAAAGCTCACTTTTGCTGCTTGGAAGGCTTTCTGCTTATTCCATTTGCTCTTCCTCTTCTTGACTTCCCCATAAAACTCTGGTGACTGTTGAAGGTCCCTTCTCTTGATTGTCATGCCATCCCAGATCTATTATTATCCTTGGGACAAGGGTTTTTTGAAGGATTGTTTGTTTTGCTGAAGAACTGGCAAATGGCACGCTTCAGAAGTGACCTTTGACTTGCAGAGGCCAGGCAATCTGGACAGGGAGAGAATGTCTATAAATCCCACATGTTTTTCTCCACTTCACTTTAAATGCAGCATCTGTCGTGTATACCTGCCAAGGAGGGTCATAATTTTATTTTCACCAATAATTCTAGGGAGCCGGCTATTGCCCAGATCCAGCAACTTGGATTCTTCCCTGGCTTTTCTATTCAATTGGGTCATTCTTTCCAAACATGAAAGATTTGATGTAGAAGAAAATATCTCTTTGGCACCAACACATAAAACTGCGGACATGTGCTATTTCCAAAAAGCAGCCTCCTTGAAGAACAAGATGGAAATTTAATGGCAGCTTTAATTTTAAGACGCTTACAATATTACAACAGCAAGAAAGAATTCAGCACCAGCTGTGAGTCTGAGAAACCAAGGGACTGATTAAGTCTGTCACATGGACGGCTTCTAACCCTGAGTGGTAGGTGTATACCCAGCGTTCGCAAATCTGCTCATGTGAGGCCAACTTCAAAGATAGTGTGTGGGGGTGTGCAGACGATATTTGGAGGTGTCTGTGCAGATGATAGCTGAAGGGAGAGGAGAATAAAATGCTTCGCAAAAGTTGAGGTTAGTCTCCGCCTCCCAAGTTACTGAAATTCACCGAAGACCAAGATATTTTGAGGTATCTTAACAGTCATTGAATGTTTCTTTTCAGTTTAGGGAAATTCCATCTGTAAAAGGCAGATAAAATAAGTAGGACAAATTAATAGTGTTTCTATTTTAATAAGGAGTAAACTTCAAATGGAAATAGGAGACATCCTGTCTACAAGGACCGTTAGTCAATTGCTTGATGCATTTGTCTGCAAAGACAGTTGGGCATCATCCAATGGATACAGATGGGATGATTTAGAGACAAACAATCCTTAGTTTGTTACTTTTGTGCAATCTCCTGGATATACCTACCTTTCTAAAAATACTATTTGCGATATAGATATAAAAGCCTTAAATACACATCAGGAAATTCTACAGAGTTCCTGGCTACTACCCAGGGTTATTAAACTTTAAATGCTATTGGTGCACCTTCATTGCAGATGTGTTATCTTCCAGGCTATTAACAATGAGGGTTTGCACTCATAGAACTTTTACTTAAGATAACATTTCTCACCTGATTTGAAACAGCAGTTCCTGCAGTCACTCTTCTTCCTGCCTTCCTTCGACCTTCCCTCCTTCCTTCTTTTCTTCCCTCCCTTCTTCCTCTTCCTCCCTCCCTCCCTCCCTTCCTTCCCCCACTCCTTCCTTCCTCTCCTTCTTCTTCCCCACTCCTTCCCTCTCTCCCTTCCTTTCTCCCTCCTTCCCACCTTCTGTTTATTTTGCATACATATTCTGAGTCTACTACAGAGAGTCATTTTGAGTACTTGCTTGAGATGCTTTTAAACTTCCTCCCCAGTGTACTGAGTGCTCCCTCCAGCATACGACTCTTCTGAGTGGTCTACTGGGAAGTGTAGAGTCAGGCTCGTGCCGCTCCCCATCCAAGAAAGTAATAATGTATCATATCCATATTTCTGTATTCGCACTACTCTTGGTGTGAAGATATTTTCTTACCTTGCTTGCTTTTAAAATTTCTTTAAAAACTTTAATACCGATTTAAAAAATCTTAATTTTAACTGTAATCATACCATAAAAGCCACTTACATTTTTTTATGATTGACTTATGTAATGTTACATGTTTCTACATAAGTTCATGTGTACCATGTGTATGCATGCAGTGCCCACAGAGGCCAGCAGAGGGAATCTGATCCTCTGGAACCAGAGCTACAGGTCATTGTAAACTACCCACTGTGAATGTTGGGAATTGAACCCAGGTCCTCTGCAAGAGAAATAAGTGGTGTTTGCTGCTAAGACATATTTCCAGCCTTCACTTAAAAATCTCTATCAAACTCGGAGATAATTGAAAGAAAAGGTGTGGATGTTTTGAAACTAGGTCTGACCTAGACAGAAAATCACGAGTTTGTGCTCTGCCTTTTTGCATGGGTGACAGGGTTGCTGGGAGGATTCAGCCAAACGTGGAATTACAAATGTTATTATAAATAATTAACCCATCCAGGTCATAATGAGGATAATTATTTTTTGTGTTTCTTTATCCCTCTGGGGTATGCAATAATTCTATCAGTCCTTTGCCAAGTAGCATTTAAATATTGTTTTTGGTTGAAACAAACTGCAAAGCTTTGGTCTTATTTGATATGTATAAAAGCAAAGAAAGGTACAGGGGAGGTAACACCCAGGTGGATTTACTGAAGGTTCCAAATGATGCCCTAAATAACTATTTTGGAGCTCAGTTACATGCAGGTGGTAGGATTTATGCTGTGAATGCCTAAAATACTTTCTCTGCGGAGAGAAGATTATTAAGTCCTAGCGAGCCTGAGTGCTCAGTGCCAATACTAACCATTAGCTTTTGGCTTTGAGCCATGACTGTCCACTCTGCAGTGGATTCCGCCACCAAAGGGAAGGTCATTAAGGACTGTTCTCTCTTCTCGTTAGTATGTTTCAATGTAATTAAGAGAACTTGTTCACCAGATGCTTCCCTTCCTGTCAGCAAGTGCCTCCAGCTTAATGGGCTATGTAGGATTCTTTAAGTGGGTGAGGCGGGAAGCAAATTTAAAATATATCATCTTTGATCCTCCCACTTCTAATTAGCTCTAAAGGTTGTAGATAATAATATAAAGGGGTCAGGGGAATGAAATCACTCTAAGTAATCAAAGGCTCACAGAAGTCAGACGGGAGCTTTATATGTACCAGGGAGGGGTTATTCCCCTCTGCTACGTTTCCACTCAGCTCAGAGAAAGGGCAGAGACATTGTCAGCCTACCACCGAGACATTTGTAGAGCCTTGGGGCTGAGATGGATTTAAATGTGATGATGAAATCCAGCAAGTGCTTATCAAGTTCCCACTAGACTTCAGAAATTGCTTTTGGTTCTGGTGAAAAGACGGTAGCCCACTTTGCCCCAGACTTTAGAGACTCATGGAGGGTTTAGACATGCAGACTGCCAGCTCATAGACTGTTTTGTGAGGGTTCTACTAGACATTTGGTTCTTAGCCTGGCATTCATATGTCTAGGTCAAGTTCAGGTATGTCCCATCTTTCCTGTGGCACTGTGCGCACAACAGGGCTGTTTCAGCCAACCTTGTCTATCTAATTCTTCTCACGGGTGTTTGTTTTAATAGTTGTTCATGTAAACAACTTGTAGATGGCTAACTTGGGGGACTGAGTTCTTGGTTGAACCTGTAGTACACACTTTTGATCCAAGAAATGACTGATTGAAATGGTCCCCCTTTCACACAACGTTATGATCAGATTACGGCCAATGTAATTAAGTGATAAAAATAAAGTACACATAGCCAAGCCAAGAAGTTTCTCTCTCAATGTTACATTTAAGAAATGCTGACATTATGAGGAAAGTAACAAGAATATTTCATCAATAGTCTCTCAGTGATTTTTGAAAAATCCTTGTTAACCACACAAGGCAGGTGGGCACATCATGACTCAGAGGGATTGGTGTGGTAGACACAAGAAAAGCTGCTCAGTTCTGAAATCCAGGGCTCCCCTAAACACATCTTGCTTCTTTCTTAAAGTCAAAATAGAAAACTGCAATGCCATGAGCCAAGATACAGTACAATCATAAAATTTTTTCTTTCTTTTTTTCCCAGAAGCATATTAACTTTGCCTGTTCTGAATGGTTATCCAGGGATTTTGAATTTTTCCTTTCTATATGGAGAAATGTTTTAAGTCATGCAAGGCTTCTAGTGGAATAAAATATTAAATATCCAACTAAGGTATTAGTAATGAGAAATAGCTTTAAAGGTTTGGGAGACAAGATGAAATGGCCTAGAGCCATGGCTGCGTGCTCTTTCTCCACCCAGGAAAGGCTTTGATGGAAGTGAATGAGTAAAGAAGGAGCTGGAAGAACGCAGTGTGTACACTAGCCAGAGTGCTTATTAGCTCAGTTGTCTGAACTCAGATTTTAAGACAATTTCACCCATTCTCTAAAACTCTTAGGACTTCTCTGTCTAAACGTGACAAAAAGCCCAAATCAATCGGTTTAAGCAAAATTGGTGTTATTGGTTCCCATAACTGGATAATTGAGTCCACAACTCCGCCTTCAGGTATAGCGTAGGTCAAGAATCAGCTCTTACTGCTTTGTTCCAACTATGTACGCTCTCCTTTCTCAGCAGTGACTCAATTCTGGCTTGAAGTGGTGGACTCAAACTTTAGGCTTCCTTTTTCACAGAATTATGATCATTGGAAGTAGTTTACCTCTTGAATAGCTCAAACAGAGTCTAGAATCGAATTCCATTGGCTTGGACTGTGTTTTTCTAGTAGTTTGAGTTACTTCTTTGTTATAATTTTATATTTTCGTAATTCTAGGTAGCACCTTCTTGGTGTGACTCATAGTAGACATTGTATACTCCCTGGTCTAGGCTATTGGCTTGACCATGTGACTCATTGGGAACACCAGGAAATGCTGTGTAAAAGAAGTTTATACAGGCAGTTGAGTTTGCTTTCTTGTTACATACCTGGTATCACATAAGAAGAACATGCCTTTCATAAAAGATTTGCATAAGCAAGAAGAAAGAAAACCTGGTGTGATCCTGGATACTAGGACTGGGCTAAAGTTGGCATCATCCAAAAGAGGCTTAATTAGTCAACCTTCAGGCAGCTTCAGAAAGGAAAGAGTGAAAGCTTGTTCTTATAAGCCACTGAGTTTTGGAATGACTTGTTATCTAGCATTAGTGTGACCATTGCTAATTGATATTATTAGTAGCCTTCTTTGCCTGTTCAGATATTAACGCTAAGGCAGGAGGTGAGAATGTGGTCAGATATTTCTAGGACATGAGCTCTGCTCCCAGAACTCAGTGGTTGAATCTAGCTGGCTTTAGAGACAAAAGATGAGAGGACTAAGGTATGACAGCAAGAACCAAACACTGTTAGCAGGGGTGTTGATGAATGAGAAGTAACCAGCTCAAATGCTACATTTAGGGTCATGGTGGATTGCGTCAAGATGCCACACCCTCCATTTTGAGCTGTCACATGGCAACCTAGTAGCAAACCACTGGTTGGTGTAGGGGAGATAGTAAGACGGGGGGAAAACAAACTTTTAGAGAATGTGCTTTGTTTGGAGACAAGGACAGAGGAAGTTACAGATTTGTATTCACCTGAGAACACTTCGAATGTTTGGCTTTGTCCTGAGCATCACATTCTAAGGGATGGTGCATTACTGAATTAATACTTGCCAAAAATAATGCCAAAAATAATAAAAAGAAAGAGGAGAATGAAATCAGAGTCAGGGTCTACAAATAAAAAGGTGACAATTATTTCAAACAGCAAAAGGTTTTTATTTTATTTTATTTTATTTGGTTTTTTGTTTGTTTGTGTTTTGTTTTTCAAGACAGAGTTTCTCTGTGTAGCCCTGGATGCCCTGGAACCTACTATGTAGACCATACTGACCTCAAACTCAGAGATCTGCTTAAAGGCATGCACCACCACTGCTCACTTTAGCCATGTGATCTTAGTAATAGCTAGTGTTGACAATGGCACCTTGTGACTGATATTCATCTCCTCCATCTAATAACTATAGAAATAAGCTTCTAGGGGAGCTTCAGGAAAGGATACCAGCAATGTCTGGCCTTTTGTGAGTATTCAATAATGCTATTTTATTTTCATGTTAGTAATGACATTAGTATGACCAGTACTAACAGGTGGAATTCACATGGCACCAGTTTTAGTTCAGAATAATGGAGAATATCAAGTTCAAATACACTGTGCAAAAAACAGAATAAGCTTATGAAAGTCAAGGTGAACGGCTTGTCTTGGGGACTGTTCCAGATGACAGTCACAGGGAATGGAACAGAAAGGGCTTCCTGGGACCACCAAAAGCATGCATTGTGTAAATGTCTGGGAGAATCCTACAAGTTTACATTTATTGTACAAGGAGCCAACTTCATTCATACTGGTGCCTAATGACAAGACACGGAAGCTGTTATTCACCAGAAGACTGACATCTGGATGCACTTGGAACCATCCGGCAATAGTGAAAGCATCCACTTTATTAGTGATGTACAAGTTTGGATGATAACACCACATGGTCCGCCCTAATTATAACTCTGATAATAATTCATCAAATAGAAGCACAGATACTCATGTTGTTTGTGAAACACGAGTTTCCTCCTATAGATGTTGCCAGCTCTCTGTACCGTCAATCAGCTGCCAATCCCTTTTGATCCTATCTCCCAAATTCCTCCCAATCTGCCTCCTCTTTTAAGCCTTACTGCTTTAGTTCAGGGTCTTGTTACTTCTCGCCTGGAGCATTGTAAAATCCTCCCAACAGCCCAGACTCATTCTGTTATCCATAAAGCCACTGCCTCTGGTGTTGACTTTTAAAGCATACCATTGATCTTGCTGATTCTTTCTAGTCACCTGGAGAAAAATGAAGTTTTAGTGTGTGCCCTAGTGGATCACATAAAAACATATGGAAGGATTTTCACTGAAAGGGAAGACCATGTTTAGGATTGTGGGATTTAAGATACCGCATTATGTAGACCACGCTAAACTTCCCTATCAGTACCAGGAGGGATTCTCAGTGGTTTAGATCACTAACCCTCAGAGTATCTGGAAAGAAAGAAGAGGAAGAACATAGTTTCCACATAGGAGAGACACAGCTAACGATGTCAGCCGTAAGAAAACAGGAGGGGTTCCAGGCTGCATCAAAAGGTGGGTCTAAAGACAGGACTTCTGAAGTGTAGGTGCTAATTTACAATATGAGTGGATTATCCATGGAGTTGCTTTTCTTTCTTTCATTTTTTCTTTCCTTATTTTGGGGGGTTGGGGGGTCCAGAGAACTTTATTGATGGTATTCGAGAGTAGGGAAGGCTCCCTAAGTCCCTCCTGTTATTTTGGGGGTCTGGGATGGAAATTGTGAGGGAGATGCTCAGTGTTGGGGGCCGAGTTGGAACAGGGACTCCTCAGCAACCGAGGTCCTCGCTCTTGCTCTCAGTGTCCTTGCTGGGGTGGGTGATCCGGGGTTTCTTACTCCTTGGAGGCCATGTAGGCCATGAGGTCCACGACCCTGTTGCTATAGCTGTATTCATTGTCATACCAGGAAATGAGCTTTACAAAGTTGTCATTGAGAGCAATGCCAGCCCCAGCAGTGAAGGTGGAAGAGTGGGAGTTGCTGTTGAAGTCGCAGGAGACAACCTGGTCCTCGGTGTAGCCAGGATGCCCTTTAGTAGGCCCTCAGTGGCATGTCGGATCCGCAACGGATGCATTGGTGGTAGGAACACAGAAGACCATGCCAGTGAGCTTCCCGTTCAGCTCTGGTATGACCTTGCCCACAGCCTTGGCAGCACTAGTGGATGTAGGGATGATGTTCTGGGCAGCCCCACGGCCATCACGCCACAGCCTTCCAGAGGGGCCATCCACAGTCTTCTGAATAGCAGTGATGGCATGGACTGTGGTCATGAGCCCTTCCACGATGCCAAAGTTGCCATGGATGACCTTGGCCAGGGGTTTAAGCAGTTGGTGGTACAGGATACATTGCTGACAATCTTGAGTGAGTTGTCCTATTTTTCGTGGTTCACACCCATCACAAACATGGGGGCACCGGCAGAAGGGGCGGAGATGATGACCCTTTTGGCCCCACCCTTCAAGTGGGCCCCAGCCTTCTCCATGGTGGTGAAGACGCCAGTAGACTCCACGACATACTGGGCACCAGCATCACCCCATTTGATGTTAGTGAGATCTCACTCCTGGAAGATGGTGATGGGCTTCCCGTTGATGACAAGCTTCCCATTCTCAGCCTTGACTGTGCCGTTGAATTTGCCATGAGTAGAGTCGTACTGGAACATGTAGACCATGTAGTTGAGGTCAATGAAGGGATCGTTGATGGCAACAATCTCCACTTTGCCAGCTGCAGAGCAGAAGGCAGCCCTCCTGGTAACCAGGTGCCCAATACGGCCAAATCCGTTCACACCGACCTTCACCATCTTGTCTATGGGAGGAGGCTGGCACTGCACAAGAAGATGCGGCTGTCTCTGGAACAGAGAGGAACAGAGAGCCGGAGTTGCTTTTCTTGAGGGCAACTTCTTGTGCTTACTGAAGTGGATCTATCAATTTCACAAGTCACCCGTGGGTGTTCTATGAAAAAAGGCATCCTCAGAAACACTGTATACCCACCTGTATCTGTATATCAAGTGTCCTCACATGAAGTGCCATGTGATGCCAGATGGTCACCCACCATTTCTTGTCATGGAATTATTCCTGGTACGTCAGAGCTCAGCTCAAAAGCTACTTCCTCCGCAAGACTTGCCCAGTTCTCCCAGAGCTTCATTTCCCTTTACAGTACTTTCCACTGCTTAAGAAAATCTGTTTTGGAATGTAGGCATCTAAGTCCATATGTAGGCTCACACATGCTTTAATCTGTATACCCTGGAGAGGAGGAATAATGCCTTACTTAGGGACTGTCATTAAAGCTTTGCTCATAGAGATTATAAATAAATATCTGATAGATGAAATATATTTAAACAGAAGATCTTAACTGAATCACTTTCTCATTACAAAGAATCACAATATCACTGGAAAGATCATAAATGCCACACTGGGCCATTGTTTGATCAGGACAGGAGAACATCCATCCTTGATGGAGAAGTTGCTTGCTTTGTAATTAACAAATGGCTAGAAGCCACATTAAAACTTTTGGCTTTTAGAGTTTAGAAGTTTGAAAAAAGCTGTGGAAAGTCAGAGAATACCGGATAAAGGACTAATTCGGTTTTTTATTGGATATTTTATTTATTTACATTCCAAATGTTGTCCCATATGCTGGTTTCCCCTCCAGAAACCTGCATCTCCTCCCCTCTCCCTGCTTCTATGAGGGTACTTCCCCGCCCACCCAGTCACTCCCTCCTCACCACCCTGGCATTCCCCTACCCTGGGTAATCCGGCTTTCACAGGACCAAGGGCCTCTCCTTCTATTGATGTCAGACAATGCCAAAAGGACTAATTCTTGCATTCCTAAATTTTCCTCTAACATGTGGACTATGTGGAATGTGAGTTTGGAGGAGCTGCTTATGCTACTCACCTACTGGGGCAATAGTCTCTAGAGAGTATCAAATCTTAGTGAAGTTATTGGCCTCAATTGAAGCGATTTTTAATTACTTGATGGGCTCCATTCAGTGGGCTATCAGGTTGCTTCCTGTGGAGTATGCAGGTTTAAACCAACAACCACTAGGACCTGTCTTTGAAGCATAAAACATTCAGACATAACCCTTCTTTCTGGCACCATGCCTGAGGCCAGAGATCTGAACTTGAAATAGATCTCACCTGGGATTTCTCAGCATGCATGGTCTGAGACTTACTCAACTTCCAAGCTTGCAGCTCTGTGGGAAAGGAACTAGTTTGAAATCTGTTGGAAGGTAAGTACCCAGTGAGAAACCTGCCCTTTTCAATAGACATAGCTCACGACAGGATTGTGAAGAAGCCATTTGAAATACTCTAGGTGGAATGTCGTGTGAATCCAGATGGTGCAAGATACTCAAATCAGACTCCAGGATAATGCCAAGGGAACAGAATTCAAAGGGCTGTTGCTATGTTTGTCTAATCCCCAGGCAATCAGACCCCAATCTAGACCTGACACAGTTAAGAATTAAGGTGAACATTTAGCAACAAAAGAATTGTGCAAACATATGATCAAGCCATCTTTGACCCCTTTAAAGGGTATGGTTAAGGAACTGCATATGCTTTCTTGGAAGAGTGTGAAAGAGAAGAATGAGAGTGAGCCCTGTGGGGTCAGTGGCCAAGACAGTGCCCAGCAGGGATTTCTTAGAGTGACCAGAGGATGAGCTGTGTAGATGAAATCATACCAACCCGCTGTCCACACCTAGACTAAGAGTGACCATGTTTTACTCTTTAGGTCCCGAGAAGGTTCTCAGAATGGGTCTTATGAGTTGATCCAATATTGTCATTTACAGAAAGAATGTAACCCAGAGACGATTAGAGAGATACCCAGGGACATTTTAGTTCCTCAGCTACACTTTCTTTGTTTGTATGCTTGTTTGTTTTGCCCTAATGCCAATATACCACTTCCTCCCAGGTACAGGGTGTTCTAGGGAGCAAGTTTAGATTTCACACAAAGAAAAAGAGGGCACCAGATCCTAAGACATGCCACAGTCAAGGAAGCACTTTCTCATTATCTTTAAAATAGCATGGTGACCCCAGTGAATAAAAATGTAGTTTGAAATACGTTTGTAAAACGAGTAGACTTAAGTTGCTTTCACAACAAAATATGATCAGTATATCACTTACTAACTGGATATGATCTTTCTATAGTTTGTGTATAGATCAAAACATCATGTTGTACTTCATGAGTAAATATAATTACTTATACATTTAAAAATAAAATAAAAATAATCCTTTGGTCTTTTGTTTTTTTTGTTTTTTGTTTTTTTTTTCAAAATGGGCAGTGGATCCAGTCAATATTCTTTCATTCCAAGGGGAAGGCATCCTGGCTTCTATCCTAAACCAGTCCTGAGTGGGCTTTATGAAATTAGCAACAATGCACTCTACCCTGCCCCTCTTTGAAGCCCTCTGTTTAACGTAGACACCTTTCTCTGAAAGCAATGTCAGTCACACTCCAGGGAGAAGACTCTCAGTAAACTCATCTCTAAATACATATGGTCTCTTCCATTGTTTCAGGGCACTTGGACATAGGGCAGCTTGGTGAGTGAGTCTCTGTGCCCTGGAGACTGGAAAGCTGAAGAAATGTGGTTGTTTCTATGTGGGGCTAGAATGTGACAGCAGAGAAGACAAGTAGGGTCCTCTTATGCCCTTTCCCAAGAACAAAATACCATGAAGGAAACTTAAATTCAAGAGTTATGGCCAGAGACATCCATGGAAGGAGCTTGATTCATCTATCTCCAATGAACTGGGCTAGGCTCACATAGGATGTTATAAAAAAGGATGGATCTTATCATAAACCCAGACATCCAGGGACTTGGACCATAACTATATAATGGTGTGTGAGAAAGTAGGCTGAGAAGATCTTGTGTTAAAGATAAAGCATCTTCATCCTGGTTGTGTGGGATGAAGGCTAGAAAGGAGGTTTTAGAATTGGAGATGTCTGGGCTCTTAGGGCATGCATGTCAAGATAGTTTTCTCTGACTCCTTTGTGCTAAAGCAATAAAGAAAGTATTTCAATCTATCTTAGACAATAAGATTTACCTTTAATTTACATAAGAGAGGGAAAGGAGTAGAGGTGGACTTTGGGTTTAGAGATGCTGAAGTTCAGTGATGTCATCAAGGATTAAGAATCTTTTCATCATCCATACTTCCGTCCAGAGTGTTTAATCCTAAGACAATTCTTGGGGTCACAGGATGGCTGCCAGCAGCACTGCACATGGGTATGTCTGCTTCCATGATGCACTTTCTTCAGAAGTCTCTGGAAAATCTCTTCGGTCATGCATGCCCATGCCCACTCCAGTCACTGTCAGTTGAGAGGACTCTTTTATATTAATTAGTGTACCATATCCTCAACAACCTTGGTTTTGTCCCCTGTGACCTGAATGTGTGTGTTCTCTCTGAGTTCATAAACTGAAGTCTAATGGTGAGGATGATGGTGTGAAGAGGTGGAATCATCGAGAAGTGCTAAGACAACTGTGTTCATGCGCATGCCTAATTCACACCATTGAATGTCTCAATGATCTCAACAGAAGTTAAGTCCTGATGGAAAGAGGCCCACAAGAGCTTGTTTTGGGCCTTCTACCATGTGACGATTCACCAACAAAGTGCTGTCAGTGAAGCAAAGGTACAACCCCAGACACCACACCTATCAGGACCTTGACCATCAACTTCCCAGCCTCTACCTGGGAGACAGTTTTTGTGGTTTTAAGCCACCTAGTTTGTACTATGTCTGCCTCATCAGCACAAATAGATGAATACACTGTTCAAGGGAGGACAAGTGGAATGGGTGTCACCCAATCAACCACAGCATCCTCTACACCCTCCTCAACCCTTATTGTGGTTGCGCCTTGCTAATGTCAGTGAGTATTTTTTAATTAGAGAAGACTAGATTGTGAACTGAGTTTCTCATAGATAGAACCAAGTCCAGAAAGTCATCCTGGCAGGGAAAGACTCTAGGCTGGCAGCCAGAGGCATTAAAGTCTGTACTCTTTGATTTTTGCCACTTGTATTCTGTGCAAGCGTTGAATGTTCCCTATGTCACGTGTATTTAATCCCCTCCTTTCCCTTGTTCCAAGGAAGTGTTTTAAGATTAAGTAAGATACATGTCAAACTACTCTCCAGCTTCTTGGAAGAAAGAAGCATACTATCTACTGTTATTTCATAGCCTTTTGAAATAAGATGGGAATTTTCCAAGCACATGAAAATCTGTTCTTACTGAGATAAAAATCTCCTGCTTATGACAGGTGACCAGAAGTACTGCTTTTTGAACTGAGCCAGCAAAATCATGCAACTTTCGGCAGCACGTGGGGAGCCACCCATGTCTCTGAGTTGGTAATTGGCCTGTCTGGCCTGAGGTTGAACCTCCCTTTTGATTTACTGAGGGCTCACTTAGAACCTCATTCTTTGGCTCCTCTATTCCTGGGGGATTTAAGCTTGTTGGAGAAGCAGTATCAGAAAACATAGCACTTTTTATTATTATTATTATTATTCAGCTCATCAAACAGCCGACTCTGTCCTGGGGGCCAGAATATGTTGGTCTGTTACAGTGGCTATGTTCCAGCCCTTCTCATAGCAGCTGTTTTCAAACACATTCTTGGGCTCATACCTACAGTATGATGTTAATCCATTTGTTCGCTTAGTGATCTCTGCATGTGTAATCGTGATCACTATCAAAAAACCCTACATATTTCATAGGCTACGATCCAGGAATAGCGCTGGGAGCTCTGCCTCGTTCAGAAGGAATTACTCAGATGTGTAGCCTCTGGGTGTGTGAGCTTCAGAGACCCAAGGGAACTCACTCTACACTTCATCCTCTCATTACTGCATATGGCACCTGCAGCTTTGTTTTAAACACACTTCATTACATTGGTGTTTCACCATATTAGCCCAAATCAGCACTTGGATTGCAGCCTCCAGCTGCATCAGGATGTCCTCAGCAGAGGAAAACCTAAGAGCACTCTTAGAGGACCCTAAGTCCAACAGTAAGGAGTCCAATATGGAGGCTCAAATCTGTTTTCTGTCCTGCATGGTGGCTCCTCAGGATCTGTGTTCAGGAAAGACTTGTAAATCTTTCCTCCTTTCTGTCTGTTCTGCCACAGTCATGAGTGTACATCTTATCACCTGTCCATTGCCTGGTTAATTACAGCCAAGATGCCTACACTAAGTGGGAGAAAAGAGTCAAGAATAATTAAATGTCTTGAAAATAGTCTCAGTTACTGTTCCATTGCTGAGAAGAGACACCACGACAAGACAAGTTATAGAAGAAAGCATTTAATTGGGTGCTTGCTTACAGTTTTAGAGGGCCAGTCCATTGTGATCAGGGTGGGAAGCATGGTGGCAGACATGGTGCTGGAGAAGTAGCAGAGAGTGCAGCAGGGGGGGGGGAGAGAGAGAGCTTGGCATGGGCTTTTGAAACCTCAAAGCCCACTCCCAGTGACACCCCCGCCCCCAACAAGGCTACAGGTCCTCTAACAAGGCCACTCCTCCTAATCCTTCCCAAACAGTTCTACTAACTAGGGACCAAGCATTCAAATATATGGGCCTGTGGGTGCCATTCTCATTCAAATCCCTACTAAAATGAATGTACACATGTAACTTAATGAAACAAAGAGATAGAGGTAGATGCTAGAGGCCACAGCTTGGTAAAGAACCATAGTTGGTGTTTCTGGTTTCCTCGTCATGTTTCTCAATTCCATGCCACGGTTATTGTGTGCTAAGCTGTTCCCTCATATTACAAAGTTCTGAGAGCTCACTGCTCTTCCTTATTTAGAGTTAGAGCCTTCGTTATGTGTTCTAATATTTGGAAACACACTGTTTCTTAAATGTTAGAATTCATTAGGGATGACATCTGGGTCTGGGGTTTTCTCTGTGACCAGTTTTAGCTTAGTTTTCTCAGCACATACAGAACCATTTATATATGTTAAATTTGTCTTGAATTCAGTGAGGTAACACTTACCCCTAAGGAACTATGTCTTAAAAACAACTTTACAAATAACTTGTCCTGGCTGCTTACAGCAACACTGCCATTTTTCTAATGTCTCTGTACAGTGGGATATTATGAGATCACAAACTTCACTTGGTGAAAGATAGCTCCGGCTTTGGTGTGCTGTGTTTTCTGTATAGTTTAGTTAAAAACATTTCCTAATTTCTGCCAAAACTTCTTTCACTTACAGATAATTTGTAAGTATATTATTTAGTTTCCAAATGTGTTATTGGCTTACAACAATATTCCCATATGATCGAAGGACATAGTCTGTTGATTTTAATTTTTCAAAATACTGCCAAGGCTTGTTTTATTTTCCAGAATGGTCAACTTGTTTGCATGTGTAATGTGCTTTTGAAAACAAGCCTTTGGAATGCAATGATCTTTGTTAATTCTGGTGAGTCTTTTTCAGACCTTCAGTTCATTAGCAAGTTTTGTTCTTTGCTCTCTTGGTTCCTGAGGGAGCTGTATCAAATATCCTGCTGAGACTATGACTGTCTGTCTCTTCTTTGCTCTCTGGACATATTCTTTGACATATTTTGAAGCTGTGTTCCTTGGTACAAAAAGTTAGAATAATTTTATCTTTCTTGTGGATCGATTGTTTCCTATTCATAATGAATTCCTCTACATCTCCTTAATCTTCACTCACACTTTTGCACAAGTCTATTTTGTAAGTTTTCTGTTGATACTAGTATTACATCTTTATTTTTGTTCAACTTTTCTTTCCTTATATTTCAGATCTATTTTTGAAAGTGCTTTATACTTGAGTCCTAGTGTGCCAAAAAGTAATACAATTTAAGTGTAAGATTTCTAAATAGTCCACACCTTGTCCTGAGGACCTGATCTATTCAATTACCTATTAAGCAATCCAATGCAGATATTGTCGATCTATTTACAGTTAGTATCTTAAAAATTGAAATAACCTGCTGTGGTGGTTTGAATATGCTTGTCCCAGAGAATGGTATTATTTGGAGGTGTGGCCTTGGTGGAGTAGGTATGGCCTTATTGGAGTATGTGTGTCACTGTTGGCATAGGCTTTAAGACCCTCATCCTTGATGCCTGGTAGCCAGTCTTCTCTTTGTCTTCAAACAAAATGTTTAACTCTCAGCTCCTCCTGCAACATGCCTTCCTAAGATCTACCATGCTCCTGCCTTGATAATAATGGACTGAACCTCTGAACCAGCAAGCCAGCCCCAATTAAATGATGTTCTTGTAAGAGCTGCTGTGGTCATGGTGTCTGTTCACAGCAGTAAAACTCTAACTAAGACATCTGCCTAGTAAAGTAGATTCCTTGTACTCTTTTTCCCTCAGAAAACATTATCTACCAATCAAAATCTGAGACACTAACATTTTCCTATCTCTCATTCCCCAACACCAAAGTAAAGAAAACTCAATTCTGTTTCCTTGTCACTTATAGCACTGTCCCCTCTATGGTCTCTTCTGCTCCTTTTGTTCACACCCTCCTTATGCCTTAGTTAGTCTCCCTCTCCCCAACATTGACCTAACCTAGTCTCTCTGCTGTCAAACTAGCCAGGATGACCTTTCTCCAGACAAATGTGGTCCTGTATCCCTCTTGATTCAATGATGCTGTGGTTGTCCAGTTTTCACATCATCGGGCTCCATCTTAGTTTGAGGATGGAGAAGCCATCCCAATTCATTTACCTCATCTTTTCTACTTCTTACTATGTATTAGCTCACATTCTTCATCCCTATAATGCTAGATCCTGTAGTTCTCTAATGTTCTAACTGTTCCCACAAGTGATAATGCCCTTTCTACTGTTGATGATAGTTTAGCAAATCCTTTGAGACACGGAAGAGGCTCTAGCATTTCTAAGAAAACTTTGAAACCCCTATACCCTTGTCATTCTGCACAGATATCTAGTCACATGGTTTTGACCCTAATAAGTATTAGCCCTAAAAATCCACTCTTTGCTAGACTGGCAATATCTTGAAAGCATGGGGCATGCTTTGCTTCTATGTGCACAATCAATACAGTGCTTAGCACAGACAATACTTTTGAATAAATAGGTAAGTAATAAGCACATGAATAAAACTTTCATAATTTCTCTGAGCCTTATAAATCCCTCTCCATAGTACTAAAACTTTTGCCTAATTCTTCTCTCTTTCTTTCTCTCTTTCTCTCTCTTTCTTTCTTTCTTTCTTTCTTTCTCTCTTTCACAGACTTTTTAAACAGGATTCTACAATTTTGTACCAGGATATAGGTTGATAATTCTTTGCAAACCTACAAGTTGCTTTGAAAAATTAGCCCCTGAGATTTAAATGGCAAAATTATGTCTTAGAAAGAGGCCTAGGGTTAGGTCTGGGAAGTCTGCAGGACTCCACTCACTATACAGTGGTTCACATGAAAAGACAAAGATCACAATATTTCAGTTTGCTTTAAATTCTTTAGGTTTTTCTGTAAATGCCAGAACCGAGTAGGGTAAGTTTCTATTCTCATAAAGTGTGTTTGAGGCCAAAGCTGTCCGGTATTGATAATAATCATCTTTTAAAGTTGCCGTCAAAGATGAGTCCTATGGTATCCACTGGGATCTCCCTACTTCAATGTGCTGAATAGATTGGAAATTAAGAGAACGGGAGATTGGAAACCATGCACTCCAAGCACTCCAGGAAAGCCAAGATTTCAAATACTCTCCCTTGTCTGACTACAGTTCTTCAGAGAATGTGAACACACATTGATTTGGAACATTGTTCATATTAACTATGGACTTGTCCCCACTACATACTCATAATTCTGGGCAGGGAGTGGGGGGTATGAGATGGGTAGCTTACCTTAAGCTTTCAAAATCTTTATCCATGATCATGGCCACACTGCCAAGAATTCGTTAGAACATATGCTACACATTTATGTTGGAGAGCAGAAGCCCATTAAAATATGAGGGTGGCTACTGGAGAGAGATTGTCTGCACAGTCTTACCATTTGCTTATCTTATGGTTCATTAGTAAGGATGCAGGACAAATGTTATCCTCCTGTGAAAAATGATAATAGAGATAGAGACGTATCATTAACCCATAAGGAAGCTTTCAAAACTGTCAAGGTTAGTTATTGACTCTTGTTAACTCAGTCCCTGGAAGTTCACCCAGAGACAGAAGGAAGTTGGGAGGCTCAAGGGGCTCTTGGGCAGTTAGAAGAGGGAGGGGCTGTGTAATTAAGTTTCCTTTGTTATCAACTACTTCCCAATAGGATATTCAGATAGAACGTGGGCATTATCAGAATAAATCTTAATTCTTGATGCTTACAAAGCCACAAAAAGTGCTTCCCCCTTTAGAAACTTGGTTTAAATAATCAGAAAAGTAGAAGATTCAAGGATTCAAGCTTTGGCTTAAGACTTACTAATGGACCTTCTAAATGAATCAGAGAAGAAGATGCTTAAAGTAAAGCACTCTTCCTTACTTGTAATCTGTTATTCTCCAGCACTCTTTCAATGTCCTTAGCTACTCTTTTTCTGGAGGAACCTACTTGTAACACTTAAAAGCAGACATTCTCTCTGTGCAGACACTGTGTTTATAAACTAGGTTTAAGATGAAAGAAACCCCAAACTGGGGTGTTGTCATTGTGAGTTAATGATATTTTTCTAAGCTTCCTCCTATAGGCCAGCAAGGCTCAGATTTCTGAGCATTCACGGAGACTCACAGATATGCTCTTGAGCTTTGAACTATGAGGAAGCCCTTTCCTTTATATGGAGATATGAAAAAGATAAATCCTCTTCCTGGATCAGAATTTCCATGCAGCATAAGACTTTCTGAAGTATACTACTGAGCTATCCACAAATTTCCCGGTCTGTGTAGTAACTAAATACGCAGGGATCCTCTTGCCATCCTCCTCTAGAATGAGTCTTTTTAACACTGAGTCTGCTATGCTGAGAATGGGATGCCGCCAGGTAGACTTTTCCTTTCTTCAGAGAAAAGGACTAGATACTTAGACAAGACATGCAGGCTTCAAATCTGAAAAGCAGCATAAGAAATTATGTAATGAACAACCACATACACTGTGCCCAGCTAATGAAATGATTAACTTAAACCATGAATGAAGCCCTTATGCATGTACATAGCACCTGACTTTCCAACCCATGCCCCAGCTTTCCATTCCTTCCCACTTGCAAGTCTTTGGATTTCTTATGCATTAATGAGTCCTTAAACAAGACAAAACACAGTGCTCCTTTGTAGATTTTTGAGTCTGAAGACAGAAGTTTCTGTATTCTCTGTGTGTATGTATGTATGTATGTATGTATGTATGCTCTAGCAAGTTTTCTGTTCTACTGTAGTTTTTCCCAGGTGGGTCATGTTTCATCATGAGTTTTGGTATGCATGTTCTATTGTCTACTGTTTGTTGTATTTCTTTTCTCCTGGACAGATCTAAAAACACATGGAATACTACCAGGACCCTGAGAGGCAGAATTCAGCAAATGTTAATACTGCCACCTAAGAAAGATTTACATGAAAGAACACTTAAAGACAATGTGCAGCCCATATTGTTTTTATCTGTCCACTTTCAGATTTAATTTAGTTCCACTGTGATTTCTTTTGTATATATTCAAAGACATAATTCTTTTTCCTTTCTTTCTTTTTCTTTCTTTCTTTCTTTTTTTTTTTTTTTTTTTTTTTTTTTGAGACAGAGTTTCTCTGTATAGCCCTGGCTATCCTGGAACTCACTCTGTAGACCAGGCTGGCCTCGAACTCAGAAATCTGCCTGCCTCTGCCTCTGCCTCTGCCTCTGCCTCTGCCTCTGCCTCTGCC
>JADRCH010000103.1:1090289-1112325 GCA_019843965.1 Rhynchomys soricoides
CTGCCTCTGCCTCTGCCTCTGCCTCTGCCTCTGCCTCTGCCTCTGCCTCTGCCTCTGCCTCTGCCTCCCAAGTTCTGGGATTAAAAGCATGCGCCACCACTGCCCAGCTGACATAATTCTTTTGTATACGTGTGCATATGTGAGTGTGTATGGTGCTCATGGATTATATGCACATGTGTATAGGTGCGTGTGCCTGTATGCACATAAAGGCCAACAAAGGATATCTGGTATCTTGTTCCATCATTCTCTACCTTACTCTGTTGATACAGGGCCTGCCACTGGCCCTGAAGGTACACTGTGGCCAGGAAGCCTCCTACAGTGCTGGAGTTAGAGGGATAGGCACACTCATACCGGGCTGTTTATGTTGGCTCTAGGAACTGGTGTCTTCAAGCTTGTGAATTAAGTGCTCCTACTCACTGACCATCCTACTACCCCTGAGACAAATTCCTGTAAGAGAGTGAGTTCAATCTTTCTGTATAACACACTGACTATTTCAGGGATGAAATAAAATGAATGGAGACTGGTTACATTCTCTATCAACTTGAATCTCCTGGAGTTTGTGTTCTCAGAGAAGGCATGGTAAGGGGAGGAGGGTGGGCAAAATCAGAAGTCTGCCTTAACGAGTGACAGATTCCATGGAGTTCCAGAAATGCTGCTTCAGATGAGGGCTGGTGGATAGTCTATCTTTTCTCCTCAGATCTTAAACTTCTAACACAATAGCAGACTACAGGAGGCTAGCAAGTTTCCCTAATGGAGGCAAGCCTTGATTTTAAGGAATGAATTAACAAGTGCCTTGGGCAAGGTCAGGGGGTGCTGACTTCCAGGCCTGGCTTCTATTTCCCAGGCCTTCTATCTCATGTGGCTTCTACAAATGTTAGTCATTTTCTTATCTCCTGCATTGCAGCCTTGCTAAGCCTGCAGATTTTGATCTCCTGAAAAGTGTTTATTAAACCCGCCTGAGTATTCCTTTGAAATGCATCTTGTCTGAATCTCTTCTTTTTTCATGCCCCCACCCCATCACTTCACACCTGGTTGGTTAGCATGAGATCCTAGCAGACCTGAGTAAGGCCATGCCCTCCTCCTAAGCCCTCCTACATTCAATTCCTCTTTCTCAAACATTCTCCTTCCACAGTTCACTGGTCCCCAAACCTTTGAAGACTCCTGGCTTCTAAGACATCAAGTCAACATTTCTGTTCTGGGCTTTCTAGATCTAGATTTTTGTCTATCTTGTTGACCCGTCTCTCTGGTTACCTTATGCTCTGTAACCTCAGTTTGATTTTGTCTCATGTTTCCCTAATGCACTAATGCTCCAATCTCATATCTCTGTCTTTCAGATGCTGCATTTTATTTCTGGGATACTTTATATCTTCAAAGCACATGTTCATTCACAGAACTTCAACCAACTTTCTGTTGCTTCTGACTTCCACAAGATGAAATAATCCCTGACTATTCTTAGGGATCAAGTCAGGGGCAGCCAACTTCCTAGCTCCTAGTTTTAGCTCCTAGGAGAAAGAAACTGTCTACTGAGTCTGTGTCCAGAGATCAGCTATAAGTTGCCAAGAACCTACCTGGGCACACCTCATGCTCTCTCTAATCTGTTGGTGTGTTCCTTGGGTTGCACATGTTTCCATTGTTTAGTTCTACCTCTAGGAAAACCTTGTCACCCTCTTAACCACAGATCCTGAAGAGTGTGCAAGACTATAAGAAGGGGCAACAAGGACGAATGTCTCCAACTATTGCAGAGGAATCAATAATGGTTTTAGATTAGAGCTGGATCGTGGTCCGAGTCATCCTGTTACTTTACTTTTCCAAACCATTGTTCATGTCAGAGACATGTGTATAATAATTTTACTTTGGCTTGTCTCAATAACTTTAGTCTGAAGTAAAAGTTCTGTTTTTAGAAAGTCATACCGTGGATACTGGGGACTGATTGGGGGCTCCATTACAGTTGTTCTCTCCCTTGAATCTTTTTTTCATACTTTATTTACATTTCCCCCTTTATTTAAATGTTTCCCCCTTTCCAGATCTCCCTTTTAAAACCTACCCATTCCCTCTCCCCTCCCCCCTGCGACTATGGGGGTATTCCCCCATGCACCCACCCACCCACTCTCAGCTTCCCTCCTTGGCATTCTCCTATGAACATGGTATGTATTCACTGATAAGTGGTTATTAGCCCAAAAGTTCGAAATACCCAAGAGTCACTTCACAGCAACTGTAAGGCTGAGTGTGAGGTCCTAGATGGAGGACTTGGAGAAGGGACTGAAGGAGCTGAGGGAGTTTGCAACCCCAGGGAAGGAGCAACAGTGGCAACTGGCCTGATCCCTTGATACTCCCGGAGACTGATCCACCAACCAAAGAATACACATGGAGGGACCCATGGTGCTGGCCACATGTGGGGCAGAGGAGGTTCTTGCTTCCCTTGAATGTTAATTCTAGAGTGTTCCATCTTCCTATGCTAGGATGTTTAAATTTAGAACACTGGATCTGAACAAACAATGCAGTGTGACCTTTCAAAAAAACTAATGAAACTGTTTTTTGTTTGAAGGGAAGCAAGCTATAAATGATAAGGAAGCCAGTGATTTACAATTCAAAATTTCATTTGAGAATTAATGATATAAATGGGAAACCCAAGGATGCCTCCCCAGTCTGGTTACAAGAAACCCAAACACATGTTTTCGGAGTATAACGTAAGAATTAACTTGACAGTGGGTCTAAGTAAATTAAGAAAGGGAAAACACTCATCATTAATGCTTCTTATACTTATTCTAGTCTTTTAATTTTGGGAAACCACTGATAATTTAATATCCATGGACTAATTGGAATATTTAATTGGGGAATGGAATTAAGTGGGGCACTGAGGGAAAGGCTGGTGACAACACTCAGGTTTTCTGTAAACTCTCTTGGTTTTAGGGAGGGGCAGACTGTATCTTCCTTTTTTTCCATCCTCTCCCTCATGCTATTTCAATCTACAATTGGGCTAAAGGCATGTGTTGTGATGCCCCTTTCATGGGTCAGAAAATTAGGGCACAGTGACACACAGAGAGATACATATTGAAAACATCAGCTGGGGAATAGTGGCAGTGACTGTTCTTCTGCCAACAGGCTCAGGCTCAATCTAGAAGACAAGCATGCATCCTGGGAAGTACAGGGATGGCATCCTTTGATGTATTCTTGTGATCCAAGCCAGTTGGTTCTCAAGACCACCATGTCTACAGCCTTAATATGCTAAATCAGGGTGATGGACATAAAGAAGCCCTTTGCTCTGATCCCCCCGAAGCAGATCTACACCTAGAGCACACTTAAGGCAACAATCACCTGCTGCGGACCCTCTAAGGTCTGGGACAGCCTCTGGGCCAAGGTTACTTTTCTGTGGAAAGCTTTGGTCCAATAACAGGGACTGGCAAATATAGACAAGAGCTGGCCATCTCTACCTAAGGAAGAGCTCTTGTAATGTTAGCTTCTGTATGGAGAGCTCTGCTTGGGAGCTCTGCTTGGGTTCGGTGAGACTCATTCAAGCACAACTTGGGTCCCTTCCTGTTCAAGTTTCTCTTTCCCAATCTTCATACAGAGCACTCAACTGGCAAAAGCAGAGCCTTGCTTACTTCTACAGACACCGCTAGCCGTTCATTCTCCACTCCGGTATCTCTTGCATTCTCAACTCTGCTTTGGTGTTTGCTTCCTAGGGAATCTGACCTGATAAAATTAGCCTGTCTCTACCCAGCTAGCAGAGGCTTGTTTATATTGACTGCTCTATTTTACTTCATGCTGGAAGGTAGAACTAGGCGTTATGCTACCTAGCCTAACCAAGGACCCTTACAACCCAAATTGCCAGTTTCCTTTGTTTTATTCTCTTCCTCAGACCCTTTGTGGGTATAATTGTGATCATTTTGTGGCCCAGTAAAACAAACAAATGAAATATTGGAGAATCAATACTGTGCTTTGTTATTTTTTTAATTTTTAATCAAGCGAAAGTATTTAAAATCATACCTCTATAGCTGTTTCATGAGATAATATTTTAACAACAGAAAGAGAATCCTACAATCTGAGAATCGTGATAAAGAAGGGTTTCCTGGAACTCCTTCACTGCACACATGTAACTTCACCAGATCTTTAGATGAATGGATAGCTCATTTATTTTAGTACTCAGTAATAGTCCACTGTAGGGTGCTACCATTTTGTTTATTCTGTCACCTATTGATGAGCTTCTTCAACTTAAGTTTTCACAGTTATGAAAAAATCCCCATAAACTCGTGTGCAGACATTTGTGTGGAAACAAATCTCACATTCTTTGGGTGATTACAAAATAGTGAGAGGAGAATATGTGGCAGGAGTGTGATTGCTTTTAAAGGAACAACCAAAGTGTCCTCCAAAAAGGTTTTCCTAATAGTGAAAATCTCTGGTCTTCCACATTTTTGTCAATATTTGGCCTTGCCATTCCTCTGGATTGTGGCTATTACAACACAAATGTAGTAGAATCTCATTATTATTTCAAATTTCATTTTCCTGATGATATATAAAGAATTTTTCATATACTTATTTATTGTCTGCATAGATTCTTCAAAAAGGTGTCTCTTGTGACCTTTGGCCTATCTGTTGTTGTTATTTTTGAGACAAGATCTCAATGGTAGCCTCAAGCAAGACTTGTAGACAAGGTTGTCCTCTGACTCAACACCATTGCTTCCCAAGTGATGGGATTACAAGTTGATTCCCAGGCCCATGTGGTAGAAGGAAAGAACACTTCTACATGGTTTAGACACTGTAACTGTAAAGACACAATTTTAACCATAAAGACTTGAGTTAAAAGCAAAAGGTTGGAGAAACATGTAAGGGTGTTTTGAAATCAGAGTTCTTGAGCTCCATCTGTCTGTTCTGGAATGATCCTTTATTTGTTTGTCTGTATAAGTGTCTTCTTGGCACTGTCTTTCTGTTTTCTTCACAGCCGTTCACACATAGGCTGTTTAATTTTAATGAATTCCAAATTATTAAATTTTCCTTTCATGATTGTGCCTTTTTGCCTTTCATGTCTTGTATAAAAAACAGATTTTTTTTCACAATAGCATAACTTAGCAAACTACATTGGGCTATATTAAAGCAAGTTATTATAAAAATAAATATTTAAGCTGGTGAGAATATCAGTTTATGGCCATCAGAGATTGATTAACTGATAAGTACACAACCCACTAGCCAGACTTCATAAAGATGCGGACATCAATAGAGCTGTCATGAGCACAAGTAGTAGTTGTGAGGCAAATTATTCCCAGAATAAAGGTTGTATAGATACACCACAGCAGGGTATAAAAACAAGCCTCAGAAAAATCATGAGGGATTCACCGGTACTCCAGAATGTATTCAATTCTTTAGTGAAGTTTTTGTCCAAGAACTTGAAAGTTGAAAATATCCAGGATTCAATCAAAGACATACAAAGAATCAGGAAAATATTAACTATAAGAAAAAGTAATCAATAGGAATGGATACAGAGATAACAAAAATATGGATAGGTATAGACAATAATGCAGTTATGAGAATTATTTATAAGAATATACTCAGGGACATAGAAGAACACATTAAATGGTGAAGATGTGAGTAAAGAACTTTTATTTATTATTTATTTATTTATTTATTTGGTTTCGCGAGACAGAGTTTCTCTGTGTAGCCCTGGCTGTCCTGGAACTCATTCTGTAGACCAGGCTGGCCTCGAACTCAGAAATCCGCCTGCCTCTGCCTCCTGTGTGCTGGGATTAAAGGTGTGCACCACCACTACACGGCCAAGAACTTTTTAAAGATCCACTGCAGCTTTGAGAAAAAAACTTTCCACTATTTCTACAAAAATAAAACATTTAGTGGAATTAGTACTATAGTGTACACTGTACATCCTAATCAGGGTTTCTATTCCTGCACAAAACATCATGGCCAAGAAGCAAGTTGGCGAGACTAGAGTTTATTGAGCTTATACTTCCACACTGCTGTTCATCACCAAAGGAACTTAGGACAGGAATTCACACAGGGCAGGAACTTGGAAGCAGGAGTGAATGCAGAAGCCATGGAAGAATGCTGCTTATTGGCTTGCTTCCCTTGCCTTGCTCAGCTTGCTTTCTTGTAGAACCCAGGACAATTCAGCCCAGGAATGGCACCACCCACAATAGGCCCTCCCACCCCTGATCACTAATTGAGAAAATGCCTTACAGCTGGATCTCATAGAAGCATTTTCTCAAGGGAGGTTTCTTTCTCTGTGATAACTTCAACTTGTGTCAGGTTGACACACAAAACCAGCCACTACACTGTATAAGTAAATGGTGACCCTGAAGAAGCATAAAACTAATTTAATAAATTCTCTTTTATCTTACAGTTGGAAGCACAATGTCAAATGACCTAACACATATAACTATAATCCAGGAAGGAGAAAAAAAGATAAGCAAGAAAAAGTCAAAAGGGCTTGGTTGGAGTAAAAGTGCTTTGGTTTGAATCTATAAACTCAGTTAGAGGAAGCTTAGTGAACCACAAGTGGTAAAAATGGAAATAAAATCTCATAAAGAGAAGTGCATGGTGACCAAGCTGTGAACCAGTGATGTGTTCTCAGCCCCCAGGGAACCAGAGGACAGAGACTATTGAGTTGGCAAAGTAGATAAAGATGCTTGTCCCCAAGATTCCTATAAATGAGTTTATAGTTTCAAACCAAAACACTTGTGCTCCAATCATGTCCTTTTGACAACCAGAAGTCTGTACTCAAGAAAGGTCCAAAGAAATTCTATTGGCTCCAGGAAATAAAATGTCAAATGGAGATCAAACAACAGAATAAAGAATGCTAGAAATGAATATATATATGAATGAAACAAATTCAAAACATTATCTCTACTTTTTATTTCTTTGAAATGTGATTTAGATTTAAAACAAAATAATAACACTATAGTGGTGGCACATAACATACGGAGATATGAAGTAGACATTGGAAGCATATTTTTTGTGAGATTCATATGTTGTAGCTAAAGTTGCTACAGTTCTTTGAGAACCAGAAAGATGGCTGAGCTCTGACTGCCAAGCCTAGTGACTAAGTTTGATCCCCAGGCCCCAGCAGAGCAAAGAAGGCCCCTGCAAGGTTTAACTATTTACTGTATATAAGAATCCTGCTTTCACTGTAAGATATAAGTTAAAAGCAAAAAGTTGGAGAAACGTATATAATGAAAGCACTGACCTATAAGGAAATTGGAATATTTATATTAGTATATGACAAAATAAACTTCAGGAGGAAGAATATTTTAGTTGATGAGAACTATTATTATTTATGTAATTAGATAAACTCATTATACTATTTCATGGTATGTATGCATTAAAAACAACACTTCAAAGTGTATGAAGCTGAACCTGGTGAAGGAGAAAGAAACCAAACTCATAATTACAGTTGAAGGCTTTGACAGTAATATTAGTAATTGGTAGCATGCATAAAATAAGCCACTAAGGTGTTTATGCATGCATTATTCCATGTTTCGTTACTGTAATGAAATACAAGACTGTCACTTCAAAAAGAAACTTTACCTAGTTATAGGCTTAGAAATCCAGAAGCATGTTGCTGGCATGACTTGGGCCATGATATAGACCTCAGGGTGGATGGTATCCTGATGGTAAGAGCATAGAAGTGGGGAAGATCATGCAGTGATCTCAGGAGCCCAAGAGCATGCCTCAATGAGTAGGATACGAAATAAGCAGAGAGAACTAACCAGTATCTCATGAGAACTACATAGATTCTTTCCACAAACAGTGACCTCATTAAGCTAATTATTTCTCATTGGTCTTCACCTCTTGCAAGTCCAATACCTCCCAACATATCACACTAAGAACTGAGCTCCCAACACAGGAACTCTCGGGGGACACATTCAAAGCAATTGGGAACCTCAGCAACATAGAAGAGTTGGGAAGTTATTAGGAGCCAACTTAACCTAATCTTTATTTATATACTCTAGTCAGCAATAACATACTACACTATCTTAACTAACGTGCATGATATATTCATAGATAGACAACATTCTGAACTGTAAAGCAACTTTCAAAGGTGTAAGAGCATTGAAGCTCTTACAGACTATGTTCCTGGCAACAACAAAGTCTTAGTTACTTTTTTATTGCTGTGATAAGATATCATGACCAAAGCAACTTACAGAAGAAAACAGTGAATTGGGACTCACAGCTTCAAGAGAACTGGGTGTTGGAAAACTCAAGCCCGCCTTGATTGATGTACTCTTTCCAATAGGGCCTCACCTCCCAATCTTTCCCAAAACAGTTCTACCAACTATGGACCAAGTATTCAAATATGTGAGCCTACAAGAACCATCCTCATTGAAACCACCAAAATTAATATTAAACTAGGCACCAAATATAAAAATATATTTCTGGGAGATCCATAAATAGAAAATAACAAATATATTCCCCAATGACTCAGAACTTGGAGAGCACACCATAGGAAAACTGGAAAATAATTGGATGTGGGTGGGAATGAAAACAGGTTAAAAATCAAGAGGTTGGTGTACGTCAGTAGACTAAGGGAAAAAAGAAAGCATAACATTGTATGGGCATGACATTACAGAGAAAAAGATACAAAACCAAGCATTCAAGCACCTACTGAACAAACTAAAGAGGCAGAATGAGTACTAGGGACTGACACAAATGGAGGGAAGTAAAGAGGAAAAAATGGCTATCGATTAAATATGACTTGAAAAACAGATGGAGATTAGCAAGGTGGCTCAGAGGGTGAAAGGGCTCACTGTGAAGGCCTGGAGACCCAAGTTCTAGCCCTGGAACTCATGTGAAGATAGAAGGAAAGAGCTGACCCCACCAACTTGTCCTCTGACCTTGACACGTGTGTCTTGTGACACTTGAGCCCACCACACTAATATCACAGACACATGCACACACACCAAAAATAAATGAATGAATAATAAATATATATAAATAATTTTAAAGTGAAAAGAGAAGTCAATTTAGAATTATTTTAATATATATTATTTATACTCAGAAAATCCTCAGATAACATTTGTCTTAGCTTCTTTTCCTTTTATTGTATTCAAATACTCTGACAAGAACCACAGGGGAAAAGGGTTTAGTCTGTCATAGCAGGGAAGTCAGGGCAGCCAGAGCTTGACACAGCCGCTCACATGCATCTATAGTCAAGGATGAGAGAATGATGGGTGCATGCTGCTGTGCAACATTCTTTCTCTGCTTATATAGCCTAGGATCCCATGCAGAGAATGGTAACATACACAGTAGATGGGACTTTCCTTCTCAACACTATTGAGAGAATTCTGCAGTGACATGCCCAGAGGCCCATCTCCTGAACTCTTCTAGAATCTTACTTGTATCAATTAAGACTGCCCATCACATTTCTCTTAGATTATGCTTTCAAAGAAGAAATAATTCCAATATGTTCCAGGGAACAGAAGGAGACATGTCTCAAGTTTTTCTAGAGACTAGCATGAGTCCATGATCAAAACAATACAGATCTATGCAACATAGATGCAAATATCCTTAATAAAGCATTAGCAACCTGAATAAGGTAATTAGTGTATGTGTTTATGTGCATATACCCTAGTCCATGAGAAGGGGCAAGAAGGTCTGGTGATTTTCTCTACCACTCTTTACCTTATTCATTTATTTGAGACAGGGTTTATCACAGAGCTAGCAGCTTGCTGTTTGGCTAGACTAGCTGGTCAGTTTGTCCCAGGGATACTCATGTTCCACCTTTCCCACAATGCACTGGCCTTTTATATGGGAGTGAGAGATCTGAACTCAAGTCCCAGTGATTGCATCATGAGTACTTTACCAACTGAGTTATCTCCCCAGCTTCCATTAAAATTTGTTTTTAATCACAACTTTATCCTGGTTATCTTTAAATGAAAGATCAAAATTCATATAAAAACTAGATGCCAATCCAATGTCTTTTCTCCCAATTCAGGACACTTAAGGTTTAGTCTAAGAACCAGAGGAGTTGGGAACACTTGACCTAGCTGCTGGGGACACATGAGCACCTTCCAGTTTTTTCCTTGAAGTCCTAGAACCCAGAGTTAGGAATGTAGATTCTGATCATAAGCACTGAGAACTTCAGAGAGAGGACAAGTGTAGACCTTTCTTGGTGACTTCTCATGCCTGAGATGTTGGAGTACCACTGGAAGGTGATAAACAGACAGGGTACTCACTTCATCACTCAGGTTGGATTCACATATGTCATGCTTAGGTGACAATTATGAGGACACATCAATGTAAGTCTCACAGCCATTCCTAGATCTATGCAAGAATTGTTTTCCAAGCTTTCACACAGACATCCAAGGATGATCTAGTCCCTTGGATACAACAGTGTAGAGCTCACATCATAATCTGCATCAACATGTTCTGCAATCTGCAGATTACCTACAATGGCTAAGACTATTTAAACACAACATAAATAGCTATATTGTTTATAGTATAGTGCTAAGAAAAAGTCAGTAGAAATGTTATTAAATTATTTTTGATTCACTTTGAATCAGTTAGTTTGCAAACTGACAAACTCTTAGAAAGAAACCTAACGGGGACAGTCACTTGGTCTTTCACAGGGGATGTGTAGGGCACTGAAATTGCTTGGAAGATACAGTGATAAAACCCACAGATTCCATGGGGAGGGAGGATGGGATGGGGGCTTCCAAAGGGGGAGACCTGGACAGGGGCAAACATCTGGAATGTAAATAAAATATCCAATTAAAAAACAACAACAACAAAAGCCACAGGTTCTAGACATTTGTCCATGAGATGTACAGCATTGCCCATGAGTGAGCCCTAGTGCAAACTATAGACTTTATTTGACTATGATGTCATTCCTTGGAACACGCAGGTACTGTATCTTAATGGTTAAGGAGTGTGGATGGAGGAAGGAGATTGCAAGGACTATTTATACCTTCCACTCAGTTTTGCTGCCAACCTAAAACTGTGATGAAAAAGAGCCCATTATTTTTCAAAATAAAGCAAACTAAACATGACTATAGAACTTACCTCAAATATTCTCACCTTTGTACAGTGGCTCTTTGCATACACATATATATCTCCACATGGCTGTGATTGCTAAAGGATGACACCTGACCTTCGTCATTCTAATTCAGCACTGGAAATTGGTTCTTAGAAGGGGCCAAAGATTTTAGTTGTCTAAGAAGTTGTGTACCTAAATTAGTTAGTTTATTTATAAAATGGATTAGCTCAATTTTCTTATGTTTTAAAGAATACCAGAACAACATTAATCAAATACCTATTAGGAAATCTTGTTTTGATAAGAAGTTACAAAGCAGAGGTGGGCAGGAACTAATGACTGGCTGGCTAGCAGACAAAGAGAAGTCATATATTTTTCTAGATTATCTGAGAGGCTCTAGGTATAGGTTTTTAAGCCTCCATACAGAAGGAAACCTCCAGGGTTTTTACATCCTGATATCTGCCCATCATGTCTTATTCTACAAATAAGAATAGTTAATAATTAGTAATTAGTTCCATCAAACCCTGGGAATCTTGACCTACATACAATGTTATTCATAATTTATTCAGAAGACTCAGTACTTAATCTTCAGAATTTCCAGAATATACTCTTATGACAGAGTCTATGAAGCATTCCAGTTTTATCTCATTATTTATTTTACCAAGGGAATACTATACCTTGGGGTCAAGCCATAAAATGATGTAGAAGCATAGAACTGTGACCTGGAAAAGATCACAGGACTCAGCAGGCCACCTCCCAGGCCTCAGAATAAACCACACCTAAGCCATCACAGACAGGTGGATATCCAGCTTGTCATAAAGACCACCAGGGAGGAAGATTCTGTAGCCTATTCAAGATGCCAAGTTTTCCCCAAAGGAACATGGTGAATACCTTGAAACTCATCTGGTCTATTGTGTGTGTACCTTGTGTGGTGGTGCACTGCTTGTAGGGAGTTAGAGTGCTTGAGAAGCAGAATTAAGATAAACAGCCATTCTGTTTCCAGAGAGCACAAGCATTCAAAATTCATCTTACAATCATCTCTGGTTCCCTTCTCTACCTTTCTCTCAGTTTCCATGCACTGCGCTTCTCTGGAGAGTTTCAAGTCTCTCCTCTCTTGTCTTTCAAACATAGTTGAAGCACTCATTTCTGTTAGCTTGGATTTCTTAAAGACTTCTTCCAGTATCCCTGTCTTTGGGATTTTTTTCTTTAACTCTCTTTCTATATTATTTTTATCTCACTGTGACCAAAATGGCTGCAAGAAAGAAATTCCGGGAAGAAAGGTTTATTTGGGCTCGTAGTGTCAGAGGGAGCTGAGTCCACCATGGCAAAGCAAGCCTGAGTAGGTGCTCATATGATGATTGCTCAGGAAGCAGAGATGGCTGGATCCACAAGAAGGTATAAAACTTCTACTTTTAGTGACCTATTCTCCTGCCATGCCCCACCTCCTGAAGGCTTCATAGCTGTCAAAACATGGCCACAAATTGGGGACTGGGAACTCAAAATACAGGCCTTTTGAGATAACCCATATTCTAACTATAGCATCTTCACAGTACCAAAGCACGTGTGTCGTCAATACCACATCTAACATATTTCTTTGCCAACAATATAAATGTGAATCTATCTATCTATCTATCTATCTATCTATCTATCTATCTATCCACTTCTCTACCTACTGTCTATTAAGCCTGTTTAGCTCCTTGTGATTTGGTCTCAGTTGCATCTCTAGATAGTTTTCCATCACACATTCAGTGAACCACTCATCGTGAATATAATTTGCGTCCTTATGGATTTACCAGCATTTGTGGCACCTGTTCATTCTCTCTGCCCAAGACTCTTTCCCCATCTTCTTTGTTGTATTCTTGCTAATCTGTCAAGTTCTAGCTTCTCTATGAAATCTACCTTATTATTTTCTTAACTCTTTTGCTTTACAAAACTCTCAATACACCTCATTCACATCACTTAGGATGGGGCAACACAAAATATAGTCAATATTCAATCAATGGGTACTAGGATTCTGATATATGAACACAAGAGGTTGAGTAGAGCAGAGTGGTGGCCACACCCAACTCTCTGACTAGAACAGAAAATTCCATAGAGGTAGTGGGAAGAATAAATGGTAACAGTGGTGGTGAGAGAGAAGAATGTACAGATGCCTCCCCTTGAGGGTGAGAAAGCTTGATGTGTAATGCAGAGGTGGACAGGCTGAATACCGAAGACATCTAGTTGCTCCTCAGTGTGCTCTGGAATAAGAGACAGGACATGGGAAAGACAACAGCCACGTATACAAGGAGCCTACCATTGAAGGCCTACGAACCTCCCCATCAGCCTCAAGGCAAGTGATGAACTTGTCAAAGCCGAGAACATTGCAGATAGAAGCAGGCAGGGAAAGACTGAGTGTCTTTTTCCCATCACAAGCCTAAACTCAATGCTGATTTGTATGATTTTTTTATGAGTCCATGGCAAGAGTATCTGCCTGGCCTAGTCTTCTCAAGCATTCTGGTTGGGAGAAGTGGTTTTTTGCCAACTGGCAAAACCCTGTGAAGTCACCTATATAAGAGCATTCCATCTTATACTCAGCAAATTACCAAATTACCAAAAAGTAATATTTTTGTATCAGTGTGGAGAGCTCTCTTGGGCACTACTCAATGATTATGTATTTGAATTTCGTTCAGAATATATGACTTAAAAATATGTAATGTCTATAATAGGTATAGAAATCAATTTAACCATAAGGAAATAACTTGGTTATTTAAAACATTATGATAGTTACCTTAGGCAACTGGATACACAGGGTAATCATACTGACATGCCTGTTTGGTGTCAGGTCTTTGTTTGTTTGTTTTTGTGCCTGACACATTTTGATGTATGTCAAGAATGCTTTTGAGTCTCACAATGTTACTAAGAGGTTAGCATTACTACCTTCATGATACAGATGAGAAAGATGCAACAACTTGCCCAGAGAAGGTGGCAGCTTAGTGACAGGGTGTCAGAGTCAGGTGTCAGGGGAACATCAATCTGAGACTCATACTCTTCTTATTCAGTTTGATTGAGCCAATTTTTAAAAGATTTTTTCTTTATCTTTTTCTTGCTTTTTTAAAGACAAAAATTTTTGAAAATTTTTAGAACCAAAAGCATGGTTATAAATACATTTATAAATATATATTATTTATAACTTATAAATAATATATGAATACATGGTATAAATACATTTGATGTGATTTGGGCATCACTTTTAGGATAAGTTTGAGTGTTCAAGATAGCTAAGATATTTTTGGAATAGAAGATGGTAAAGATGGTGAGAGACTTGGGTCCATTACTATGCTTTGGGAACAAAAAGATAACTAAAAATATTCTGGAAGTAGATCAGATATCTTGTATGGCTTTCAAATTGAGCCAGAAGATAATTTAAAATATCATATATTCTTAAGTTGCTAAGCCATCACAGATAATAGAAAAGCAGAGATGGGCATGGCAGCACACACTCATAACACCAGCACTTGGGAAGTTGAGGCAGGAGGATTATACACTTGAGGCTGGCCTGGGGCATATACCAAGTTCCAGGGCAGCCTGGGAGCTGTATAGCAGGACCCTGACTCCAAAATGAAAGTGAGAAAGAAACAGGGAGAAGAAGTAGGGAGGGGGAGAGAGAGAAGGAGGGGAGAGAAGAAAAAGAGGAAAAAGTGGTATTTGATATGGAAATGGGAAAAGTGTTATCAAACCTAATCCCACCCTTGAACCCCAGGATTAGAACAATCATTATAGTTCACAACTTTTCGCCCTCAAGTTATATTATAGTGAGTTGGCAGGGCAAAATGCCAACCTGATAGCTCTTCTCCCCGTATCCTTCCCCGTGGACACATTAGGAAATGCTTCTCGAAGAGTCCCTGCTGAAAATCTTCAGATTCTGCCTGATTCCTCTCCTGTGCCAGCCCCATCCCAGGATGTCTCTGGAGAAGAATGTTCCCAACAGGACATGCATTACCAAGCAGAAATGTAACCTTGGGTATTCAGCATTTCAAGAGTTTGAGGCATGAATAACAATTAGTGATTTAAAAACGAAGACATATATGTAGACATAGTCTAAAGAAAAGCTTTAAAAAATTAAGCTCCAAAGTAGATACCTGATTGCCCCTTGCCTGACTGGATTTTTTTAAAAGCTGTCACCCAACCCAATTTTCATAAGCAGACTCAAAGTGGGGAGGGGAAACCTCTTTTCTGACTTTTCCATATTTAGCACAACACCACACAAAATTGCTAAATACCACTTAACCGCACTTACCATCCCGGGGCCTATAAATTCAGTATTCAGATACTTGATTACAGACCACAGAATGACTGTTTAAGCAGTAGTATGTGGAGCTGCAAGGAAGCAGCCTTCCCTCGGAGCATCTTCTGATGATTAGCTGAGTAACATGGTCTCTCCTTTCTCCCTCAGTTATTCTCCCATGGCTGTCAGCTCTCATTTCTGGTACAGTCACATGGTTATGGAAGGTGCATGCCAGCTGGGGTTGGGGGACCACTTTCTGCTATATTTGTAGTCCAGAAGTAAAATGAAAGCATAGGTTTTTGGTTTCACAGTAAAATTCCAAGCAACACAGAAGTCAGTAACCCAGTTTTGGGAGGGGCAAGATGGGGCTGGGAAGTTGCTCATCTGGCATGGTCGGGCATCACCACTACTCAGACGAAGGCTCTCACCCTCTCTTTCTTCAAAATCATGTTCTTCTAGATCCATTTGGCACATGAAGGGGTGAGTGACTGGAATCACAGCCTAGATGTTTTCCTTTCTGGGACTAGCTTATACTCTGTAGAGATGAACCTCAGATCCCTCACCTACTCTGGAGAGTAGGAACAGAGGACAAGCCACCATGCCCACCACTGCCAAAGGGGGCCCCTTGACCCTTTGCCAAAGTTACTGCTGTTCATAAGTTTATTTATCTACGTTAGAAAATTATAGTAAACTTAAATGTTTAAGTGTTCCCGATGACAGTTTTAGTCTTAAAATACAGGCTCTTCATTTCTTTCCTCCATGAAAGGGAGTCAATGCTACTTACCAACTCGAGACAGGCCACAGCACTGCAAAAATTGTTAAGTAATTTGCAAAGCTCAAACTGAAGCTTTCATGCTTCCAAGATAGAGCATGCTGTCTTTCACCTTACAGAGATCTTAGATGTGGATGCCACTAAATCAACTTTATCATTAAAGAGACTGTGTGAGAGAGAAGTTATGGGTCCAAGGTAAATTTGCAGAGTGATTATGCGACAGGGACAAGCAGCCTCTACTCTGTACCATGACACCTTCTGAGATGGTATGCATTGCCTTGGTGGTGCATATGATGAGAACTTATCTATTGCCTAGAGTTTTGAACCCATGACATAGGTTTTAATTCTGGATTATTTCAAAGAAATATAAAGATTATACAGAGGATGTAGATATTTCGGGCATTCTGGAAGTAGAAACAAAATCAAAATTGCCTTGTAAAATGAATCCAGGGAGGCTGAATCTGGAGCTACTGAGACTGGGCCACAGACATTCACCAAGGCCACAGTACAACTGACATCAGACACTGGGCATGGTTTCTGCACCGCTCTTTCTGTTGCCCCTAAATTTGACCTCATGGCAAACTGATTTCACTGTCAGGGAATGTTCATGACAATCCTTGCGTTCTTGTATCTCTGATTCTTTACTCAAAGACTGGAGTGGACATGCTTAATTGTAGGAGCTGGGTAAGATGCCATACATTGCCAACAAGAAAGACTGGAAGGTTGGCCCAGACCATATTTAGCTTCTATGATGACGAATGTCTGTGTACCTCCCACCAAAACCCATGGGTGGATAATTATGCCCTGGGAATGAAGGTCAGACTGGGCATCCAAAAGGACTAACTTGCTGCACCTGAGGGCTGGAGTAGCAACCTTCTCTCACCATATAATTTAGTCCTTGCTCCAGGTGAGTGGAAGGGTCGCCTTACCCCCAGGCCTGTGGATCTAGGATCATCAGTGTATGTGGCAGGGATTTGTGGCTCACTAAAATGTCCTGTGGATGGTGAGTGGTGTCAGCAGAGGTGCTGACTCATGCCTGGCTGGGATTTTGAGGGACAGAAGAAAAATCATAAGTGTTCTGGAAACACCAGAACTGGTGAATCAGCATTCTGAGGATCGAGGCTAAAGAACACCCACTCCAGAGGAGCGGTATTTTGAATGAGAAATGAGAGTTCTGTAAACAGGTTCGTGGCAAATGCTGATAGTATAGGTGTCAGCTTCTAGCTTGGGCCCTCTTGTTCACCTGACATGGTTTCCTCCCCACCCCCACTAGAACTCATCTTCCTGAAGTTTCTACTATCAAAGAAAAGCCAAAGTATCTCTGTTGGAGGAAGACCATAAATCTTGCCTGTTGAGCCATCTGCTCTGCTTCTGCTCAGTATCCATTTTTTTTCCATTACTACACAGATTCTTACACAGCATATACTATATAGAATTCCTACGGGAATGACCCAACCCTGATGGACTTAGGGACACTCATCTGATATAGATTCAGACCATAATACCTGCATATGGTGGTTGGTTCAGGGGAAAGTATATGACATGGACAAGCCAACACACCAGTCAGAGCAGTCTAGATCTCCCTTGACCCTCTAAGAAAGAAAAGTTCTCTCCCTTGGAATTACTAGTTTGTAGAAGTCATAGCTGGGTCTCCCACTGAGCTTTTTGCCATTACAAGAAGAGGGTTATCTGAGAACAAATCCAACAGGAAAACTTTAAGCAGATACCTTTTGAAAGATTAAAAGCCACATATACCACTGTGTGTATGCGTGGTAGGGTGCATGCACATATATGTGTGTAGAGACTGGAGGTAAACCCCAGTTGTTCCTTCAGTGCTGACCACCCTGTGTTTTCAGACAGGATCTCTTTCACTGGGACCTGGAGTTTTGCAGTTAGGTTAACTTGGTTACTTGTTGAACCTCAGGGATCCACCTGTCTCTGTCTCCCAAGCTCTGAGATTACAAATGTATCACCACACTAAGTTTTCTTGTAGTAGGTGCTGGGCACTAAACCAGATCTTCACACTTTCCTGACAGACACATTACGGACTGAAGTACCTCCTTAGCCCTCAGCATCTGTTAAATACATCATATCCAAGTCACATCCAGAGCCAGGAACTTTTGAGTTTTTCCACTCTCTGGCTTATACTTTTGAAATATTTTAGATGCTATCTCAGAGAAAGATAATGATAGGATTGCCACTGGGTACAACAATAACCAAAAAAAAAAAAAAAGAACTGGGTTGCTAACTATTTTAAGTTCCATTTAGTGACTGGTAGTAATGCTTTTCATCATAAGTGCTTTGTAATTTCTAAGTTTGTGAGGCTTCAATAATTATGTAATTACTTTGTACAGCCACAGAGCACCACTTTGGCTGGGTAGCTACCAGATCACAGTAAGCTCTTCATTATAAATTATATTATGCTTAACACATAATTTATAGTTTATATGACAAGAATAACCATATCGTGCAACTATTCTGTAATAGCATAGCAATTACTCCCGTATTGTGGGAACTGCAGGTGGGGTGGATATTTCTTTCATAATTACAGAGATGATAGTATCAAATCTGACAACTTCCCAGTGATAACGTTTTTCAGTATAAATGCAACCACAGTCCAGTTGCTGTTTCTTAAACATTCTAGCTGAGCAAGGAAGCAAATGGAATAAAATATCTTCCTGTCATTCTAATATTAGGTGCTATTTATCAAATGTATTCCTCAGGAGTGGAATCTTGGGAACATATCATGTGTAATGAGATCAAAGTATATTATTTGCCTTCGTTAATATTCTGGCAACAAATAGGCTTTGGTCGGTAACCACAGCTCAAGATCAAGGGACAGTGCAGGAAAGTTATATTTGGTTATAACATAAACTCAGTTGCCAAACTCCCTTGAAAGATGTGGTGTGAGAGATAGGCTTCCATATGGCCTGGGGGGAACTCGGAGACAAGAAGACCATGGACTTGGAGATCTGAGCTTGAGCCCACTTGGCACTGCCTGGCTAGGTGATGGCATCAACCAGGTGATCACTGTCCCTAAGAATGGTTTTGGTCTCTAGATTTAGTGAAATCACACTTACAAGATTTGCTGCAAAAAGCAAGCCGTACAGTACATTTGGGAGGGTCCTGGCAAGTACTGGATGAAGAGCAGGAACACAGCAGCAGAGGCAAAGGCCCGCTTTTCTCTTCCATCCTCCTTAACTCAAAATAAAATAGTCCTTATTCACACAAACTTTCATAATGAAATAGAAAGAAAACTACACGGTGCTAGCTACCGAGTGCAAAGACTGTTATGATGAAATCCATCGCTCTCTCCACCCCTTCCTTCCTTCCCTCCTTCCCTCCCTCATTCTCCTTCCTTCTCCCTTTCCTACTTCCCTTTATTTCTTTTAGTACAGCCTGGACTTACCCAGAGCTATCACACTTACCTTATTTTTCTCTACAAGATGTAGCGCTCAAAGGTTTTTGGGTTTTACCTTATCAGCAAGGAACATTTTCTAAGCCAAATAAACAAAAGAATCAGACAGGTGGAAAATGCCGGTATGAAGTTGTGTCTGATTGTGATATGTGATACAGCGCTCTAAGCAGCTCCTAGAAACCAAATATCTGAGTCTTGTGAGAAAGAAATCAAGGTGATGTTTTTGTTGTTGTTTGTTTCATTTGTTTTTTAAGGCATTGGAATTCTTTTTAATGCAGTCAGCTATTTAACCAGACTACAATGAGTAGTTTCATTTAGTGATGGTCTTGAAGGTGTCTGTTTACGGCCACTGTTTCTTAAGTTAAATTGGCTTACTATAAAGAGTGACGGACACAAGACACATGTCTCTCCTGGATGTGGAAGAGTTGACTGAAAGAGGGAGATTTTCAAGATAGAAAAGGCTTGCACAGAACTTTGAAGTATTGCTCTATATGACTGTCAGTATGGCTATCCTGGGTTTATAGAGCTGAAGACAGCACTGAGCATGTGAGTTCCTTAGAGGTAAATGAGAAACACAGAGTCCTTAAAGGATTCTATAAGGATTAAAGACGAGAGGAGCATCTCTCTAAGTTGACCTTCTAATGCTAAATGTGCTGAGCCCTGAGCCCTGGCAGAGTTCTTATCTCAGGCTAGCCCTTCCAGCAATTTTGTATATGGTTGAACCAGAAGCAGATTTGGGAGCACACATGCACGCACACAAGCACAGAGAGAGAGACAGAGAGAGAGAGAGAGAGAGAGAGAGAGAGAGAGAGAGAGAGAGAGAGATGTGTTGTTTTGCATTTCTGTAGGCTAGAATTCACAAATTGAGGTGTTGGGGGGCTGGCTCCTGAGGTCCGGTCCTCTCCTCTGCTTGGCTTGTAAGTGGCTACCTTTCATATGTATACATGACCTCCCATGTACTTGTTTTAGCTGATTGTTGCCACTGCAAAGTCCCATGCCAGCATCCTAGTCTCTAGAAGGAGGTGAATGGAGTTAGACGAAATCAGGAGATCAAGGCTCCGAGCTGATAACACTGGCCGAGATCTAAGAAGAAAACCTAGGGAACTGGTCATCCTCATCCCACATGTGAGCACACAAGAGGCCAGTAGCCATGTGTAACTCAAGAGAAGTAGCCTCAGAATGAAACTAGCACCTTGACTTTGGATTTTTCAAATTTCAGAATTGTGAGAAACAATTTCTATTATTTAAGCAACCTAGTCTATGGTATTCTATTACTAAGATAGTGCCTACATCTAAAATTCCCTTTTAATAAAGACTGTGGCCAAACTGGCTTTGACTCACTCTAAATGTTCTCTAAGCCCGATAAGAGCTGTAAAGTTAGTTATATTGTGTGATTATACAGGCTAGAATTTCAATGCACAAATGGGGGGACTTAATTCATAGTCATATTTCCTTTCTTTCTAAGGTAAATAGGTGGATTCATGACACAAATTACCTGCCAACCAATCCTTTCTCCTAACAGCTTCACTGAAGTATAAATACAATAGACTGCATTTATACATGCATACATACATACACATATGTGTGAATATACATGAAATATACACTTTGATAGGTGGCAATGTGTCCACACACACATGAAACCATCACCACAACTATGGTGTGGGATGCTCCATTTTTCCCATTTGGTCTTTCTTCTTCTCTTCCTGTCTCTCTGTCCTCTTTTAGATCCTGGTGCATTCTCTTACACTAACTAACTATAGTTTCACTCTTTAGTTAACTCAGTAATTTACTTACTTAGACATCACTTTATATTTTACAGTAGTACAGTTCCACTCTTCCAAACTGGCCTGTGTGATATTTTTGTAACGTTTTATTTTTATATGTTATATAATTATTTTATTTATTATATAATAGATTGTGTTTATTTTAATAAACAAGTTAAACCCAAATTAAATAAGATGAATAGAAGAGTACATACCTATCCATGTGGCTATCACACTTCCTTCTCCTCTGGGCTCCGATTTCTCCTAGCCTGAAGGGTGGCTTATGCTGTGTCTGCTAAGTCTCTCAGCTTTTATGTCCACAAGAGTAGCTGGTTTCTGTTTGGGAACATTCTTTTATTGAGCCTAAATTCTAGGCTTACAATTTGGTCTGTTCCCTTCCAGCCTGCTCCTTAGCTGTATTAGTCAGCTTCCCTTCAACTTAAGGAGTCTGCTACATTCTGTAAACTAGCTGGCCAGTCACCTGTGGTCCCTAGTACTCACAGTAGCCTCCATCCTTGCCTAATGCCCAGGGTTTTAGCATTCATCATTTGATATGGTTTGTCCTGGGTTTTGTTGTTGTTGTTTCAGAGAAGAAGGCAAATTCAGTCTTTGTTACTCCATTTGATTGGAAATAGAACTTCTTTCCTTCTTCTCCTCTGACCCCTCCCCTTCCTTCTCCTATTTCTTACCACCATCACCACCATCACCACCATTACCACCATCACCACCATTACCACCACCATCACCATCACCACCATCACCATCACCACCATCACCACCACCATCACCACCACCACCACCACCATCACCATCACCACCACCATCACCATCACCACCA
>JADRCH010000103.1:1117325-1210988 GCA_019843965.1 Rhynchomys soricoides
TTGGGAATTGTTACCTGTGAATAACCTTCCTTTGCTGGCTAGCAGCCAGGTAGCACCATTCTTGGACAGGAACCGGGTCAACCAGGCACTTCAGAAAGCATCGGCAAATGTGAGCTGGCTCACCCTCTTCTTTGCTAATGCGTGTCCATTGCTCAGCCTTGGAGGATCTTCCCACTCCCTACTGTCACACTCCTATTACTCCTATTCCCTCACAGTTCCTTCTCCCAGTTCACAAGCTGAGGCTGCTTACTTCTGAGGGAGACCTTCACTGCAGGAACCAGGGTACCCACGGCTAGGGACAGAATTATCACCATGCTGTTGAGCTTTTCTGTTTAGTTTTATTGAGACAGGGTCTTGTGTAGCACGGGCTGGCTTCCAACTCATTATGTAGCCGGGGATAGCCTTGAACTCCTGATCTTCCCTGTGCCGGGATAGGCATAGTTACCTCGTCTAGCTTCTAATTGAGCTCTATGAATTTTTTCTGACTATTTTCGACTCCTACCAATGCAGGTGATATTACTGAATGGCCATTATTGTTGCTTGTATTTTATAGATCTGTGATCACTCTCTCCATGCATAAGTAGCAGATTTTTATAGCCATGTCCTCCTTTCATCAAAATGCTAGAAGGGTACAAATGTAGAAAACAAAACCAAAGCAAATAAATGCATCTTAAACTTGGAGCCATTGCCATACTATTGGACATAAACCTCATTTTGCATACTTAACTATTCAGAAAATAAAATTGTATTGATTTCTATGATGAACTCAGACTTGTCAGGGCGGAAGAAGCTCAATTGGATCATCATAGGGCTTCACACGATTTCCTCCTAAGTCGTAGCCATGTAATAGTGCTTATGGTTTAGAAAGGGTCATACTGCCTCTTGCAGCGTGTCCATGCACACAGTCAGTATAGCCTACTGGCTTTGCCTACTTCTAACACTAATGTAAAAGGCTACAGCAGATGTGTCCACCTAGGTCCAGCAGGGTTTGATGCTGCTCCTGGGAAGATATAATTGTTTTTCTCTCTTGTCACATTTGTCTGTAGAGACAGTAAGGATGATAGCTATTTCTTTTTGGTGTTCTGACTGCCCATCTCTGGCCACTCCTGAGAAGTAAAATATAAATCACTCTGTTCTTCTATTCCTGGGATTTCTACAGGGATTTTCCTTAGAGCAACGGTCAAAACACAGGTGCAGAGAGCAGCGGCTTACCCTCATTCTCTCTCTCTCTCTCTCTCTCTCTCTCTCTCTGTGTGTGTGTGTATACAGATTTACATTTACTTCCTTTAAAATCCCAATCAAGTGAAAAAACATGACTCAAGAAGTGTTTCCTTTGTCTGACTGTCTAAAATAACAACACAGATGAGTCTAGGTGCCTTAAGTGGAGAAAGTTGAAAGGCAAAATAAAACATGAGAAAAATTAACATAGAAAAAAAGCAACTGGTTTGTTGTTGTTGTTGTTGTTCTCCTTATCTCTTTTCTTCCCAGCTCTACCACTCATTAGTCAAGTGATCTTAGGAAAGTTATTCTGCTTTCTATGCCTTCATCTTCACATCTAAAAAATGGGTATAGTAACCTCTCTCTCTCTCTCTCTCTCTCTCTCTCTCTCTCTCTCTCTCTTTCTCTGTTTGGGACATTATCTAGTACTTAGTTTTAATTAACTGTCAATAATTAGAGTAATTATAACGAGTCACATAATAATTAAGTGACTAAAATCGTGAGAGCACAATCTTTCCTCTACACACATTGGTAAAACGTATAATTTGAGGTCTAGGAGAGATACGAGACTTCTCCCAGCCCAGCCTCATCATTAGCCAGACATAAAAAATATTCAGCAGAACGTCTTGCTGCGGTTGACTTTTTCCTTGGGATTCTATTTCTATTCACCCCAGAGGTAATGAGAGACCAATGAAATGATCCCACCCAAGTCTAACTTGGGCAGCCAATGAGCTTAGATGGTGTTATTTACAGGCATGTGGGTGTGCAGGAGCATAAACAGCTTAAGGGTGTCTTTACCACCCAGGAAGAGTCTACCTCCTCCCACAACTGTTAATAAATAGGGCATATATCCTCAGATTGGGATATTCACACACTCTGAGAGTCCTCCTCTCTTCCACAATGGAATGTCAGAGGACCCAATTTTGTGTCTTCCCTGGATAATCACAGCCACTCTGTATTCAAGATGGAAGTAGCCATGTCATGCCCAGAAGACTAAGCTCTACAATATTTGCCTGGCTGCTGTAGTAGAACCAGTCATGATGATTCTAGGTGAAGGAGGACATTGCCACGAGAGAAGAGGACTTACACTTTACTCATAGCAACCCCTCCTACCTGGACACATAAACACATATGACATTGGATTCCCTTTGCTCTTAACAACAGTATCTATTGGTAACAATCGGGGTGTTTCCATCAAGGCAGTAGTGAGTGAGGACAGGCATCTTCAAGCACCAGTCTCCAAGGGCTAGAGGCTTCAGGTAAGAGAAGTATAGCTATGTAGCAAGTGCTTTTACTATGTCACCCAGTGTATGACACTTTCTCTCTCTGGTTCTCAGCTTCTCTGTAAATCACTGGGGTTGTCTAAGAACTGGTTTTCCAATGGTATCCCAAAGCAGATTCCCCAAGTCAGGTATCTTCCGGGTGGGGTCCAGGCGATTGTAATGTTATCCTGTGTCCTAAATGGTTCTTAAGGTTTGGGAATGAGTCATCCAGGGGGACTCTTGTAACTTGAATGTGAAATGCCCCCTATAGGCTCTCATGTGAATGCTCTTATCCCCAGTTGGTACACAGTTTGGGAAAGTTATGTAACATTTATGAGGTAGAGGAAATGCTTTAAGGTTGGCAGGCCTTGAGGCTTTGCAGCAGGTCCTCACTTCCTGTTCTTTCTGATCTTCCAGACTGCTGATGAAATGTGACAGACCCATCTCAGGCTCCTACCGCCATAGTCTCTTGCCATAATGGATTGTACCCACTCTAGAAATTTTGGCCAAATAAAGCCTTTCTCCTTTTAGTTTAGTTTTGTTTTGTTTTGTTTTTAAATAAATTATCTCAGAGCCACTGAAGAGAAACTGATAAGAGCGTCTAAGCTTTCTTCTGGTTCTGATATGCTTTGATTGTAAATTAAAGCCCCAAACCTGGCAACTTTGCCCACAATGGTATTCAAATATGCTGTCCTTGTGTCCAGAAAGCTGGGTTACAACCTAACATGCATTATCTCTGGAAGGTCATCTTCAAACTGTGCTGTGACTGTGTGTTTCTACCCTCCCAGAGGGCCATGGAATGCAAGTTCCTCATTTGAACACAGAATGGTCTCCTACCATGATGAGCCACCATGTGGCTTCTCTAATTTCTGTGAGTCCCCACCATATTTCTGTAACATTATTCTGGGGTCCCAGACACATGGACTGTTATCGGTGACATGCTGCTCTGAGGTGGTATTTCAGATATTTGATATCCATCTGGATTAACCCTTAGATCTGTCTACCATCTCTAAATCTCATTGGGAAACTTAACCTGGAGGTAAGACTCCCAAATGTAAATTATTCCAGGGTGGAAAAATCCAGCTGGTAATTAAAGCTTTAGAATTAGTCATCTGTAGCTGAGGCAGGAGGATGATACAGGTTTCCCCCTCCCAAGGGCAAAGGTACAGATGAACTAATTCCTCTGTATGTACATATCTTCAGCAGGGTTTCCAGGCCAGCCTGTGCACTCTAGCACACCTGTTCTAAAAAGAAATTGTACTACCTACAGCCTAAGAAATACCAAAAGCTTGCTGCTTCAGCACAGGCATGTCTTGTGGCCATTTTTTCACACTAGGTGTGAATTGGCTTATTTTTTAAGTGTTACTTAAATTATTTTATAGGGTTCATTTTTAATTCTCTTTTCTCTCAAAACACTGCGTATAACTTAACAACGTAGTTTTGAGTTGCCACTTGTGGGGTTTTTTCCCCCTATAATATGAAACTAGAAAGCATTTTTGATTTGTGGATGAATATTTGGGATAAAATCTTTTAGATTTATCACTGAAAAGATTCAACTGGTTGATTGTAGAGGTTGTTGACTTGATAAAACATTGTCCTTGAAATAATTGTTGATGTTATTTGCCATACAACAGGGATGTCTAATGTCACTATCACTACATTTACTTAAGCATGTAGTATGTAGTATGGTTAAGCATGTAGGTTTCTCTGGGGGATGGAAATAGCATGGGCTATTTGCTACCCATGGTTTTTAAGGTTAAATCTAGCATCACTCTTCTTGGTTAGAGAGCAGCAATAGTTTTCTTGCCTCTCTCTCTTCCCTTCCTTGCAATAGTGTTGTATATGTGGTAAGGGGTACAGTGAGAACACAGAGAAAGCAGTTCCCTCAAGGCCAGACCTGGCAGCTGGTTCCCACCTGAGCCATCCTGACAGCTGCTAAGTGAGCATGCGTACATTTACCCTGGTCTGCTCTTAACTGTGGATATGGCTAACATTTCCCAGTTTCTTCCTTGACTTCTCCACAATGATAGAATGTGACCTGGAACTGAATTAAATTTTCTTTTAAAGTTGTTTTTTATGAAGGAGTTGGGTTTTTTTGTTGTTTGTTTGTTTGTTTGTTTGTTTAATAATGGTCTCATCAAAGAACCGAGGACCTGGATGCCAAGAAAATACAACTTGACATGAAAGTGTAAACTATCATCTCTTAGGACAAGAGATTGCCACAAGACTTATTCAAACCTATGCCATGCTATGTTTGACATAAACATTAGCATTAAACATTAGTTTAACATTAAACATTAGTTAGCACAGAGATACAATGCTGAATTCATGTAATCTTCTCTGGAGGAGCTACAAGTCTGGTGGGTTAGGCACATCTACTCATGTTAATTTCAAATTTAACTGATAAATGCTACTACAGAGAGAACAAGGAACTACCAAAGTAAAACTTATTTTTCTCTGTGTTTTTCCAGGTTCTACATTTCCTAAATAAGCATGCAGTACTTATAAAATTAAAAAAAAAAAGGGGGCAAGATGACAAATGTGTTAAAGAACAAATTGACAGGAGAGAATAATAAAAGAGAACTTTAAAAATATTGATTTTGTTGGTTATTTAGAACAGAGAAGAGAAATGAACTTTGGGAGGAGAGCCAGGAATCCCGTTGGCCAGGAGAGTGCTACGGTTGTGGTCAACACAGTTAGTGTACCTGACTAGCAACAGGGGCTTGGGTAAAAAGGATGAAAGTTAAATGTAGCCCTTAATCTTAGATAAACTAGAGATTTTTTAGAAAATCTTTATGTGTATTAAGGATCTTGTTGGCAAGATTTAAGTACTGTTATCATGGTGAAGGAAATCCCAAGTAATATGTCACTTCCGGTGTGTACAATTAAAAAGTAACCTTCTACTAGTTGCACACTCTAGAGATGCTTCTATCGCCATAGGTTGAGAAGAAGCTCTTCTGGGTCTCTGATTTTCTAACGTCTGTGACAATGCTAATGATGATGTATTGGCGCTAATGCATACATGTTAAATAAAGAAATTAATTAATAGTACTCAGTAAATACTAAAGACATATATCGATAAATTCATCAAGACCTACTCCTCAGGATGGAGATGCCACTGTGTGTAGAACACTTGCCTGGCATGTACAAAGAATTGGGTTCTATCTCTAGCACTGAGAAAAAGAAAATCCTAGTGGGAGAGCTACTTCTGGATACCGTAGATTGATTACTTTAGTGCCCAAGCCTTAACCCTATTGATCCAACCATACTCAATTCTCCTAAGTTTAATAGTACCCTAAATGAAGTGTGTGAACTTCCTGTAAACTGAAAGTACATCTGACATTCTATTTTGAAGAATGCATTTAATTCATTTGCAGAGTTAGTTATACACTTATTTCAAAGCAAATCATCCGGTTGAGGTGACAAATTGGTTGGTCAGCTCTAGAAAATTCATTAATTCACAGAGAACTCTGGCTCCCAAGAGCAATTCCAGAAGGGTTCAAGTCCAACGTATATCAATACAGATGTCAATATAGAAACCCAAATTTAACCACAAACCTTCACATTTTATGACCAGCCAGTAGAACTGAAGCCTTTCAAAACAGATTGCTTTCCAACTTCAAAACACAAGGTTCTATATTCTGCTCTGACTTATCAAGAATTTGATAAAAACCAGCATATCTCGACATAGGCTGTTCACCCCTCATGTAAAGCAAGGGTCACAGTCAAGCATTAGTGCTGGTGTTTTAGAAACTCATTTCTAGCTTGGCTAAGGAAGCTTCAATGTTTCCAAAGGGTATCGTGGACATTTCTAATATCCTTGGAAACATTAAATCAAACTAAGTATTTGAACTGGAGTGTTTTTAATAAAGTAATTATTAAACCAATAAGAATGACCTTCAACCTTTTATAGCCATCAGCGATGGTGGAGAAGGAAGGATGGCATAGTGGTCAGCTGTTAGGATCTTGTTGGAGCCAAGAACCCTGCATCAAAGGCATGGTGCTTCCTTCCCAGGCTTCTATGCAGAGCCCACAAGCAAGAATCAGAAATAGTGTAGACAGAATATCTGAAATTTGACTTGAAAGTACTCAGTTTTTGTTTTTCGGTTATTTGCAGTGAATTTAAATAGGTTAACAGCTTGGTGTATTATTCACATTTAAAGCGTGCTTGCTACTTCCTTTCTGGGACAGGTACCAATAGTTCCCAGAAACTCTAGAGGTTAAGGTGGATAGATTACCTGAACTCAAAAGTTCAAGACCAGCCTGGACAAAAGAAGAGTACCCCCTTAAAATAAAGTAAAAACACAACCCGAGGTCAGTATCTGTTGTGAGGCCAGGTCTATAAATGACCCAGTTAATTTTTTTTTTACTATTTTGAGGTATTTGAGAGCAACTGTGGCTTATATGAGATTTCAAAAAAAGTTGCAAGTAGAAGATATTTGAGAGTTCTAGTTTCTCTTCTGATGCTAAGATAAAGCAGTCTGAATAGAAACAACTTAGGGAAGAAAATGGTTTATTTCAGCTTCCAAGTCTGTCATTAAAGGAAGGCAGGGCAGGAACTCCTCACCCGTCAGGCTTGTATCCTAAGTAGGTAAGACTTTACCATCAGCATAATGCTCTGGCTTTGGACAGAAAATCACATCCTCTCCCAGAAAACTCTCAGTGGGCCAGAGCCAGGGCCTATACTTCAAGTTTGGACAGCTCTGGGCATCAGAAACTCATGGATTCCTATATCTTGGGTTCTGTAGCAAGGCCACTACCCTGGCTCAGTGGGTAGCTACCTCACACACCAAACTGGGTTCAAGAGAGTGACTGGTACAAAAGATAAGGTGTATTAAAAAGCTAGAAGGCTACCTATGATCTTACAACCTGAGTATAATATAGAGCAGAGCACATATAATGGGGAATAATGGGGGATTCCTAAGGGTTAACGGTGTAAGTGGGTGTTGAGGTAGAGGCATAAGGCAAAGAAGGATAAGGGAATGACTTCAGTAAAACTAAGCCCGCATGATGAAACTTATGGAAGCCTACCCGTTCATAAGATAATTAAAAATATAGTTTAAAACTAGGAGCTGGAGTAGAGGTGGCCTGCAAAAGTGAAATATGCTGCTCCCAGAAGATGTGGATTATTAAATGAAAATCCCAATGCCAGGCACAAGTTACTTTGCGATAAGTTATTGGTCAGGGAATCCTCTGAGGCACCCAAGATACTACAGCTTACTGCCATTGCTCTTGGATGCCAACTGTAACTGCATGGTAAGACTCTATTGCTGAAGATACCACACACTTTCATGGCAGGAATACAGAAATCAGTCTGAGAGTGCACAGGAAATTATTTCCTTGATGTCTAGCTTTCAGAGGCATTACATAGGCTGCCTGGGGGAGAAAACAGATGAGCAGCCTTACCCAGCACTGGATCCTACGTGCTTCAGTACTGATGTGCACATTGTGAAGAAATAGTAGCATCGCTATTATGTGGGAACTGCTTTCTGATTAGATTTGAGTCACAGGTCAGAATTCATACCTGGTAGTGTAATTCTGGTCAAAGACTCATGTCTGGGAGGTCGTGTGGCTCCCTGTTTAAAGAGTTGGGGGAAAGGTAACCGCTGTTTTATTAAATGGCCAATGTTGTTAAACTCCCTTCTAATTATTTATGTTTAAACCAATAGATTTGTGTTACTTTCATCCTTGGTCAGAGTAACTTTCTTTTATAGTAGGCAGCAGTTAATGCTGAGATGTGGAGCTGGTCACAACGGCAAGAGTGAGTGAAGTGCTTGCTCACCAGAGAAGCTGTACTAGTCACTTTTCTGTTGCTGAGATAAAATGCCACAATCAAGGCAACTTATCGAAGAAAGGGTTTGTTTGGGATTATGGTCCCAGAGGGTTATGACTCATGATGGAGGAATAACAGTATTGTGGCAGGATCAGAAAGCTGGATGCTCAACCCTGAACAACAAACGTGAATCAGCTGGAGAACTAGAAACGGTATGAGATTTTCTTCTAAACATCCAAAGCCCGCCTCAGTGACATACTTTCTCCAACAAGGCCACACCCCTAAACCCCCCAAACACCAGTTGAAGACCAAGTATTCAAAGGCCTTAGACTATAGAAGGCACAACATTCAAACCACCAGAGATGGAATATCTTTATCAACTACCCTTTCTATTCCCCCTTGACTCGGAAGACATCATAGAAGAGGAAGAGGAAAGAGTGTAAGAGCAAGAGGGTGGGGAAGAGTGCTGGGAAATGCTGTCTCTGGATGTGACTCGACTATAGCACACATGAGCTTATATCAGTGGTGGCTTACTACATAACTATAGCACACATGAGCTCAGATCAGTGGTGATTCCCTGCACAAGATCAAGGCTGCTAAAACTTCATCATGAATGAGAGAAGAGCTCTTGGAGTCTTACACCTAGCTGAGGAGCTGCTGTCAGTTGATGGCTACTTGGGGGAGGGAGAGTCACTCCTCTTTGGGGCTGTGGCTCGTCAGGTCCACGTAGATGGCCTCAATGCCCCCCCCACACACACATATGATTTCAGTGGGAATGCGCTCTCTCTCTCTCTCTCTCTCTCTCTCTCTCTCTCTCTCTCTCTCTGTGTGTTTAAGGGAAGAAATGGAGTTGGGACTAAACTGTGCTGCAGGCACTACAGAATGCTGTAAGGGAAAGTGGGGCAGGATGTAGTCAAGGAACACTGTAACCATATATGAAACTTTCAAAGATTAAAATAAAAATTGAAAGGGCTATTTTATAAAAGTGGTAGACATCCACTCCACCAAACTACCAGATGGTCAAATCAAATACAGAGCACCAGAAGCATTTTTTAAAAAGGAACATGATACCTCTGACGTCATCTCTCAGATTCCAAACATATTGAAGAGGTGGATGTCTAATAAGGAACTCAAAAAAATGCTTTTTAAAAGCTATTGAGGTCCAAGAGAATAGAAATGAATGTTAAGTAAAATCAAGAAATAAATGAAAACTCCTGCAAAGAAAAGGAACTTGAAAATGAACCAAAACAATTTACAAGTGAAAAATCTCAGGAGGTCAAATAAAAAAATTCAGTTGAAAGTCTCAAAAATAGACTGGATCAAGTGGAAAAAATGCAGAACTTGAAGACAGATTTGTCAAAATATCACACAAAGTGCCAGCATGATGACTCGTGCCTGTGATAGGCCCACGGGATCACAACCTCTTCACTGTCTACGTGAGTGTCAAAAGCACACATTAGGAAGAAGACAACTTCTTTAATGAGTAGTGCTGGGGAAACTGGATAGCCATATACAAAGAAGGAAACTAGATGTGTATCTCTAACTCCTGCAAAACAATCAACTCACAATGAATCAAAAAGCCTGTGTGGAAGACATGAAACTTTAAAACTGCCAGAGGTGAAGAGGCAAAAGGCTTATAAGCATAAGCAGGACCTTCTGGAAAGGATCCCAGAAGTGGTCCCAGGAGGTCACAAAGAGGATCATATGACCTTAAGACCTTTTGCACTTTAATGTTTTCTTTAATGGAAACTATCACCCAAATTAAAGGCATCATGGGGAAAATACATAAAGAACTTGAAACTTAGCCACAGAAAAGAAAGAAAATCCTAGAACAGGCTAACAAACTGGCTAGACAGTTCTCAAAAGAGATGTCCAATACATATTAGAAAAAGTGAAAATTAAGATTCCTTTGAGATTTTATCTCAGTCTAGTCTCAATGGTGAGCATGAGGTGGTGAAAGAGCTTCTCTCACACACAGCTGGTGGGAATGCAAAGTGGTGCGGTTACCATGGAAATCAGTATTGGCATTCTCCAAAAAACTGTAGATCTCAATAATGAGAGGCCATCAGAGCACAGGGAGAACTGTTATTATCAAAACAAAAAATAATAATAAATGTGTGCATGGATGTAGAGAAAAAATAACTCATATGCCATTGGTGGGAACATAGTGTAATTACTGTAGAAAACAATATGGATGTCATCCAAAAACTAAGGATAGATCTCAGTGTGATAGAGGTGCAAGATTCCAGGGCTTATTCTTGGGAATTCACATTATCATCTAGAGATATGTGCAAGCTCGTATTTATTGCAATGCCACATTCGATGGCTAAAGCTATGGAATTGGCCCAGGTGCTTATGAATAGGCGAGTGGGTAAAGAGAATGTGGAATATAAACAATCAAATGTGGTTTTGCCATAAGTAAGCAAATTATGCCTTCTGCACAAAAATGGACAGATCTAGAACTATCGTTATGTAACGCAAGTTGAGGCAGACTTGGAGAAAGAAGCATCACATTCTTGTGTACATGAAAGCTAAAACACATCAACTTGAAAATACAACAGTGCTTGTTAAGTAGTCAGAAAAATGTCAATGGCATGGGAGTGTGTGAGTCCACTGAGGGTGGATGCTTATGGTTAAGTGTGCTCTGGGCATGCCTAGAAAAATCACAGTGAATCCAACTAATTTGCACAATGAGAATATGTTATGCTTTTTATAAATTGTTGTCCAAAGAAACCTCTCCAGTTCAGACAATCCCATATGCACCTTTATCGTTGATTCTAATCCTTTTCATCAGAAAGTAACGTATCTTTTGTAACTGGCTGAAAGGAGGGCATTCGAGGGACGAAGAGAAGTTGAATCCTTGTCTGTACTAACCTTTGGAATGTTTCTAATTAAAACTCTTACAAGTAAATGAAAGATCTAAAATGCCTATGGCATATTGAAATCTCCCATACTGCATAGCTAGCACTCTGACTTCTCTTTCTTTGCAGTGATGTGTTGCTTAGCCAACAAGTAAATCCGACTGGACACTTAGAACGATTTCAAGCTAGTCTAACCTCTTTATCAAGGTCATAGTGCATTAAAGATTTGCTACATTCAAAGTCTCTTGATGTGCCCAATGTCCTCAAGTTACAGTGGAACAGGCTTCAGCAAAGTGCATTTTCCACAACTGTAGCTTCTCAAGACTCAAGTCTGTCCATGATGGAATTCCTCCCCTTCTATCAGAGAAGTCTTTTCGATGGAGATTCTAGAGTTAGCCTGTACCATCGTTATTTGACACAAGGCTTAATGACAAGGAGTGAGGTAAGATGGAAGCATCAACAGAGTCTCACCCAGTCTTGGTCTCTTTGTTGGGAAGCGTGCTGAAGAACCCTCATGCATTCGGTCACTTGGTTCCTTCTGAGGATATGTATGTATAAGTGGTACAAGCTGAGAACCTGGTGACATCAAGTCATTGCGCTGCTTAAAGATGCTACTGAACAAGTGTACTTTGCTTCCCCTCATGGAATTCCCACAGATTCTCCAACCCAAGTTCTCTGTCACATAGGGATCTCATGGCCCTTTGATAAAGTCCAGTAACCTTCATATCAGTTCTAAGGCATGTTTGATGCCACTGGCCCTCCCACACTACACTCATCCTGGACTTGCTTATTGTTCTAAATCTCTAAGCACAAAATCCCACTTCTTGGTCCACACTCCCAGTAGTAAACCTACCCTGACAACTGCTATCACTAATGCACAAAACTGGATGTACCTATTGCATCAGATCCAGACCACATCTTTAGGTCAGAGCAAGCCCTGTAAGTCTGAGGTCTTAGTAAATTCCCCAGTGGGAGTCTGGGATACTGGACTCAATGCCACCTCCTTCCTTCCTCCTTCCTCAATGTGCTTTGCTGTCCTGTGAGACTTATTAATGGTTTTGCCCTGAGCATTTTTCCATGGAATTAGTGAGGCTTGGAATCTGTTGATGTTTTCTGAAGACACACTGGAGTAAACACACACACACACACACACACACACACACACATTATGGTTTTTAAAGATAAATCTAATGAGAGCTTGGCATTCACTCCACAAGAACTGGAAAATATACTTGAGATCTGAGCCCAGGTTGTACACTTTGAACACAGTGTGCATGTCTTTCTAAGGAGGATAATGGCACTCTTTATTAGTTGGGGTCTGAATCTCACTGTAAGGTGATTTTTCATTTGCTCTCTGTATGTGGTTTGAGTCAGAATTGGACACAGGAATTTGTCTGTTGCTAAAGCCTCACTTGTCAGTAAACAGATGAATCTGAATGTTATTTGCCTTTAAACAAAAAGAGGGCAGAAAGCATTTTGCTCAGCAATCAAAGAAAAAATTGGCACATTCATCCCAGTAAGTACATTCCACGTGTGAATTAGTGAGAGAGGTGGGCTAGGGTGGAGGAAGGGAGGAGACAATCTCCCTGGGCTGGGCTGGGAATTAGATGTCCTGTCTCTTAAGGAACTGTGCATTTAAAATGTAAAATGGAGTCAGGCTGTGGTGGCACACACCTTTAATCCTAGCACTCAGGAGGCAGAGGCAAGCAGATTGCTGAGGTGGAGGCCAGCCTGATCTACAGAGTGAGTTCCAGGGCAGCCAAGGATACACAGAGAGACAGAAAAAAAAAAAAATGTAAAGGGGGCAGTGAGGTGTCTCAGCAGGTAAAGCCATATACTTCCAAGTCTGACTCTCCCAAGTTGCCTTCTGACATTCTCTCTGTCTCCATCTCTGTCTCTCTGTCTCTGTCACACACACACACACACACACACAGAGAGAGAGAGAGAGAGAGAGAGAGAGAGAGAGAGAGAGAGAATAAAGTAAACAATACAATGGAGCTTAGGACCGGGTGTCTAGGAAATCCTAGAAGATGCCACCAGTGCTAACTATATTGCATGTGGAGATACGAATGTGACAGGGCAGCTGGACTGGGAGACATGAACTCCTTCTGCTACTGCATACTGAGGTGCTACAGGCAGCCTAATAATTGTACTTCTTTGCATGAGTTGAACAACCTGGGTTAGAAGTTTAAAACATGTAAGAAAGGGCTCTGTACAGAGTAAATTTAAAAACAACACAAACACTAAAACCAAACCCTGAAAACCACACTGTTGACAACACTTAAGGATGAGTGTTATTCTTTTGACTTTTTTTAATTTTTAAAATTTATTTATTTTATGTGTATAGATCTCATGCCAGCATGTAAATCTGTGCAATATCTGCATGCAGTACTCATGAAGGCCAGAAGAGAGCATCAGATTCCTTGGAACTGGAGCTATAGACAGTTGCTAGGCACCGTGCAGGTGCTGGAAATCAAACCCAGGTTCTCTAGAAGAGCAACCAGTGTTCTTAGCTGCTGAGCCATCTCTCCAGCTCCAGCTCCTACATAACAAATTATTTTAATAAAAGACAGGCCATCTCCTATGATTTCAGCCAAAATGGGTTTTGGTGGCCAAATCATTTAATTATTCAATTCTATGGCTTTTTTTTTTTTTTTCATTTTCAATTTTATTTTAGTGGATACATTAAATACAAAAAAATGTACATTTTTGATATCAAGACAGCCAAAAGTCCAGCATGGATGGGGGCAGGACTCTTGCGGTCCCACACTGTGCTGAGGGGCTTGTTTTGTTTCTTAGTGATTCTTTGTGAGTTTTATATCACATACCACCTAAGTCCCACTCATCTCCCCATCCCCTTATATCCACCATCTGCCCCTGCAACCTCCTCCCACCAAAACACACACACACACACACACACACACACACACTACACAAAACAAAGCACAGAAAACATCTCATAGTGAAAGATGTAGTATGTCACAGTGTGTCTCACAGTATCTGTCCACATATCTGCATTTGCAAATGTTCATTAAAATGAGTCATTCATTTGATTCTAAGTCTCTGGCTTCTGTGACAGCATCAATATTGGATCCCTCCCGGTTATCCTGTTGTCTTGTGTCATGAAGAACTTGCAGCCTTGAATTGGCAGAACTGACCTTTTCACAGGCCCCAACAGTTCAAAGATGGTGTAGATTTTGGGGTGGGTCAACTCAAAGCCCTGGATTGGGCTTGGGTATTAGCTGAGCTGATCAGCCCTCCAACTCTGCTGTATTTATACAAACAGTGTAAACTCTCCAGCACTGTTCCAGCTAGGCCACCCAGTGCTACTCTCAACAGGAGGCAGGGTTAGCCATCTTGCTCTCATGCTCTCAGGCCAGCTCACTTTATCCCACATCTTCAGAACCACCTCCACTGTGCTGCCCAATCTCGGTGTAGGACTCACTCTCCCAAGTGCCGCAGACGGTGAGGGGCTGGACTAGCTCTCCTGTTCTCATACCCTTGAGGACAGCTCACCCATGCCTTTGCCATCAAGGCCAGTTCCAATGTATTGCCTAGGTGAGGTACAGGGCCTGCTCTCTCAAGAGCTACAACCAGTGAGGGGCATGGCTAGTTCTCCCACTCTCATGACCTCAGTACCAGCTCTTCTGACTACCTCAGGTAGTCCTTCACTCAAGGAGTGAAGTTGGGGGAGAGCATTACCCCCATGCCCACTTAGCTAGGGAGCCTTTAACAGTTAATAGCTACTGGCTGAAGGATACTTGTTTTTTTTGGGGGGGGGTGTGGTCACTCATAATTGCTCATGCTCAGTAGATGGCCCTACCTCTGTACACATACCAAAAGCACTGGTTGGACTCAGTGGTTATAAAAACCAAACCAAAACAGAAGAAAAACACATGATCTTGGGAGAGGGATATGTTGGAGGAGTTGGAAGGGGAAGTCGAGGGATGTACATGGTAAAAATACATTTTATATGTGTTTGAAATTCTCTTAAATATATAAAACTGTTTTTTAAATGCATATTAGAGGGAGCCAATGTAATGTTGAAAATATGTATAATATTTAAGCTAACTTAAACATCTCCTCAAACAGTTGTCATTTCTTTATGGATGAACATTCAAAATCCTTCCTACCAGCATTCTGAAATTGATGGTACATTACCCACCCCCATGTTGCTACGTGCTTCTATCCATCTATAACTTCCTACCCATTCATGCACCTTCCTCTGGCCTCCAGTACTACCATTCTACTCTCAGTTTCTTTGGGCTCAGCCTTGCCTATCTTTCGTATGACAGTGGACAGGCCACTATTAACAGTACAGCGTATGCTTTCTCTCTCCTTTGTACTTCCTGTACATCTATTTATTAATTCTCCATGGTGGTGTTCGTGCCATTGCCCTATGCCTCCAGATCATCTGTCTTTTCTCCTATGTCTGATGACCTCTTTGAGGTCTGACAATGCTCTGTTCCTCTTACTATTCAAATCTTTTATCCTATTAATGTACCCCGGACATGAGAGAGACTCAATAAACATTGGCTGAAGGTGTGCGTGAATGACTAATTCTTCTGAAAGCTGCAATATTGGTTTTCAGTCTCACGTATCCATCCACAAAGGATGCTTTTTGTGCTGTTCAATTAAATTGTGTCTGGCTTCATCTTTCTTGGACTAGGTGATCTGAAGGGAATGCTTCTTTACTTCATGACTAATGAGCCATCCAGTCTCCGTTCATTGCTATGACTTTTTAAGTACATATTTATGGAGTTTTTGAAAACCATTTGGAAATGTAATTATCATGTCTCCCACTATATAAATACATAAGGGATGGTTTTATTTATGTGCTTAGGTGTATCAATGTGTCTAGGGCTTTTTCCTCTCTAGAGTTTCCCCCTTTCCAGCAAACATTACTAGGGTAAAGAAGGTTATGCCCTATTTTCAGTCAGTGTCCATCAAAAGAGACCTGGAGAAAATGTGCATATACCCAAGAGTCCCTAGCTCACAGGCCTTAGGTAGTGACTCACTCCTGTTTACAAGAGGATTTCCCCTCATGTGAAGCAGGTGTTGAAACATTTGGACAGCTCTGTAAAAATCAGAGTGAAATGTGGTGAGCATTAATCATCAGTCTGCAGTTTTTAGAAAGTGTTTTGGGTCCTCTGAGCCACTTCCAAATTGTGGGCTAACGCTTTTTGTGCTTCCTCTGACGTGCTTCCCACCACTCCCAAATCCTGTAGCTGCTACTAATATCTTGCAATATATTCTTAGCCTGTGACTCTCAATGCTGCCATCCTGATTCAGAAGATCTCCTTTGGAATTATGACAACTCCCAAAATTTCACAACAAATTCACCACTCTGTGAAATTGACAGACCCCAGAATTCTCGGTCCCTGTGTGGTCTGAACATGCTGCCACTGGTCATTTCTCTAGTTGGTTACACATTGTTGAGTTCATCCCAAGAAATGTGCTTGCAACAAGATGAAAGTTTATTATTGAAAAATGTCTCTTGGCCAACTCCGGACTAAATTACCAAAGTGCTCTTTTGATAAAAAAACAATTCATAGCATTTTTTCATAGTGTTACCTGGAAGCATAAAATGCTCCCATTTTATACTAAGTATTCCACTGCTTGAAACAATATCCTACTTGAAATAAATTAGAGAACAATGTCTAATTTGTCAAATTTCTTTTCTTTTCTTTGGGTGTGATGGGGTAAAAATTTATATTAAACAAGAAACAGGAACCATATGAACTACATCCATTAAAGAAAAATTAAACTATGGAGAAATACTCAGAAATACAAGCTAAAAGATTATTTTGTATTGGTAAAAGATTACTTTGTATTGCAAAGACATTAATTCTACCAAACTTTATTTATACAGAGAAGTAAAATTGTCATGTTTCATTTTCAAACCTTGACAAGACAATCATAAAATTTATGATTCTGGCCAGAAGGGGTCATCAGATTCCCCAGAACTGGAGCTATAGACAGTTGCTAGCCACCATGCAGGTGCTGGGAATCAAATCCGGGTTCTGTAGAAGAACAACCAGTGCTCTTAGCTGCTGAGCCATCTCTCCAGCTTCTGCATAATAAATTACTTTGATAAAAGACAGGCCAAGTTATCAATCATCTAAATGGTTTGGAAAGAAAAATCCATGTAAAGCAATGTTCTACTAGATAGAAGCATTCTCACAGAATGATTACAACTACATTAATGAGATTTCTGTCGTGGGGTATATAAATTAACAAATGCTTATGGAGAAGAAAGCTCCCACATATGGTGATATGTACATGGACCCTTGGTGTTATACATGAGTTGCCACAGAAGATCAATGGGGAAAGGAAAATGCCTTCAGCTGAATTTCCCAAGGAGGACTCATGCATGAAACAGAGTATGTGGTGCCATGGGTGCAATAGAGGTAAATTATACCTCGGTGTTGTCCTCAAAAAGCAAGAATGTGTGACTTCACAAATTGATATCTTCAATCGTTTTTAAGGGTCACCCTGAAACACTGTAAATTCCTCAATACTTCCAAGGTTCTCCAAGGATACAGACAAAGCAATTTGCAGTAGACCTACAACCACCATCTGCCAAAGAGCTACTAGGACTATAGTTGTTCATAAACAAAGGATCAATCAACCTGAGGGTCTGGGTAGAAAGCAAGACTGTTCAAATAAAGACTTCTAAATGGTGCTAAAATATTTTATATTGATGCTTTAAAAAGAAAATAAGACTCATACCTCAAAAGAACTCCAAATAGGATAATGCAATACAAATTGAAAAGCTAAAACCAGGAATCTTCTATAATATGCGTCAGTACAAGAAACAGTCTGGAGTACTTGAAGTTGGGGAAAGATTTCTTAGAAGTAGTTAAAACATTACCACAAAAATAATATTAATAAATTCAACTGCATTAGAATGTAAACGAATACTAAAGGCCTTTTGAAAGCACCATATGGAATCCGCTATTATAGGAACTGTCTAAAATCTATGCAAACATAATAAGAGACAGAATCTTGCCTCTGTTGTCAGGACCCAAGGTAGACCCTGATCTCATCTCCCCCAGGGAAGGAATTTTAGTTCAAATATGGAAGAACTAGTATCTTCATGTGCTGTTGGTAGGAGTGTCAAATGATATGATTGCTTTGTAATATAAGGACATGACAACAGGGGGTTCACATGACACCCCATGCGAAGCAGGACCCCTGTGCATTGCTGTCCAGTTTGCTTCATTGTTTGCTCACTTATCCACTGCTCAGTATTAAAATGACATATTTGAGCATGTCAAAAGGGTCTTCAGATCTCTTTGGAGTAACAATGACAGGAATGAGTAACAAATGGGTAAGAAGGTCCGGAAGAAACTAGCATGGGAAGTCCAGCTTTTGGAGAAACTAGATAGTGATGTAAGTGTGAAACATCTTGCGGAATGTTTTGAGATAGCCACCATTAGTGTCTTGAAGAAACAGGCAAAGTGTCGAGTTTAGCTTGGATGCCTTGGATGCTGTTGTCCTCATTTGGATCACAACGACTGAAGTCATCCATGGCAGACTCTGCCTCAGCTCTCACAATCTCTGGCCTATAGCTATGTTCAGTGATGATGAGCAAGATGGTGAATTTGAAAGATTCTATTTCAGTTGAAGGGTAAAAAGAATGTATGTTCTCATTACACATGCAAAAAATTAAATACACAAACAAAATAGTCTTCAGTAAGTGAATAGCAAAAGAGCTGTCCATTCAGTGACAGTTGGTGAACTAGCTGATGTGATTCTAAATCAAGGTGATCATGTGACAATGAAGGTGTCATTATTAACATGCAGAAGAAAGTGACTCTAAATCACATGAGGTAGGTCTGTGATAGGGCTACCAAAGGAGAAGAGCACTACGCTTGCATGACAATCCTGTGAGCTTGTAAAATTCTATAGATTTCTCAGATACCCCCAGCACCCTCCCCCCCCAAAAAACCTCACATTGTTTGTGAGCAAAACAACAGGCCTGTGGTGAGGGCTGGAGAGATGGTTTCAATGGTAAGAGTACCTGCTGCCCTTACAGAGGATCTAGGCTCAGTTCTGAGAACACAAAGCAGGCAGTTCACAACCATGTGTAACTCCAGTTCCAAGAGATCTGATGCCCTTTTCTGAACTTTATGGGCACTGCACACATTTGGTGCACCAACATTCATGCAAGCACACATATATATAAATAAAAATTTTTAAAATATCTAAATAAAAATAAAAGAAAAATGTCATTAGTGAGATGTCTGTTCATGTCTAGGGTACTCCTTCCTGTTCTCTCAGCTGATTCTACTGTTCCTTCTCATTTGAAAGCATGGGTACAGTCAACAGTGAGCTTTTCAAGTGTGTGTGCATTCATGTGTGTGTTTATGTATGTATGTGTATGTATTTGTGTGTGTGCATGCATGTATATATGTGTATGTTTGTACATACATGTCGGGGCTGGGCATGTATGAGTGATGGTGTTTATGTGGTGGTGATAGGGAAACTTGGAGAGTCACTTATCTCCTGACACCATGAGAGTACTGGGAGCTTGAAATTAGGCTATCAGGGTTGCATGGCAAGCATCTTATACCTTCTGGGTGATCTCGTTGACCCAGTCTTTCAATGAACATGGAATGCAGCTTCATAGACAGAGACTGAGGCTACACTGTTTTTTGCTGCTACGAAGCCATTGTGATACGTGGAAAGCAGAGGCACACCAAATTTTCTTCTCTGAAAAGCACTCATGTGTGCATAAGCACAAGAACATCATTGCTGATCTTTGAAGGATGCATCATGAGCAAGGGTAATGCCCCAAACTGCTGACGCAGTGAACAGCCAGTGATGCCCTTGCTTCCTGTGCCTGTGTTTCATGCACAAAATCGCTTTAAGTATAGCATAAAATACCTTCAGACTACACGTATTAAGTTTATATAAGGCATAACTTTTGTTTAGAAAAAACTCCCAAAGCTAGAACACCTCTCTTGTCCTCAAAGAATCATGGGAAATTGGAAAAACACCAACTTTCCCACTGAGCAAATAGAAAAAAAAACACTAATTAAGCTTTCAACCTATTCAAGGAAAGGTCAGGGCGATCGATTAGTCGGTAAAGTTCTTGTCTCATTAGAATGAAGATCCCAGTTTGATACCCAGAACCCACAATTAAAAGGCTGGGCATGGTTGTAGCTGAGTAACCCCTGTGCTGGGGATGAAGAGACATGTAGACCCACCCATAGGGCTTACTGCCCTGCTAGCTTAAGTCACTTTGTGAGTCTCAAGCCAGAGAGACTTCTGAAGTGCATAGTACCTGACCACCAACACCTGAGGTCATCCTCTGGCTTCTACAAACATGAGCATATAAAAGCATACATATGTGCTTCTGCATACACACACACACACACACACACACACACACACACACACACACACACACCACATGAAAAAGAAAAAAAGAAAAAGGGGGAAAGTTCATGTTTAGCCCTGGATGGTAGATATCAGTAGAATTTAAGCCAGGGTACAGGGAGCAGAGGCTGAAAATGGCTCCTCCCTTGTGATGACAGTGTACTTGGAAGGATCTTGAGAGAGTGTTTCCAAGGAAACTTAGCAATGAAATCCCAGACCATCATCTCTGACAAAAAGAAGAAAGGAGGGTGGGGTTTCTGTCTGCACCGTGAGAAGATTAAAAGGGGGAAGTGAATTGAATTTTACATTAATAACAAAGTAAACATCTTTGTTTAAAACAACAGCGTTGTTACCCCTGCAGCTATTGAACCTCGGCAGACAGAGCCAGGCGAGGGCTGTGCTAACTGCCCAGATAAGACCTTGCCAAGAGTGAAAGTATCAGCAAGAGGAAACGTATGCTAGACTAAAACAAAATTAATTTCAGTGAGGGTATCACGGAGAACAAATTATCATGTCTGATAACACAGAGTCCTTGTAAGCCAAAGGATGAAGATAACGCTCAAGTTCAAAGACTTGCTGTTTACTTGGCCTTTAGCGGGCCACATTTATTCTGAACACAAGAGGAATAATTAAGGATGTTTCCTGTGCTGTTTCTGATATTAATTAAAGCTCACCAAGGAGACCTGATAGGAGAACAATAGCAGCATAGCCAATCAGATAGGAGCATAGATTCATTTACGTTGCTTACTGTAAGTCAACTAAAGAATTTGTCTCTGGGCATATCTGAGAGTCACTTGTTTGTGACTTTGGTTAGAAGAATGTAGAATGCATTTGTTTTGTTGACAATTAATCGCTACTCATTTTTCATCCTACAGAAAGGAGACAAATGAAAGCAGCAACTGCAGAGGGACACAGCTCGGTAGGGTGGCCAGCTCCTTTGGCAGTAGCCAGAGGTTTCTGACTATCTGATTACCATTATTTGGCCTCTCCGATGTGATTGTTTTTTATTTGGGAAGTATTCGGGAAGAATGTGGGGTTGACGAAGCACTCAGGAATGAAGGTTTCAGCTGTGTGTTCTCACTCCCAGCTATGACTCATCTCTCTAATGAGGGTTGAGGGTAACTGTGTCTCAGTGTTTCATCTATAAAATGGGAATGGTAGCGCCACATGATCTACCAGGGGATTTTTGAAGTTACCTAATGAGTGTGAAGGTATTTCAAAACAAATAAGGCTAAGAGGACATATATATGTATATGTAATCTTTTTATCTCATTCTGAAAGGTTTTTTTGTTGTACAAAACAGTGAATTTCATCACGGTATTTTTCTACAAATATTTCTTGTCAATGGAGGTTGTCAAATGATTTATTTTTAAGGAAGAAAACATCTCTTGGGGATGAACTTTCACAATAGACTAAATCTCATTTCTCTTGGGTGGTCCTAAGAGACCTGAAGACAAATGCTGGGGTGACAATCTTTCCAGGTTCCTCCTGGTTCTCTGACTTGATTATGCCATGCAGATCTGCTCAAATGCACACACCATTCTCATGTTCAGACAGCAGCAAAGTACCACGGTTCCCGTGCATTTTAGAAATTGGACAGCACTCCTGAATGCTGACTAATGTTTTAAATTGCAACTACTACAGGAATGTTAATAAATCTTAATCTCAATTAATTTTAGCAAAGCAGTTGCAAGGTCATGTTTCAATTAAAATTTGACCAAAGCCCATAGTCCCTGGGAAGGCAACACAAAGGAACTGCTTTCAAACACTTTGACAGGAATTGAGAGCAACAACAAGTAAACATTTGTACAAGTGATCTAATAAGCATATGGGTGGGTATGGATGCCAAAGCTGGCTGCCAGTTTTGCAGCAAATATTTCTAGAAGGCAGCATATGCTGATCACCATGTGTTTCTGAAAATGGTTTCAGAAAGGGAGTGAAGACAAATGATTGCGCTCTGACATGTTGATTGGCCACATGAGCAACTAATATGAGAGTTTACCCTAAACTGGGGAGAAAAGCAAGAAGCCTGTCTATAGCTGTGTGGGATCCGGGTGAATACTGGGATTCTTGACGTCATCACTTTCTGGGTGACAAGCTTGCCAACATTAAACAAATGACAATGGTCCTTTGGGTGTGTGCTAATTGTACATATATCTGGGAAGATGAAAACATGGGATTTTATGTGATATTTCCCAATGAAAGCCGGAAGTATGACTTTTCTTTACTTCAAGAAATTAAAGCCTCGAGGGTTTTTCAATATTTAATTTGGACAAAGTCTGTTAAATCATTCAGTATTTACCCTGGTGCCACATGAAGCATGTGCTTTGGGCCTGAGATATCATTTAGGTCTGAAATGTGAATTTCCATTTGAGAAGATGTAGCTTTGACTGGGAACAAAACTCTGTCACTCACAGGCTGCTGAGGAGCTATATGGAACCCTCAAGTTAGGATCTTTCTAGATGGCTTCTTTCAAGATCACAATGCTTGGAGGAGGTGTAAAAATTGGGAAATTAAGACTTGCCCTAAATAGGAGGGTTACCCTACATCTGGAGAAGCAAAGAGGCCGATTTGGAGGCTTCATCTATTCACTGAGGTACTGTGTGCGCTCTGATATGAGGTCTTCCCTAACCAGGAACCCCGTTAGATAGTAATAGAGGCTCTGAGAGCAGGTAGAGGAAGATGGTGTTTACATAATTCCACTTCTTCAGCTGTTCTCAAGAGTGTCTCAAGAGAAAGGGAAGTCTCTTCCCTTTTCTAGGATGTCTTGGTAAGGGTTTTCATTGCTATGAAGAAACACCATGACCACAGCAACTCTTATAGAGAAAAACATTGAACTGTGGCTGACTTATAGTTCAGAGGTTTAGTCCATTATTGTCATGACAAGAAGCTTGGCAGGCATGGTGCTGGTGAGGTGGCTGAGAGTTCTACATCTGGATCTGAAGTGAGCAAGAAGAGAGAGTAAGCCACTGAGTCTGAAGAGCATCTTAAACCTCAAAGCCCACCCTGAGTAATACACATCCTCCATCAATGCCACACCTACTCCAAGGCCACACCCACTCCAACAAGGCCACACCTCCTAATAGTGCCACTCTTTATGAGCCTATGGGAACCATTTTCACTCAAATCACCACATGGGATATGTGAAATTTTTTTCATTTACTTTATCAGATAGTCTTGCAGAAGTGCCTCATCTCTTCATATTATGTTCTTGACTTCAGTCCTGTGCTTTTCCACAATTATTTTAGCAACTTAAAATGGTACTCTCTTGATACAGGATGAAGTGAGATTGAGAAAGATAACAATCTAGGCAAGGAAGCAGAGCGAGAACACAGAGTAGTCTGGGGATAGCTGCGTGGAAGAAGGGATTTCTTGATTCTGAGGGATAAGAAATAGGTAAAAATATAAAAGAAAGAAAGAAAGAAGGGACCTGACTTGTCTATGTGCATCAGGACTCTCCCAGCAGAGCTCAGAAAAAATTATGTTTTTTTTCTTCATTAAGGAGAAGAGCCTTATGTGACTTTGCTGGCAATAGAGACATGGGCCAGCAGGAGAGCATGGCACTAGCTCCCTGACCTTGGGAACACACACATAGCAGCCAACTGCCTACATCTCTGTGGCACAAGAGAATCACTTGTAATTCCCCACTATCACATTAATGTGAACCATGGAAGCCATCTGAATCAACATCACTAATCCATAAAACAGAGCCAGGCTTAGCCTGTATCTGCAAAAAGAGACCTATGATGGTTTATGTATGCTTGGCCCAGGGAGTTGCACTGTTTGGAGGCGTGGCCTTGTTGGAGGAGCTGTGTCACTGTGGCTTAAGACCCTCACAGTAGCTGCTTGGAAGTTAGTCTTTCACTAGCAGTCTTCAGATGAAGATGTTAAACTCTCAGCTCTACCTGCAGCATACCAGCCTGGATGCTGCCATGCTCTTGCCTCAATGATAATGGACTGAACTTGTGAACCTGTAAGTCAGTCCCAATTAAACGTTGTCCTTTGTAAGACTTGCCTTGGTTATGGTGTCTGTTCACAGTAGTAAAACCCTAAGAATAGACTGAGTATTCAAAATATCACTTAGATATTTTGAATGATTGCCCAAGACCCACTTGCTCTTGCAAACCTGATTTTAAGGCATTGTAGAAAATCCATTATTTGTCTGCTATTGGGATCTATCACTTATGAGCTTCTGAACTCAATGTGAGTAATGTACAGTCAGTATTCCTTAGCCTGGACATGAAACAGCCCATACATTGTGTCTGTCATTTACGAATGTTTACCAAGTGCCTGTGAGGTGACAGGCTCTGTTCTAGTTGCAATAATGCAATGCTAGGTCAGCGAGCTACAGTCCCTGCCATAGGAAAATGAATGCACGGAGATGCAGCTTTGGTGAAATGACCAAACAAAAACATCTGCATTGCCCTTCCGCCTTCTTTCTGCCACTCTGTTTGCCTCATCTCCATTTCTGTACTCCTTGAACAGTAAGGATGGCAATGGAAGGGGTGGCTGAACATGGAGCAAACCCCCTGAGAAAATCTTGGAAGCTTCAGCCCATTAGAGTTGTGTGTGCATGTGGTTCAGAAGAAGGCCTATGTTTCATGGACAGGAACGTGCTTCCTGATCACAGAAGCCACTGGGATGGGCATGAGATGGTAGAAAGCATCCCTAAGATAACTTTGGGCCATAGCAGATTCAGAGCCCATTTAAATGAAGAATGCATTGGGGAAATAGGTATTTGGCCCAAAGAATAGTAAATGCCTTTGTCTCAAGTGTGATGGGATGTGGGCAGGGCGGTACATACGGAAGAACATATTATTCAGTCATTGTATTAGAGGCAGAATGGCTTCCGTTTATATGTTTTGTAAGGTGGGGCTTGGGTCCAGAAGGGAGCATTACAGGGAAGAATACTCATTCTCTATATGAAGACAATTTTTGCAGTAATTACAGTGTTCCAGATTTGGAATGGGCTGCCTCAAAAAAGGAGAGAGTGCCCTTACTCACTGAAAACAGTCGGGTTAGGATTAACTCACCCTCAATTAGGGTGATGTAACAAGATTCCTGGGATTGTTTCAACAGGCATTTGCTGTGCTCCAGTCATGTTGAAGTTGAAAAAAAAGGAATGGAAGAACCTATTTTCCTAGAAAAATAATCACAGTGTACAGACTGACAACGCAAGCAGATCTTTGTCCCAATGTGCAAAGAAGTGTGGGTCAAAATTCTGAGAAGTCAAAGTAAATGGGTTCTCAGCTCTGTTTTAGATTCCAGATTCCCAGATTCCCATACCTTTGGGGGCATATGAAATCTTTTTCTTTTTCTTCTTTGAAAGATTTTTAAATAATAATAATAATAATAATAATAATAATAATAATAATAATAATAATAAATAATATCTGTGTTTGTGTCTGTGTCTCACTCTGTGTGTCTGTGTGAATACAGAGTGTTCATAAACAGATTACTTATATTATGGTTAAATGTTACTGTTTTTACATTTGATTAAGGAGAAAATCTTTCCCCTGCCATTGTGGGCTTGGTGCCATTTTATCTTGAAATGATTCACCTCTCTGTCTGCTCTGCTTTATAAGAACTCTTGAAAGGAAATAATTTAGGACAGAGTTCTAGTGGGGCAACATAAGTCTTTTACATGGTAGAGAGAAATATCTGACCACAGCTCCCTACAAAGTGGGGAGGGAGCTTTGGTTAACTCCTCCTTTGCAATCCTGAATTGCAGAGACAGAAACAGGGCCCATTGGATGAACTGAGTTTCACACTTGAGCACAGCATAGAAAACTTGTTCAAAAGCACCATCAGGGTATGGCAGCTGCATCTTCTAGGCCTCCACTAGAATGGGCATCATCTTGTAAGCTCTCTTTCGATTTTATTGTGATGGAGGGGCAGCTCCATTTGTCCTGGGGCCTACAAGAGATCAGCGAATTAATACTCTAAGAAGACCCTCCTCTACCTGGGGCTGTTATGTCAGCTTCTGACAAGCTTTAGGTCACTTTGACTAGCCAGGTTTTCTCCTATCTATTCCATCTTCTCTAAGCTTTGCCCACTTCCATGCTCCCTTGACAATCTACATAGGCCAGTGGGACTGGGAAGGAGGTAACGTTGAGATGGAAATGATGTCTGAAAAATGTTCTTTACTTTCCTCACCACTGTGACAAGATACCCAGATGAAGCATCTTGTAGGTGTGAAGGTTTTCTTTTGTTTGTTTCATGTCTGTCATGGTAGGGAAGACAAAGCGGTAAGATGGCCTAGGTCCAGGGCATTAGGAACTAGTGGTATGGATGGTTCATATCTTGGTGAACCATGAAGCAAAGAGCAGAACCAGAAACAGATATCATCTTCTAGGCCTGTACCTCAGCCACACGCTCCTGCTAGCTAGTCCACAGTGTGAACGGTGCTATGAAGGTCCCTACGCAGCAGCAGCATCTGGGAATTGAATCTTCAAATACATGAGCCTGATGAGGTATTTCATATTCAAACTATAATAATTGCTCCTCTTCTGCTCTGGCATTTGCTTTCCATTGTCTTCAGTAGACCAGGTGTGAGGATGTGCACTCATCTCCCATTGGGGGTAGAGCCTCTCCCATCCAGGGCTAATTTATTATCTAGTTTAGAGATCACAATTCTATAAGAACCTGCTTCTCAGCATCTGTAATAGAGTGTTCTTGGAAATGACAGGGGAGCTGAAACTAACAGTACCCATTTTAATAATTGGCCGTACACACCAGTTTATATGGAGGTGTTACCTCCCTTCTAAAAGCAGATTTAGTAAAGAGATAAGAGTTACCCAGATTAGGATGAAGCTGGCTTGGCAGGTGACAATGATCATCTGAAGAAATAATTCAATAGTGCCATAAATTATTCACTACTTGTGGTCTAATGTGAGTCTAGCCCAAAGTTCTCAGAGGCTCTAGAAAGAAATGCTTTGATAGCTCATGGTACTAAAGGGAAATTGAATGAAACTTGAAATGTTAATTGAGGTCCCCTCTTGCTAACAAGGACAGATCTGCCAGAAGCAGAAAGTCTCAGCAAAAGAGCTAAAAGAGCCAAAGAATGTGGACTGTAACATGTGTGATTTATTTTTGAACATGTCTAATGTATAAAATACATTTTTACATGTAAACACTTTAAAATATATGTTGTATTTATATTAATATGCATTATATTTATACAGGTCATGAGTTTCTTATTTTTAAGTTTTCCTACTTGTCAAAATTTCTAATGTCATAATCAAAGCTTTCAGCATTTTAGAATCTTTGGTGACATATATATGTACAGAGTGGAAACTGGTATCTTACTCTTAGGTCATGACCCCTTTGGCAACTCTTTCACAGGGGTCCCTGAAGATGATCAGAAAACACAGATATTTACATTATGATTCATAACACTAGAAAAATTACAGTTATGAAGTAGCAACAAAAATAACTTTGTTGTTGGGGGTCACTACAACATGAAGGACTGTATTAAAGAGCCACAGCATTAGGAAGGTTGGACCACTGCTCTAAGGTTTGACATTTCCAGGTGGTCAAACGAAGGTGGTGTCTGCTTTCACTCTCATTTTGGTGCTCAGTTACGAAGTTTCCCTTTGATAGTCTCTTTACTGTGACTTTGTTAGTATTTTGTGATTTCTTTTTACATAATTTTACTGTTGAGAATGTTCTCGAATACAGGTTTATGGTGTTAGCTAGTGTTTCTAAATGCAAGAAGGCTCTATGTGCTTTAAGGAAAAAAATAGATTTGTTCAACAAGCCTCATCTAATTAGGAGTAATAATAGTGTCAGTATTACCTGAAAGTTCCAAACAAAAGGGTCAACAATATGGATACTGTAATCCTATATTTCCCCAAGGGCAGATATGCAGCATTCTTTAATGTACACTTCATGGTGACTTTAAGGAAGATAAATACTTCACATAATGAAAGTTGACTTTGCACATAAATGATTTTCACTTTGGTATATAATCACTTTACATTTTATGTTTATTTTGCATAGTCTTCCTTATCATGTATGTACATGTATGGCTTGGGGGATATTGAATGGATGTGGTGAACAAAAAACTGGAAGAGCTAAAGGAAGGAAGAGCAGGTTCTCCTGGGCAAGCAACCCGCTTTGGCCATTTTCTTAACTAAGGGTACTAGGTAACTCTGGGTAAAGACTGAAGGTAGGTCTTGAAGGACTGACAGAGACTAGGAAATCTTTCAGTGGTTTGTGCAAGGCTGGTGTAACAAAGCAGAAACTCAGCAGCTGTACATCGGAGTTTATTTTCTGAATCGATGTGTGTGTGAGCCTGGAAACCTTTAACAAGCTCACTATGGGGTTTGGAGGAGAATGTCTCCTGTAGGCTCATATATTTAAACATATGGTCCCCAGTTGTAGTGCTGTTTGGGAATATGACCAAAGGACTTGACACCCTACTCTACAGATACATACATGTTCAGCCAAGTTCATTGTTGCTCTATTCACAACAGATAGGAAATGAAAGCAACCTAAATATCTTTCAAAAGACAGATAACAAAAATGTGGTCCATGTATACAAAAGAATACTATTCAGTTGTAAGGAAAACAGAAATCACGAAATTTGCAGGTAAATGGATGGATCTAGAAGATACTATATTGAATGAGACAGCCCAGATCCAGAAAGACAAACACCACATGGTCTCTCCATCTGAGGTCCTTAGCTCCAAATTCTCAGATGTAAGTATCCAGCATTGAGGAACTACAGAAACCAGGAAAGCATAAAGAAGCATTGTGAAGGGGGCTTGGGAAGTGAATAGCAGGATACAGGTGATATGACTTGGGGTGTGGAAAAACAGCAAGGGGGCTCCAACTGAAGGGGGTCAACACAGAAGGAGAAGGGGACACAAAACCAAGGGTGTTTGATAACACCTCAAGGAGTCAAATTAGTCTATATTTACAGAAAATTACACACAATACATAGAGACATAATTGCCTTTATATTACTATACATATGTGTATGTCTCTATGTATTGTGGTATAGATACATGTATATATGTTACACACACGCATACATATATTTTAAAGGAAGTTAAACCACTTGGACTGACAATTCTCCTTTATCTTATAACATTTAAACATAATCATCAAAATAAATTCAGATGATCCTGCACACCAACACTGACTTATAACTCAGTAGTAGAGAGGAGGAAAGAATGCTTGTCAGGACCACTTTGAATTTACCTCTACAAATGAGAATTACTAGATATATACAGCATTGCTGTTCCAACAAAATAGGCACTCAGTCAACACTGATGCGCTTTCATTCTCTCTGTGTGCTCCCTAATTTAGAAATAGCATCTCCATGAAGTAAGAGGGTTACTCAGTGTCAGCTCGTGTAAGACTTTTATTCTCCCCCCCACTTAGCCGGTAGCAACGCACTTCACTGAGAAAGAAGCAAAAGGAAGACCCTTTCAGTGGTCAGCAAGTTGAGGGCTCTCCAGTTTGTAGGAGCATTAAAACTGGGGAGATGGTTTGGGAAGTTATAGGGAAGATGCTGACTCCTGGATGGTGTCTGCCAGTTGAGTAGAGCGAAGTAGAATGGGGTAGCTTGGGCTATGGGTTGATATATCTATGCATCAATAGAGCTTGGTCATTTATTGCCAGAACTCAGTCCAATAATGGAGTTGTGTGAGAATTCTGAGTGCTTGTGAAAAAACTCCAAGAAAACAAGACAAGTCTTGTGACCTCAACTTCTTCAAAACATCCAATTGTTCTGGGAATATGTTTTTGTGATCCTCCCAGGTGTAGCAGGTAGGAGTGAGTTTACTTCAGATTACTTACTATTGCTTGCACTTGTTATTCAATTAAATGTTTATATGCCTCTACGGGAAAGACATTTTTACCATGTATTGCTCATCCTTGTGGTTATATACAGCTTGAACTCATGAGAACTTTACTCATGTGATTCTTCTTAGCCCTCAGTATAAATTGTCTGATGCTCGGAATAAAGTTGGCTATTGCATGAGAGTTTAGTCTGTCTCATTTATTGACTTTATTCTTGCAAATCTCACAGACTCTAGAGAAGTGACAAGTTACAACTTATTCTTAGGGATTATAGAGAATCCCACGGGAGATGTGAGTTTTAAAATATTGACAAAGGAGATAGACATTTTGGATATATCAGTAGGATCATTGTTTGTTTTAAGCCATATTGAAATCCTTGTTGTAAAGGAAGCAGTTAATACATGTCTACAAACAGCTTGAGCAGGCTCCTGGTTTTGAGCCACAGCAAAAATAAAACCTGAAAAGCTATCAGCACAAACATGAACAAGTTTAAAATGAACAAAGGAAATTTAAATTTTTTGAGCCCATGACTATGATTTTAATCAATTTTTTATAGTTTTAGTAGCTGGTACTTATACATGTTACTAAAAGTAGATGAATTACATGAGAACTATATTTATTTAAATCAAGGTTTAACACTATGGATTCAGTTTTGAACTTTGAAATTTTAATATCTTATCATTCTAAATCTCATTTTTAATATACCTTAAATCACTCCCTCAGACCATCACAACTTGTATCAACCTTCTATTTTACCTTTTTCACTCTGGAAATATCCAGCCACCTTAATTTCTTATCATAACTTATATAAGCCTTTCACCTTTCCACCTGAAAATATTCCACCACTTAACCTTCATTGCGACTTCTACTGATTGGGGACTTTACGCATGCACTTCCAGCTCTTGGGATGGAGTTTGTGAGCCTGTTGGAAACTCAACTGATTTGTTTATTAACCAATTTAGGCTGGCAGGTAATTGAGGCTCAGTTTCATAGGTTTTCTTTTTCTATTTAGGAGACTCGTCTTATTCAAACTTTTTGTTAAAGTTCTCAAGTGTATCAGCAGCAAGCAATATGTCCATCCTTCACACCCAAAGTGATCAAAAAGCCAGAAGGTTTTTACAGTGAAAGCAGATGTTTCAGCTCTGAATGGAATGATCAGGCAGCCTTCAAGGAGGAGCTGGCTGAGGTCTGCTTGCCACCATAACAGCAGGTGGCAGAGCAGCTAAACTGTCTGATGAAGACAGGCTTGGGACAGGAAGGGGCTAGCTGTCAACACTCATCATAGAGATCTGGGAAGGATACATTTGCCAGAGTAAGCATGAAGCATGGACCAAGTAACCTCTGTCAATTAAAAAGTGACAGAGACAGTTATCCTGGGACTCTCTGTGGTAATATTGTCGGTTTTGTCGAGGGCTGACGTTCCAGGACAGCATCTGTTTTCAGCTGCCAGGTCCAGAAGATTCATGAGATTTTCTTGTAAAGGCAAAAATTGGGGGACTGATATACCTTGACAAGGCGAAGGAGGCAGTTGACCCTCCAGTGTCCAGCCTGTCTACAGTTTGGGCAAGGTCCTGGCAGCAGCTGAGATGAAGTGCAGTTCTTCAACCAATGACCAAAGTTGCCATGTTTGAAGCAGGTTGCAGGTGGAGTTGTTGGTGCCCAGCTCCTTTGAAGGCCTCAAGCTGCTGCCAGAAACTGTCTATCACTGGGATTCTTTCTCTACTCCAGCCTTCCATTAAACACCTTAAATGCCACGTTCAACAGATGTTTCTGAAGGGTTTGAGAACCATAACCTAGTCTTTCAATATATCTGATTTTAAATATTAATTGATACTAAACAAACTTCAAGTTTACCTCAAACTTGTTTTCAATTACTTGCTTCAGGCTCAGCTTTGACAACAGATACAGAAGACTATTTAATGGGAGATATAAATTGACTCCCTCCATTCAAGTTTGTCTCTGTGAATGAATTGCATCTGTGTGTAGCATGACAGTAAACATAGTTCTGAACATATTCAAATTTTTGATTACTTATAAGATGACTGACCACTACCTAGTACATCTCAATTATCTTCAACAGTTTACAGTAAGAGAGTAATTTTTAGAGGTTTAGGATTTTGTAACTTTAACCCTGTTAAGTTTGAGCCTTAAAATTTATAATTGTTGCATTGAAGATTCTTTGGCATCAAAATAAACTTTATACCGTAACTACAGTTGATGGAGAGTCTAGGAATCTCATTTCCCTAATTTCTTTATAGTATACTTTTATAAAATATCATAGCTAGTTATATGACTCAGTTTCTCCAAATAGCTAAGCATAACAAAGTTATCAAAGACATACATGGTTAGACATATGTCTGTAGGCCAGTTTGTTAGCCTAAATAAACATTATAACCTTGTTAGCCTGAATAGACAGTATAACCTTAGGAATTTATGTATCTTAATCATCAAGCATCTGTTTAGCCTGAATAGATACTATAACCTTGGGAATTTATAAATCTTAATCATCAAGCATATGTTGTTGGTAAGTCCCATTTTCCATTAACCTGTTTATGGTTTTGCCCTCACCTGTTATTTTTTTCCTTTTAGGACAAAGGTCATCATACAGTGTTTATTCTTTTCCAAAATATTTTACAGGCCTGCTGTAGCCTCCTTAGTCTAGGGAAAACAAGAAAACAACAACAACAAAAAAACAAAACATCTTGAGTTTCTGCTGTTGCCTCTTTATTCAAACTAATAAGCAAAACAAACAAAACCTACTTTTCTAAACAAGAGTTGAATCCAAGTTACATATTTATCCAAGTTACGTCTCAAAGCAAATTAAGATCACCTATACAAAGAGTTTCCAGCTCTTAATCCTTTTTGGTTATGAGTTTTAAGCTAATTTTTTCTGTTTTGAATTCTACAGATTTAAAATAAAATAATAAAAAAGCCCTCCCCCATCTTATAAATACTTAAATAAATAAAGTTTACATTTCAGAGAAATCTTTAAAGATATCCATAACCTTGAATGAAGGAACATTTTAGTAAATAAAACCAAGAAAATGGGAAGGCATATTAAAAATTTAAACATCTGTGATTATATTTAGCTATTTTAGTTTTATACATAAAATTTTCTTGGTTAAAAGTGTTTACGTACTGTGAAATAAGCAATAGTAACTTCTACTGGAAATAGTTTACCTCTTAACTATTCCCAAGCATGTAATGTCTTTTTCCTAGACTGTCCTGTTATTTTTCCTTTCATGGAACTAGGGGGCAAGCAAGACCCAGGACAGAGTGTTTGGAGGAAACTTTTAGACAAATAAAGTTGGCAGGCCAAATTCCATCTCCAGAACCAGTTTTTCAATTACCAGAAAAATTTTATGACAATTTTCCAATACTATCCATACCCAAAAGACATTTGACTCTCCTTAAGATTAAGCCCAGTGATCAGGGAGAGGGGCAAGAGTGGAGACCAAAGAAGGCTTAGAGATAAGATATTTCAGATTATTGGTTGGCAGATGTTGTCACAATTCATGAGAATTTGGAAATTGAATGTGCTATTTTCTGGCCATTGAGTCTGATGGTTGAGCTTGTTTTGTGGCCAAGTCATATTGCAATAAGAAATTAGATGGCTTAATGGTATCCCTAAGTCAAAGGAGTTAAAGAGATTTGAGAAGGCAGGCCAGAGGAGTCAAGGAGTCTAATTCAGAATGGGAACAGCCCATGGTTGATTAAAGGGAAGAGGAAGACTCCCTTGAAGAAAGAGAGGCAATAAAGAATTCCCAGGAGCAGAGCCAAGATGAGGTAGAAGAGATTTCAGAAAGTTTCCTTCCAAATCCAGGTATTAGGGAATATCAAAAGGAGTCTCACCAGAAGGAGTGTTTCAATAGATGGGAAGAGAGACTCACAGAAGGCAACACAGTGTCGGGTAAGTGTTGTAGGGCAAAGTCTAAATTCAAGGGCATCTTCAGGGAATGGAGACTTGTCAGAGAGATGCCTAGTATCTCAGTGAACACCCTTTGCCCATTGGTGGGGTGCCCAGAGGTTGTGAGGAGGCTGCCTGACCTGCCAGCATGACTTTTGATGAGTGAGCAGACAGAGGCAGAGAAGGTAGCTCCAAGAGGACACTTACCTGAGTCTGTGAGAAGAGGTAGGTGAGTAGAGAAGGTAGAAGAGAAAAGCAGTTGAAGAGATGGACTCTAAATTTGGTGTCAAATATGGTAAGGGGCAGAAGTCAGAAGAGACCAACGATCTGTACCCAGGAGGGCAAAGTCAGAAGTTTGGTTCTGTTACAGAAAGGACAGGGATTTAGGGGGCCTAAGCATCTCGTTTGGGTTTCAGCACCAAAGGTAGTAGGCAAGGTGTAGTAAAGCCACCAATCTAGATCACCCCGTGCGTAGAAAGACAATTTATTGGAGGACACAAGCTACCAGATTGCACCTGGCAGGAGAAGCCAATTTTATTGGGATGGTAGTGGTGGGACAGGGCCTGAGAACCAGAGCAGCCTGGGAACTTTTGATCTGTTGCACAGGCTGTTTGGGTTAATCAGGAACTAGATGCCCTTTTCCTGAGGTAGTTGACCATTGGGGGCAGATAAAGGAAGTGGTGGCTTTCCTGGTAAACTGAAACCTGCTTCATGAGATTCATGGGACATGTTTAGGATTTTGTTTACACAATAGTAATCCTTTTGTTTACTCAGTCAGGGTCAGTCCTGCCTAGGCTGACCTTGGTCATCATTTAAGACATGTAAACAGTATTGCCATTTGGGGGTTGACATTGGACCTGACACTCAGCAAAGTAGATATCTTGCTTTGAACAAGAAGCTCTCAGATTCTGTTGGGTAAGGACCACTTTTCTATTTATAAAGGAATGTCCCATTCCTTTCTCTAGAGCAGCTCTGAAAATCCTTGTCCCTGTGTGTCCTTGGCTCTGAGATTCCGTTATAGTGTAATGTGCTAAACCCAGTGTACTCTCTGCTGCAGCCTCCCAAATTGGATCTTAGCTAGAACAGTGAGGCTCTGCTTATTGCATGATAAATGGTGCTCATAATATGACCTTGATTACTTCGAGATCAGGAAGTATCTCATGAATCATTGTAGACTAATTGATTCAATATGACTTTGTTCTATTGAGTGTATTTGTATTATTCCAAACCTTTGAAGTTGGTAGCCTAGGAGAGCCCCTTGAGGGAAAGGCTCTGGAGCTGTTCATTGGAGTCTTGGGAGGTACATTCACAATGCTTGGAGAAGCAAGAGCTTAAGAAATACAAACAAAAGAAGGGAGGGCAAAGTATTTGTTGGGGCCAGATTTTGCCCCACCCCCAAGCTATTTCACACTGTGTAAAAATAATGTAGTTGGTACAACCATGCCTTATCCTAAGAGATTCCATTCTGTGAGCAGTTTTTGATTGACATTTTAAGGACAGAAGATGACTGTGCAGTGGGTGGGCACATGAATGACCACGCCCATGAGACACATACTGATAATGACTTTATTTTTTGAAGTAAAGAGAGTGATGCCTTTTAATTTTCAAGGTGAACTGTGGCTGCAGGCCACATGCACATATTAAAATCCTATCAGAGATTGAATGAGGGATTATCAGGGATACTATCAGGATGGTATTAAAATCCTATCAGCTATATTAAAATCCTATCAGGGATACCAGGCCCAAGAACTTATGGATATAGCAGACCAAGAAAATTGTGTAATTTCCTTACCTGGATCCAACAAAGAGGTGGACACCTTGCACTGTGATAGGGAATAACCCCCAAACCTGTTGTCTGATCATTCAGTTTGTACATCAAATCACAAGCAGAGCTCAGCTCTAAATGTCCAATGTAATTGTGAATCTACAATCTCTTATAAATTCTTCCCTTTATATTTCAGTATTCATTCAGATATTTTAGGAACATATTTTATAAAATAGGATGAAATTGTTAGTAACTAATCAAGGGGGATCCAACCTCTGGTGAGTCACAGCAAAAAGGGCTCTAGAGCAGTGGTTCTCAACCTTCTGAACGCTGCCTTTAAAATAGCTCCTCATGCAATCTCAAATGGCTGAGAAGCACTCAAAAAATGTTCAAAGCCTTTAGTCATAATAGAGATGCTAATCAAAACAACTCTGAGGTTCCATCTTGACCAGTTAGAATGGCTAAGATCAAAAACTCAAGAGATAGAAGACCCTGGCAAAAATGTGGAGCAAGGTGAACACTTCTCCATTGCTGATGGGAGTCTAAACTTGTAAAAACACTTTGGAAATCAATTTAGCTGTCTCTCAGAAGACTGGGCCTAGATCTACTTCAAGATCCAGCTGTACCAGTCCTGCGCATATCCCCAAAAGATGCTCCACCATCCCACAAAAATACTTGCTCAACTATATTCATAGCAGCTTTATTCATAATCACCAGAAACAGGAAAAACCCAGATGTCCCTCAACTGAAGAATGGATACAGAAAATGTGTTACACCTACACAACAGAATACTATTCAGTTCTTAAAAACAAAGACACAAATTTTGCAGGCAAATGGATGGATCTTAAGAATATTGTCTAAGTTCCAAAAGTCCATGCATGGTATGTACTCAGGATACCAGTGCTGTACTCCACAGACTCAAAGAAGCTAAATAAGAAGTCACAAGCAAGGATGCTTGAATCACACTTAGAAGAGGGAATAACATAGTCATAAGAGGCAATGGAGGGAGGGAACTGGGTAGAAGAGGAGATGGGGAGTGGAGTGGGGTTTCAGGATCAGGTGGGGGACAGGAGAGATGAATGGAAGTCTGCAACTGACTGGGGTGGGGAGGTAGGGAATATCTCTCGGACATGACAGAGACCTGTGATAAGGGAGGTGCCCAAGAATCAATGGAGGAAACCTTAGCTGTGACTCACAGCACTAGGGATATGGAACATGAAGAAGCCACCTCCTGTAGTCAGACAGAAACCCCAGTGGAGCAATAGGGACACCAACCCACCCACAAAACTTTGACCCCAAATTTATCTACCTAAGAGAAATACAGGCATGGAGGATAGAGCAGAGACTGAGGGAATGACCAACTAATAACCAGCTCAACTTGAGATCCATCCCATGGACAAGCACCAATCCCTAACACTATTAATGATACTCTGTTATGCTTGCAGACAGGAGCACATTGTCCTCTGAGAGGCTTCACCAAGCAGTTGACTCAGTCAGATACAGATACCCACTGCCAAACAGTGAATGGAGCTTGGGGACTCTTATGGAAGAACAGTGGAAAGGGCATAGGAACTCCACAGGAAGATCAACAGAGTCAACTAACCTGGACCCTTTGGGCCCTCAGAGGCTGAACTACCAGCTAAAGAGCATTCACTGGCTGGACCTAGACCTCTTCTCACATATGAGGCAGATGTGCAGCTTGACCTTCATGTGGGTCCTGAACAACTGGAGAGAGGCTATCCCAAAAGCTTTTGCCTGTGTGTGGGATATGTTCTTCTCACTGGGCTGCCTCAGTGGGAGAGGATGCGCCTAGCCTCACAGAGACTTGATGTGCCAGGGTCTGGGGATACCCTGGAGAACAGGATGGGGATGTGGGGAAGAATTATGGGTAGGGGGCAATGAGCTGGATGTAAAGTGAATAAGTTAAAAAAAAAAAAGTCCTCATGCTACTTCATAACCATAATTTTGCTGCTGTTATAAATTGTAATGTAAATATAAATATCTGATAGTCAGGATGTTTGACATACAACCTCTGTGAAAGGGTCACACTACCCAAAGGTTGAGAACCACTGGTCTAGAAGTTTTTTTGTTTTTTACCAATTCTTTATTTTCTTGTACTTTTGGTGTGTATCATCTTAAACACACATGTTCTCTTTCTTATTCTTAGGTAGAACAAAGTCTTTTTCAGTGTCGTGAAATTAATCATGATTCATATATATAAGTGTCTGTGTCTGGTGTGTGTGTGTGTGTGTGTGTGTGTGTGTGTGTGTGTGTGTGTAAGAGAGAGGGGGAAATAGAGAGAGGAGTCAAAAAAGAAAGGAAGACAGACAGACAGACAGGCAGACAGGGAAGAGGTATGTTCATGTAGGTGCATGTGCCTGTGCACACAACAGAAGAGTTCAGAGGAGAACACCAGGAGTCCTGCTCTATGATTTCCCCCTTAATCCTTTGAGAAAGGGTCTCTTACTGAACTCGGTGTTACACTGGGTAAATTTGGACCAAATTTACACAGCAAGCATTCTTACCCACAAAGCCATCTCTTCAGTCTTTCTCATTTTGTTTTTGAACTCAAGGTTTTGCTATGATGCTCAGGCTGACATCAACCCCATTAGCTTCCTCCCTTAGCCCCTCGAATGCTGAGATTACATATGTGTGCCACCATAGTTATGCTGAGTCTTGAAATGGAAAATTCTGCCAGTCTAAAACCCTCAATCCTTGAACGTCAGTCTTGCTGAGGCTAATGGCAAAACGCAGACAGCTTAAGAGAAGAGAAAGCGACAAAGGCTGAGAAGAAATGGCTCGCCTTCATACCTAATGCATTCCTTCACTCTCAGCCATAAGCAGGTGTTTTTTCTAACTCCACCCCCCAGCCATGCCAGATCCCCATTGTCTGTCCTGGTGGAACATAGCCAGGCTGGGCGCACTTCTCATGGACTGTGCCTCACTGTAGCCCTCTCTGATGGATGATGCTTCCTGGACTGCCCAGCCCAGGCTCTCTAGATTTCTATGAACTACCAGATGTTTTATTTTCATACCCTCTTTTGGATCCAAAACTTGCGTATTTCTTAGCCTAAGTTTATTGTCGCATACTTCATGTGAATTTTTATTTTAAGCCTCATACATCAACCTTAACATGGTGTTCTTGGAGAAATTATAAAACGGCTGCTTTAACTTTCTTTTCTTTTATTGAATTAGGACATATATTACAACATCTGTTTCATAGTTACTATAATAAATAATGTTTCAGTTCTCAAGACTGAGTTATAAAAATAATTGATTTTGACATTAGCCCATCTATTTAATATGCTCTATAAAATTTTTTGAAAAATTCCACATAACATGATTGCCTGACAAACTGCTGAAGGATAAAGAGCTTGGAGTTCTCTCTGCAGAGTTCTTTAGAAACAATCACTAAAGGAGTAAAGAGGTATCTGCGCTCCCTCCCCATGTTTGTTTATCTGCCCAGTGGAGCTGATGGTAAATGTCTGGTATTTGTTTCTATGGTTATAAACTGTCCCACCCTTCTGGACATTTACATTGAATCAGCCAGCCAGCTAGTTCCGGAAAAAAATAATAAAAGCATCTGGGAGTAATTAAAATAAGAGCTATAAATTTTTTTTTTGCCATCGTTCCATTTTTTTTCTGTCAGACTCTAACAAAATTCAACAAATCTGAAACAAGATGAACATATCTGAAAGTATGAAAAGATACTAGCAAAGGAATAGACACTTATTAGTAACCGATCCTAGCCACTAAAGCTGTGTGATTAAGGTGTTCCCATCACCACCATACCCTGACGACACACAACAAGTTGTGTTTACAACAGGCTACAAACAAGCTTATGCAGGGCTGGCCTCTTGTGAATTGTAAAAGGAGTCCCAGAGGCTCCTGGGAAAGAACTCTTGAAGGGAAGGTGGGGCCAAACCTAGCAGTTGGTTCAAAGGGTTCCCATAGTCAGAGGAGCTGGGTAAGGAGGAGCAGCCTAGCACCTGTCACTCCATTTTGTCCTCCAGTGCTTGCTCCACTAACCCACAGTAAAAAGCAACCACAGAGAAAAGTTGAAGTAAGCTTTCAAGGCAGGCTCTTGCCTGCACAGATTTGGCACTAAAAGCTTTAGTATCTGTAGCAGTGAGCACTGCCGTACCTGTGCCCAAGGTTCCAGGAGACCCTTCAGTAAGAGGAAAAGGACAAGGATATGCTTAGTAGGAAATAATCAGTGGTGGGATACCTTGCTATAGTGTTCCCTCTGTTGTTGGAGACCCATTGACTAAACTAGCCATTTCCATTCTGTGTAGGAAAGAGAGGCTGTAGTTTTGAGAGTACCAGGCGTTTGAACCATGCCCAGTAAGGCTGAGCCATAACCCAAGGCTCTAGGACCTGCCTGCTCCTAGCAAGGCCAGTTTTAAGAAGCCAACTAGTCTTGCTTATTAAGCAATCTGAAAACCTTCCCACATGTCTGAGACTGTCTAAGAGTGTTGAAACTTACACAGGATTCTTTCAGATAAAAGACCAGAAGGGTGAGAATATTAACAGACTCAACTTTATTTAACTGTGACATTTCTTCCAATATTACAATGCTGTCACATCATCACCTGTGACATTGTGGGATTTAAAAAGGAAAAAGGAGAAGAAAAAAAAGCGAAAGTCAGCTGTTACAAAGTTGCAAGGTTTACCTGTGGTGATCAGTACTAGCTAATGCCAATACCTACAGAATACAGAGAGCAAGTAGGGAGAAGAACATTGCCTTAAAGCAGCATTCTTCTGGCTGTGTCGCAAGCATACATTTTTACATCAAAATCTCTTTTATTGGCCTGGTAAACTGTTGCAAGAATGGCCTCACTGAGATTGGAGCGCTGCTTCATATCATCACTGGGAAGCCTTCAGTTTGCTCTTTAGCCAATAACCTGTCAGTCAGCGTTCATGCCAACTGTAGCTTCTCAGTGACATCAACAGACATCAAAGGCATCATAGGGAAGCCTTACACACCAATGAATTACCATCACCACACCCTGAAGTGAACAGAGTCATTATGGAAACCAGATATTAATGAACACTAAGCCAGTCTAGGAATGTCCATCCCAGAAGGATGTGAAGATCTGGAATGGGGACAGGAAATGATGTAATATTTAACATAGGTCATACTTAGTGACCACAAACATGAATAAATTTTTGTCAACACTCTCAAAGGCTACTCCTAAAACAGTAATGAGATGATCCATCAGGCACATAAATACTCTAGAATTTCTGCCAGTATATTATATATGTATAATCTTCAATTGTTTATAGATTGACAAGGAGGCCTATACTGTGTACGTTGTGTGGTATATACCACAGACAAAACCTAATCAGGCAATCCTAGATGAGGAGGCTGCAGGCATAGGTATTACTGTGGATTTCAAGTCATTGAGACCTTGCTCTATGCAGCTATGTGACTTCACTCATGATAATGTCCATTTGTGCAACATGGACAACAACTGTAAACATCTCCTTTAATAAAAAGCATCAGCTGGGCAGTGGTGGCACACGCCTTTAATCCCAGCACTTGGGAGGCAGAGGCAGGCAGATTTCTGAGTTCGAGGCCAACCTGGTCTACAGAGTGAGTTCCAGGACAGCCAGGGCTACACAGAGAAACCCTGTCCTAAAAAAAAAACCAAAGAGCAAAAAACAACAAAAAACCAACCAAACAAACAAAAACAATGCAAAGCACCACTAACAATAACTAACCAGGGATGGGTAGTTACTCATGCTTCAGTTGCCCTGAACAACAACCCAGAAACAAACCAGAAACCCAGATATTTTTTAAAAATCTGTACCGAAATTGTTTAGAATTATAAAGGACTGTGTTTTAAATGGCAAATTCATAGTTACTTTAAAAAGTGTAAGTGTGTGTGTGTGTGTGTGTGTTTGTAAACATGAATGTGTGTATGTGTGTGTGTGTGTGTGTGTGTGTGTGTGTGTATATATGCACAGTGTACACAGGTGTCCCCAGAAGTCAGATAAGGGTGTCAGGTAGCCTTGACCACAAGTCAAAAGAAATAGTGAGCTGCCATGTGGATATTAGGAATCCAATTCAAATCCTCTGAAAAAGCAAGTGCTCTTAACTGTTGAGCCATCCCTCCAGCCCACATGGTTAATTTTAAATTGGATTTTGGCTAAGAATGTGAAATTACTTACAACTTTAGTTAATAATGTTTACAGCACTGCTGTCAAAATGTCACTTGAAAACTGGAACACTTTTTTTAAAACGTTGGGTGTGATGGTGGACAACATAACAGGAGTCACATTGTCCGTGTTGTAGATTAATATATTTACTGGAATTGTACCAATTCCTTCATTTTCAGAGACTCCGAAATAAGAGCTCTGGGGAGAGAAATTGAAATGGGGTGGGGGAAAAATTAGATTTATTATACAGAATGACCATTGATTTCAATAATAATACACTTCCATGCACTGAGATGAAATACGTATCTTAGCAACCTTCCTTGAAATGGCTTAGATAGATCCGTAGTCCTACTTTTTAATGGCAAGCAGTGACGTCTTCATGGTCCACCGTCACTCTTCAGCACACTTAAACAGGAGGTCAAACAGAAAGGAAGGAAAACAGCACCTGAAGGGCTTTTGTGTGCTTAACAGTAAATTTTCCTGATGCAATGTTGAAACCTCGGCTTTTCTCTGGCCTAAACGTGGAAATAATTCAATGTGCAAATATGTGGAAATTCTTATCTGAGAAGCCTTAGTACTTACTCGGTTCCCAGGAATAGAAGATATACGTATGGGCTTTGAAGAGGAAAAATGACCTCATGCAAACAGGCTGAAGAAACTATGACGGGACACGCTACCATTTGTCCCAGCCCAGACAGCGGCAGAGAACGTGAGGAATGGAACTGTCTTTATGCCCCAGTGCATGGGCTAGGACCCAGAGACACAGAGACAGACACTCTCTGAGGACTGCATGCTGTTTGTTAGGAGAGATGTAGTTATATGTTAATGACATTAAAAATAAAATTTAATAAAAAAACCCTTTACACTGACAGGCTGGTCCTCTTTGTATATTCCCTAATGAAAGACGATGAGTGGTAGGGGCCATGGTGGAGCCTATTTTCAACACCTACTCTAATGAGAGTTTGCAAATACCTTAACCTCCCTTGTGGCCCACCACCCACCAGAGGTCGTAGGAAAGAAAGGACATGGGGGAGTGGACCTGTTTAGAAAGGTTCTTTGGAGCAACTCCCAAGTGTGTTGTCTGGAAATTGGCAGTTCAGTTCACAGGTTAGCAGCGGCAGCTCCGTCCACTCATAAACACTTCATGCATACACCAACAGTCCATTTTGGTAAAATCTGGTTAGCAACAGCTGTGACATGACCTAGCAGAGCCAGCCAGGTCAACAGGAGGGACCAGTAGGAACACCAGGAGAAGTTCTCAGCTGTGCCTCTCTCAGGGAAGTGAAGATCAGTGAAGACTCAAGACGCATGAGCTTTACCCAGCCTGCTCTATCAATAAGCCAAGCTCCCTCAGCCACCGTCCGCTGAGTCCCGACAACTGGAGCTTAACCATGCGATGTAAGGCGGACCAATACATGTGTGTAGTTAGTGAAGGATCCTTCATCACGTGTCCATCCTTTCACACGCTTGCTTTAGCAGAACACCCTCCCTCCTGTGTCTGCTTCAGCTAAACATCCCTTCACAAGTCTGCCTTAGTCTTCCACATGTGTCCACGTCAGGAAAACACGCCTTCACGTGTTTGCCCCAGCAAAACACCATCCAACACAACTGACTCTCCAAAGAGCCCTTAAGCTTCTGCTTCACTGTTTTTGGAGGTTTGTGGTATTTCGTGGGAATTGAATATCACTGCTTAAAACCTGTGTCTCTCTCTGGAAGACAAGCTGATTTTTACCCTCTTATTTTTACCCTGACTGAATGCACCCACAAAATTCCATTATTAAGGACTAAATAATACCACGTATCAAGCGTTATGAATGGTGCAGCATCCAACTCACTCTGCATAGCTTCTTCACACAGTGTTGAGGGGGCTCAGCCTTCCTGAGGACTCTTCTTGAGCTTCACCTGTCTCCTGTCAGGCTAATCATGTGACGCCTTTCAAGGTGATATGGTCTTTGAGTGTGTTTCCCATGATCCAAGGGAACAGTTCAATTCAAGGAAAGGAAAAAAAAAATAAGACCTGTGACCCTCCAGCATCTCCATGGTCCTAAGAATACTGAGGAAACATTTTATATTGAAAAACAGGAAGTAGGGAGAGTGGAGTGGAAAGCAATTAACATTGCTAATTTATCGGCCATTCATTCTGATGAACAGCCTCCCCCTGAGGTTATGATACAGACCCGTGTATGTGAGTCTTCGGATAAACTGCATGAGAGTCTTTATTCTCCCTTTTCTCTTACTCTGATTCTTTCACTATTACCCATAACTCATCATGTCTCTTTGGACATGGCTTCTAGAGTATAGCGCCTTTAGTGTGAAGCTATTCCAATATGAGCAGGTCCTTACGCTCATAGTAATCTGGAATACACTTAGAGCAGGCTACTTAATGGGTTATACCAGATCAAATGAAAATATTTGATTTCTTACCTCTTTCTAATTATTTGGTACTTGGGTTACATTGGCCTTCAGGTTGTGCGAGTGTGTGTGTGTGTGTGTGTGTGTGTGTGTGTGTGTGTGCAGTTACTACATTTGAAATACAGTGTCATCAAAGTCCTTCCGATTTCTTTACCCCACACCAGAACCCCACTCTCTGCCCTGCTTCACAAGGTGTCAGTTCTCTTTGCTGCATCCTATGCCTTTGGTATCACAAGGCAAGACAAGTGTCCTACAAAGATCAGGGTAATAAAGTCTAAAAGAAAGCGAAGAGACATTGACACATAATGATGTTGGACATTCCCGAAGTCACACACTACACTAACAGCAGAGCATCCCATAAGACCGTGTTTAAAGCAGGTTCCATTTGAGAACAAGCTTGTGAATAAAGCAAGTGGCTACCGTCAAAAATATTACCTATCTCTCCCATCATGACACAGATCTGAGGAGATGTGGAAGAACGAGAGGTGAAGGGAGTGAAACCATGGCTGTTGGAGCAGAGTCAATGAGCACTAAGAATCTCTACCAGCAATTTCTAAATGCTTTTCCTTATACTCACAGACAAGTGCAGCCCTTACTCCTCACCAAGGAAACGTCTCTTTGCAACAGCTAGAGACCATCACAGAAACCCACAGCCAATCGAGTGCAGAGCTGCAGAGCTCAGTCCCAACACATACATCTACAGCACATTCTCATCCCTAGGGTTCGGGGAACGTTGTGAAAGATGGGGCAGAAAGATTGTAAGAACCAGAGGATCAAGGAGTTTGCTGTGAGGCTGTGTCTCTATATCAGAAGCTATACGCATAAAGTCTCACCAATGTGACTGCCCAAATGTGAGCTGAACAAAGACAACAATAGACATGACAAAGTGGGTGGAGGAAATCCCTAGAGGCCCCAGCCCCAATCAGACACAAAGAACCAAAGCCAATTGAATAACTGAGATTGGGCAAGGTGGACTTCCCCGGGGAGAGAACACCAAACGGTTATCCAGTGCCACATGGTCAACCCCACAAACATAGATATTATATGGATTGAACAGCTTATATTCAGTAATATATCTGTATATACATAAACATATACACGTGCAATAATAATTAGTGAAAAAGGATGCCAGGAATTTGTAGAAGAGTGAGGAGGGCATCTGGAAGATTGTAGGAGGGAAAGGAATGAAGAAATATCACAATTATATTATAATCTCAAAAATTAACAAAAGAAATACATCAGCAATTAAGTGGGTTAAGTGTAGAGATCTTGATTCAGAAAAAAAACTAATATTCACAATATGTTATAGGGGGAAGTATTTGTTGGAAATCCTATTTTAAAGCATTTTAAAAGTATAACTGTACAAGTCATTCTATGAGGTGCAGTAGAAATCATCTAGTACATAGCATTAGCTTACCTCCCACTTCCATTTCAGTCTTGCCAACCCCACTGGGTCCACCAGCCCCACCAGGCTGAACAACAGGGCTTTGCAAATTTTTGTAGTTTCATTTTCTCCTTTGGACTTGACATATGACAAGGCATGCAAACGGCTGTTTAGTGAAGACACAGCAAGTACATATTAGCATCTCTTTCACAGCTGCATCAGCTCAAAATAGCTGATTTGGACAGATGCAGAACTGGTTCATGACAGAGCAGGCATTTTGAACGCTTTCACCTTCTTTTCATTTAATCAGCTACGGGGCCCTTTGAAGGCATTTCAACACACGCACAGTACCTACTCATCTTGAAAAGATTTAGCAAACACAGTGTGCGCCATTTTGTTAGCACGTTCAAATTGTTCATGAGCCTACATGACTTACATTTGCTCTAAATCCCTCAAGTCATCACACCAGTGCAGTTTGTCACTAGCTTAGTGAAGCACCTTCACTGTCATATCACTGATATCATCTTACGTCTTTTGTAACCTCCACTCAATTTTAGCTTCTTTGCATATAGAGGCCCTGTGCCATTTGGTTTGTTATAATCTCAGCGTGTGCAGTGCTATTCACACAGTAACAAATACTTAGCTCCTTTAGTATGCTGACCACAGTAAACAGGTCATGACTGCTTTCTTCCACAACATGAAGCTGTGAAGAGATACTGAGAAGGCTTTCACTTCCACAGTAGTCTTCTTACTGTAGAATCACCTGGGAAGACAGTCTCAATAAGGGAATGCCTAGCTCAGGTTGGCTGAAGGGCATATGCGTGGGAGGTATGTCTTGATGGCTTTAACTGATGTGAGAAGACCCAATATGAGTGTTGGGGGACATCGACATTTCCTGGTTTGGGGCTCTGGACTTTATAAGAGTAGCAGTACAATAACTGCATAGTAGAGATGAAAGTATCCATTCTCTGTCTGCTCTTGACTGTGGATAGATGTTCTGGGTAGTCTTTATAGCAACTTGACATAAGCTAGAGTCATCTGGGAAGAGGGAGCCTCAATTGGAAAATGTCCCTACCAGATTGGTCTGTGGGCAAGTCTGGGACATTTTCTTGGTTGATGATGGACGTGGACGGACCCAGCTCTCTGAAGGTAGTGCCAGCACTGGGTGGGCAGCTCTGAGCATGATAAGAAAGCAGAACAGGTAACCCATGAGAAACAAGCTGGTAATTAGCACTCCTCCATGGATTCTACTTCATTCCTGTCTCCAGATCCCTGCCCTGCTTGAAGTTCCTGCCCTGACTTCCCTCCATGATGATGGGCTATGCTGTGGGAATATAATCCAAGCAAACCCTTCTGTCCCCAAGTGGTTTATGGGCATGGGGTTTTGTCACAATGGTAGAGACTGAGACAAAGTGACTAGGTGTTTCAAGTTCCTGCTGCTGTAACTTCTATGCTTTGGTGGACAGGAACCTTGGACTACGAGCTGAAACCAACTCCTTTCTCCCAAGTTGCTTTTTGTCAAGATATTTTATTGCAGCCACAGAAATAAAACCAAAATATGTATAAAGACATAGTAGCCTCTATCATTTGCTTCTTCCACAAATGATTCCATATATTTGGGGCAAAAAGAGTTCCTTCAAAATGGCATATTTTTTGGCTTGGCTCATAGTGACAAATGCTACCATCTTAGGGTCATGCCATACCATATGGAAATGCTCTTGCCCCTTAAACACACACACCATTGGTACAATTACAGCTAGGGCCCATGACAGCTTTCCACATTTACTATATAACTAGAAGCTACAAAATCAACAGATAACAACATCCTAGAACAAAATGTGATTTAGGAAGGTCTCAGTGAGTCCAAAGAGCACATTTTCTCAAGTGTGAAACAGTCTTGCACAGGTACAGGTGGATGGCAAATAAGACAAAGGAACGCTTTGCTCCATCAGTAGCCCCAAGCAACCCCGTTCCCCCTGCTACTGTGTTTATGACATGCACACAGAATGGACTGCCAAAAGTGCCCAATTTTCAGTTCAAGAAGTGCTCAATCATTTCTTCCACATCTTGACTCATGAGAAGTGATTTTCCAAATTCTTTCCGACGCTGGAACTGATCCAGGGAGAGGTCACTGAGCTAACTTCTCCTGAAAGTTTTAAACGTGTGTGCATCTGAGCATGGGTCTTGTCCATATGCTTCTGATTCATTTATATGGAACTCATGAAAGGCCTGTGTCATAAGGGTTGTTTGATGTTCAAGGATCCTTGAGGGTTTAAAATGCAATTTTATACTTACTGTCTTTCACCATTTTTCTTAGTGAGCCAGATGTTGTCGCAAGTAAACAAGCTTGGACCCTTGAGAATCTGGGATTTACTCTTATATTTAAAATGATGAGAAATTGGCCAGCAGTTGGCAAACAAGGCATCCTTAGCCTTGGGCACAGGCTGAAACCATTCCCCAGAGGGTAGGAGGGGCTTAGGGTGAACAGGGAAACTCCCTGCGGAAGACCTTCATTCGTTTTGTGGTTGAGTCATTCAATTCCAAGAGTCAGCCTCAAAGCTGAAACTAATACAGTCTTGGAAGGTAGCTGAGGGCTCTCCCTTGCCAGCTTGGGAAGGTGGCTTTAAAATGTTTCTGCTGCACAAGTGTTTCCTTTTTGTGGAAGAGAACCCAGCAAAGCTTTTCAGGAAAGTGGTGTGTATTCACCTGAATGCACCACCTCCTACATTGATGCACTGAAGAGTCAAGACAAGAATCTCTGGCTACAACTGAAAACTAATTAAGGCTGCTCTCTTACAAACATTTAGTGGTTCATTCCATTCTTCCCTGATTAAGAACAAAAGGAAAGGGAGTCATTTACTGCCATGAGTCACTTGAGGTACAATGGAAGGAATTTCAAAAGGCTCATGAGACAAAATGAAGCTGACATTATAAAAGCCGTGTCTACACACTAATTTAAACTGTCAACTCACTCCCAAGGAAGAGTCCTGACAGACAGAGAATTAAAGCTTGAAAGACCTCATAAATCACTGCGATTAACACCAGGGTGAATGGCTTAACATACATCTCTGCCATCAGAGAGCTAGAGTGCTTCAAAGAGGTCCTATAGGACTTGATGGGGAAATTGGTTGTAACAACTAGAAAGAACAATTCTCAAATATAGTTCCTCGGAGATTTCAAAGCATCAGCATCACCCACCACAGTTATTTCAGATACCCGAGTGAGTGAAACACAATCTGCCCACTTTCGGATTTGGGATATAGCGTAATAAAAAGTGACTTGAGACATGTTAAAATTCAAAAACTATGATTTACAAATACCGAACGTTTTTCAAGCCCCAAACCATTAAAAATAACTAAAATGCTTCTTAAATGTGTAACTCGGTGATGGCTTCACACCAGTGTCCAGCTCCCATTTCCCATTTGTGTCTTTCCCAATAATTCTGCTTCATGCACAATTACTATCCAGTAAGACTCACTGCCCTTTATCCCACTAGGCTGAGTTTCTAAGCTATGTTGCCAAGGCAAAGATGCCTCCACAGAAAATGTTAGCCTCTTCATCAACTTTTGTATTTTTAAGTACTGGCTTTTGGGGGCCTTTGAGTTAAGGATAAAAGAGCCTCTTGTAGTCTGCTGCACAGACTTAACGACATGAGGAACCCATGTACCCCCATGGTTTGAGAGAAGCCATGATGCCCGTGAAGCCATTGGGAGTAGCACAACCTTCCACAAAGGAATGAAAACTGAGAGCTCTGTAGGGTTAAGTTTCAACTGCTCTTCCACTCCCAAAGCCACCCCGATTATTTCTCTATAGGTTTCACCCCAACCCACACAAAGACCCCATAAAACTCAACATTGCTTCCTGAGTCCTTTATACACCCTGGATGAGCTTTGACTTGGATCTTATCATAACCCTACAGAAATGAATTTCTGAAGCACATGTTGATCTGGTCAGTTCCTCTCTAAATCAGAAACTTTTGCATGTAGCAATTCTCTCTCTCTCTCTCTCTCTCTCTCTCTCCCTCCTTCTCTCTCTTTCCACTCCCCTTTTGGCTTCAATGAAGGTGATGCAGAAATCCATATGGAGAAGAGTGGAGTATAACTGATACACTCTTCACACTGAACTCATCCTTAGCCAGGATACAGCTGCTAGGTTCCTGCTCCTCTCCACACTCCACAGCTCTCCCTCTGCTCCCCTACCTGAAGCAGCTGTGGGAAAAACTCAGAGGCCAGAGTAGGTGAGAAACAGAGAGGCTAAGAATGCCTTTGAGGAAGCGCCTTGAGGTGAGTCAGTTGACTGAACCATGCACCCAGCTGTGGGACAGCTCATTCCTCAGCTCCAACACATAAAACTGACACCCTGGCTTTGACGTGGGTCTCAGGACCCCTTTAAGGATGTGATCTGCTCCAAAAGCATCTCTTTCTGGTTCACATGTATGTCAGTCCTCTGCCCAGTGGGAATCTTAGCAGAATGTTTTAGCACTGCTACAGAGATTGCATTATAGTCACATTGCTGTAATCCAGGTCCATAATGTGATGCCAAAACTATTGCGTTTTATATTTTATTATTTAAAAAAAAAAAAAAAAAAAGCAGCAAGCATGCAATGTAACCAAAATTCCTCCTCAGGCTGATCTTCTGGATTCCAAAGCAGAACTCTGACCAGAAACTGCAAAAAGTGGTCTCAATAAAACTGTTGTAAAAAGCATGCTGCTTCCTTGAGGCTAGACTCAGTCGCATGCCCACAAATCTCCACCAAACCACAGACTTAGGAAAAAAAGACCCTTACTCTCCTACTCAGAGCACAAGATTAGTGTGTGTGTGTGTGTGTGTGTGTGTGTGTGTGTGTGTGTGTGTGCGCTTCTTAAAATGGCTCCATTTGAAAAGTGAAAATTGCCACAGAATTCCCACAAGACCATCAAGAAAGATGCTGGCTCTAAAGAGGGAAACACCGTGGAGTTACCTACTGAACACAGTACCCTAAGGCAGGAAACTCGACCTCATGATCTACTTATGAAGCCACTGTCTGCTTCTTCCTGCCCAGCATACTCACAAGGCTGAAGCTGCCTGAAGACTCCAGCAGCCCCGTTCTAATGGTTCATGTGTATTTCCAGGCTCTCAGTTCATCATGAACTCAGAGATGCACCAGGCCTTTGTGGTTCCTTGTAAAGTTTCATAGAAAACTGTCCCAGGTATTAGGCAGAGTCTCTGGCATTGGAATGGGGTGAGTCTGCCAGCTCTCAAAGTGCTAGAAGAACGGTTTGGTTTGGTTACGCTATTTCAGGCTCCAAGTGCAGGGAACACTTTGCCAAGCCAGGACCTGTGCTTTGTGTTTGCAAGTCAAATGACGAGCCCTTTAGAAAATCACAAAGATCATATTTGGATTTGGCCATATCTTGGTGACATCCCTCCTGTGTTTGTAAACATTGCTGACTTCGACCCCAGTCTCTCCCAAATCCATGACCAACACCAAACAGCCCCAGAGGAACTGCAGAACAGAATGTGATTTTGTAATACAAAACAGGATGGCTTGCTAAATGGGCAGCTCTGGAGCGAATGCCTGACATAATCCTGCTTACGTCTTCTATGATAATCATTTCCATCTTTAGAACACATGCAAACAATGCTTCCTTGGATGGTGCTTCTAGAGGCTGGACCAGAATCCCTTCTGCTGGGTGAGCTGCATGCGATAGGGTACCGAGTCAGAGGGTGCAAGACGACACAACATTGCCTGTGAAAGTAAAGCATAAGGAGATGCTTCTGCAGATGGCAAATAAGTCTCACCGCAGTGATTCGGAGACCCCACCGCAAACACTTGGAAAAAATGTCCCACCCGTGGCTTTCTTATCTACACACTCATTGAGTGAACACTGAGCATCTACTACACGCCATGAGTGTGCTTCATAGGTAAGGATCATTGTGAGGAAGAGATCCCAAACTGACATTTACTAGGGACCTCAAGTCCCTAGTATTTGCAAATATATTCAGTCTCACCTATCAGAGCATTGAAATAGAGTCCTCATTTATATATGAAATGAATCAACCTCTGGCGTTAGCTGTCACCTTCTACCTTGTCTTTTTTGTGCACTGCTCACCTAGCTGGCCTGTGAGCTTCTGGGGATTCTCCTGTCTCTATTCCCCATCCTACCACAGTAGCACTGGGATGGTAGGCACAAGCTACCTTATCTGGCTTTGCATGGGCTCTGAGACCTGAACTCAGGGCTTCATGTTTGCATGACGAGTGCTTCACCCATTAAACCATCTCATCAGCCCCAGAATAATATCCTAAGAACTTCCCACTATATAATGAATTTGATAATAAAAGGGTGTGTTTGCAAATGATATTTTTCTAGTTACTTCATTAGTAATTTATTGAGCATCTGTACATAAAAGGAAAATAAAGGCCCAGACAAGATAATAATTTAAAGTGAGAAATGCATCACAATAGAGTTGACTGAATAAAGCCCTATAGATAATACCCCATCATCAACAGAGCTTTGCTGAAAATCAGGTTCAGATAATATACAGTGTATCTTGAAAGATATATTCAGGTTATATTTGATTAAAGGATGTGAAATCAAGACTTATCAGTTAATTTAACCTTTTTGTTTTTATCAGGGGATATTTACTTTATTTACATTTTCCCCTTTCCAGGTCTCCTCCTCTTCAGAAACCCCCAATCCGATCTCCCTTCCCCCTGCCTCTATGAAGGTACTCCCCCACCCACCCACCCACTCCCATCTTCCCATTCTGGCATTTCCCCTACACTGGGGCATCGAACATCCTCAGGCCCAAGGGCCTCTCCTCCCTCTGATGGCCAACAAGGCCCTCCTCTGCCACATATGTGGCCAGCACCATGGGTCCCTCCATGTGTATTCTTTGGTTGGTGGTCCAGTCTCTGGGAGCTCTGAGGGGTCTGGCCAGTTGACACTGTTGCTGCCTCCATGGGGCTGCAAACCCCCTCAGCTCCTTCAGTTCCTTCTCCAACTCCTCCATCCAAGACCCCACACTCAGTCCAATGGTTGGCTGCGAGCATCCGCCATCAGAGGACATCTTAAAGTTAATGTGATCTTTCATAAAAAAAAAAGAAAGAAAGAAAAGCATCTAAGCACGAACCAAACTTGGAGTAGGGTAGATTTGGGACAAGATGTTCTCTCAACATTCAGTAAATGCCAGGTCTAAGTCTGCTAGAATTGGTAATCAAAGTTCAGTTCAACTTTTAATATTCATAATCAGCACAGGCTACTATCCAAGAATTGTATGAGGTGCTAAGTAGGCAGCACAGAGGTGCTGAGAAGTTTAGATGTGCGTGCTATGCTAGGGGAACTGAAAGGCTGTTTATAAAGAGTCTGCTGACATTTCCTCTCTTTTCTAGTTAAAGAGAGGCAATAGGTAACATCAGGTTCATCTTGATCAGTTTATCCAGCCTGTAATAACAGTGAAAGTTAATGGTTGCATCTGAATAGACATTGTCTTGAACCAAGAGTCTTGGGTCTTTCCGTAGACTGTAGGTTAAACATTTTTTTTTAAACAATTGCATTTGATTTTAGAGCCGTCTTTTAAAATTCTGCTGTCCATTTTTCCTTGCATGTATCACCAGCCACACCTTTTTTTTTCCACGTAAGGAGATAACTAACGTATTTAAACATTTTAAATTAGAACTCGTCAACCTAATATAGTTTGATCATAATCAAATAGTAGCTGCACAAATACAAAAGAGAAGGCACTAGAGAGATACAGATCTGGCAAAGGATGGCTTATGATGGCCAAGTGGATCTTCTCAACTTTTGGGTTGTTTCTTCAAGACTAAATCCATTGTTTATAAATCATACCATCACAAATGCTCTTCCAAATTTAGAATCTTAGAATCTGCCTTAAGATACTTAGAATTTCACTTTTTTTTTTTTTTTTTGAAAGGGAAAATGGATGGATAACTCTGGCTAACTGGTCAGTCTTTGTTTTAAGATGAAATGTGAGGTTTTTAAAAGGCAGCTGGACCAGTGACATCACATCATCACATCGGAAGCTGAGTGCTAATGAGAAACCAGACAATGAGGTTCAAAATAATCACCCTTAAAACACCATTCCCCACCTGCGGGATCTAGACACTATTCAGGAAGTCTCGGCATGTGAAGGGGCTTTGTAGCCCCCATCTTGGGAAGGATTAGACTTACCAACATTCAGGAGAAAGATTCACCTTCTCAGAATTTACCAGCATCTGAAGGTAAGGGCTTTACATATGAAGTAGCTAAAGGAGTCTTCTTAAAGTCGAAGTGAACAAAAGGAAGAAAAGATAAAGTGACAATCCATCTTTTGTCATTGTCAGTGGGCCTCCAAACTGGGAGATGAGTCTCCCACACACTGGGAGGTGTGTGAGGAAACGGGCTTTAAAGATGTGGCTAAGCTCTCCATGCAGATCCAATTTTCCCGTAGAGCCATGCAGTAGGTCATTGCTATAGCAAGTGCTCAATAAGTGGGTATATTAATGGTGGTCTCATTGCTTCACTGGGGATTGCCATTGGATTGATGTATATGTTAGTTATGGAACTGCTCCAGGGAGCCCTACCAAGACTTTGAAATGTGAAGTCTGAGTAGGTAGCTGAGAGCAGCAGCAAGGCATAGAGAGAGTAGCTTTATGCTCCAGGTCACTAAGACAGTCTTGGTTTGGACTAGTTATGCTAGCTTGATAGTAAGGTTATGGTACCATTCTCAAACTTATTCTGTCTTGGAAAATAAATAATATGGCAATACAGCCAAAAGTATAGAGAGAATATCTTGTGTGTTGTGTGGATGCACCATCTGTCAATGAAAAAGCCTATGGCCTATGGCTTAGGCAGAAAATAAAAGGCGGGATATCTGGGAGGAAAATGTATAGGGTAGAGCCAGGTGGGAGGTTGGGCTGGAGGAATGATGGTACCACATGGCGAAATGTAGATTTATATAAATGGGCATCTTTAGTTATGATCTAGTCAGAGAAGAGCCTAGCTATATGGCCAAGGTATTGGTAAATATATTTTGAGTCTGATTCTTATTTCTGGGAGCATGGGGCTGGGAGGAAAAACCTCAGACCTAACTTCTACGCATAAGTCCAAGTAAGAAATCCAGCGAGAAGTGAAAGGTAGACAAACTCAATGTTAAGATTAAGATAACACAATAGTTTTCAGTAAACAGAGAAAAGAAAACTTACTTCCCGGATCAACCCAAGTTTCTGATTTTCTTCTCTTCTGACTACCAAATCACTTAACTGGTGACATAAACTTATGTTAAACAGAACCCCCCAATTTATCAATAAGATGAGGGTGAATCAAAGGGGGGAGGTTTACAAATAATATTTGGTGTATAAATTCAAACTTTGAATAGTTCCTTGTCCTAAAATTATAACATTAATATAATAGTGTAAAGAGTTAAATTTTGAAAATAATTAGCAACAAATAAAAACCAAGATTCCTGGTACGATAGAGCACACCTATGATCCCAGTAGTCACGAGGCTGAGGAGGGAGGATAGTGAGTCCAAGGTATAGCCTAGGTTACATATGGAAACCCAGTGGAAATAAAGTAAATGAAACAAAATAAGCTAAGACAATTTACCACAGAGTTTACGTAATCCCCCTCCCCCCCCCCGAAGGATTCAGGAAGACATGGTGTCTCTGAAACAGAGAAATGATGAGCCAAGATGACAGTTAGATAAATGGCAAGCGGAGGGTGTGTGTTTTAGGAGGCACGCAGGCTCCCAAAATATACCAAGTAAAGCCGCCATTGCTTCAAAATAGCACAGAAGTAACCTGAAATACCTGAAGTAACCCACTAAAAATAAAGTCATGCTATAAAAGACAGGACTAAGAAGCCTCCATGGATAGAGGAGAACGACAGAGATTAAGATGACAAGAGTAAAGACTGTGGACAGAAGATTGGCCAAGGAACTCTAACCAGTGCACACGGGAAATGGAATAGAATAAATTATCGAAGATGCACAAAAAGAAAAATTTACTGAAAAAAGCAGTGTGAATTACACAATTAAAAACATATTATGAATCAAATAAATTAAGTAAAGAGTAAGAAAAGCTAAGCATGATGAAATTACAAAATTTTTAGAATAATGGAGAACCTTATTAAAATCATTAAAACAGAAAAAAACTAGATTAGGCTTTGCCTTGCTGTTAACACACACACACACACACACACACACACACACACACACAATTCTGGTGAGGTACAACATTTTGTTTCTGACCCAAGATTTTACATTTAGAAATGAAGAATTTTTCAGATATACACAAACTTACAATTAAATTAAGTAGCTCCTATTTTTCTATAAGGTTATACTAGTGGCTAGAAGAGATAGCTATTACCCAGAAAATACAAAACATTTCTTTGAGTATGCGAAGAAAAGTTTAATTTTTAAAATAAGCAATCACAGTGAAGCACTCACAAAAATTATTTGCAATGCACAAGCAAATAAACATACTACATCGGAGGTTTTAAATTAAACTTCTACACCAAGACGAGCTACTACAAGCGAGGGAAAACTGTGTGCTTTCTTACATGGACTAAGAGGACATTCTTCGGTGAATTCTGAGTGAACACTGAGGAAGAGGATGGTCTGACAACCAAGAGCAGCAGAAAGCCGCATGGCTGAGGGATAGCCAACCTGGAAGGCGATCATTCACAGTAGAACAGTTGGCTCCACATAAACAGGAAACTTTAAGACCCAAATATTTTGATTTAGCCTTGTTTAAAATTATTAGGGAGACTGCATGTCATGAGGCTAAATGGCGTTTAAGCTAGATGCATATAGGCAGAAAATAATTGTTGACACAAGCTTTTGTTTGAAAAATTGGAGAAGTTGAAGTTTTACCTAGAGAAATGAATTGTTGAGCTAGGAAGGTGGAGTCTCTATATAATTTAACTTATATTTAGTTTGCACCTCGTTGTCAGGAAAGTTGTTTTATCTAGTCCCTTAACAAAAAATGTTTCCAGTGAATTTCAAATAATGATCTCCATTGACTGTGATCTGTGACCTATGACCTAGGCTTATTTAGGTTTATATTAGAAACTGGATCTTTATGTTTCCCCTTCATAAAACCCTTTTTACAAAATTTTGTGCATGTGTATGTATGTGTATAGTGTATGTGTGAAAGCATGTGCAGATATGTACGCATGCATGTGTGGAGGTCAGAGGTCAATGTCAGGTGCCTTTCTCCATAGCTCTTTTCTTAAAAAGTATTTATTTGTTTATTTATTTGTTTATTTATTTATATGAGTACACTGTAACTGTCTTCAGACACATCAGAAGAGGACATCAGATCACATTACAGATGGTTGTGAGCCACCATGTGGTTGCTGGGATTTGAACTCAGGACTTCTGGAAGAGCAGCCGCTAAGCCATTTCACCAGTCCCCCATAGCTCTTTAATTTTAGTTTTTGTGAGACAGGTTCCCTCACTGAACCCAGAACTCACCAACTGACTAGACTGGAGAGGCAGCCAGCTCTGGGATCTGCCAGTCTCCATGTCCCCCTACCCCTGATCTAGGATTTCAGCTGTGTGCCATGATACCTTTCCTTTATGTGGGTACCAGGGATCTGACCACAGGTCCTCATGCTGTGTGGTGAGCACTTTACCGACAGAGCATCTCTCCAGCCTCTACAATGTTTTGTCCTTAAACATGGAATTTTTTCACCAATCTTGTGATAACTGCCTCACCAATGATGTCTCTTCACAGTTCTTGCTGCAATTAATCTGGCCATAAACTTTAAATTTCCTCACAGATTGAAAAATATGTTTGTAGGCTTTCTAATAAAATATTTTACAAATGAAGTGGATCTTTAAAAGCAAATTTCTTTTTAAAATGGAAATCATCACCCATTGTAGCTCAAAACAAAAACAACAACAAACCCTTATGTTTGTGAAAATAAAGACATGTGCCATGTAAAAGCCAGAATAACTGAAGGTAATATAGGTAGAAAGTAAAGGGGAAAATGCAGTTGTATTAAAAAGTCATGGTCCATTTATGAGCAAGCTAAAATTTAGTTTTTATATTTACAAACAAATTGTTGAGTTTGTTTCACTGTGATTAGAGCACATAGGATATAATCACTTATTTTAGAAATTAAACTTTTCTTCACATACTCAAAAAATAATCTTTGAAAATTTTTTTAAGAAAAGGAGCCATTTCTTTAGCCACTTAGTATAACTTTTAAGAAAAGTAAAAGCTAATTTCGTTAATAGTAAATTGGTGTATATCTGAATAAATGTACGTATATACAATAAATATATGTACAATAAATGTATATATTATCATATATACATTTTAAACCCTCACCAGCAATGCCTCTGTATCAGCCAAAGCCAGCTGCCCGTGCCCAGGCACAGCTCAGAAATGTCTTTCCGAACTCAACCGTAGGTGTGAGTGAGTCTCCAGAACAGAAAGCCCGAGAAGGAGGAACTGCTGAGCTGCCAAGGTAGATGACGGAGATCTAACTTTAATGAACATCTTTAAAGAGAGACTAGAAGATACTTATCCTTAAAATTAAAAAAGGATTAGAAACATAAACTCACACACAAAAATAAAGACCTTGTAAACAAGATGAATTATAAAACAATTTAATTTAAAAGGTAAAGGATAAAATTAAATAAATTGCCAGAAAATAAGTTGAAAACAGAAAACTGAAGAAAATTAGGGGAGAGAGAGTAGATAAGAGCCATGGAAAATCAACCTAACCAGGGAGCTCAGAGGAGGGACTATAAAAATAACAGTATCAATAGGTTTGTGAAAAGCATATGTCATTAAGAAGCTATTTACCTAACTCAGCTTAGACAAAGAGAGATCATCTCTTAGGAATTCGTGTGCATTTTCAAGAACCAAGGCTGAAGACAAAATCCAGAAAACCTACACAGAGAGACAAAAGAGATTGTCCCCCAGTGGAAATATCTCCCCCCTCCAATTCCCCACTCTCAACTTATTAGTTGTACTTATTTGTGTATGAGTGTTTTTCCTGTATGTATGTCTATTATAACATGTGTGCCTGGGGTACATGGAGGTCAGAAGAGGGGCTCAGATTCTCTGGAACCAGAGTTACAGGTGGTTATGAACCACCATGTAGGTACTAGGAACTTAACCCAGGTCTTCTATAAGATCAGTAAGTACTTTTAGCTGCTGAGACATCTTCCAGCCCCAAATTATTCTTGTTGAAGTGGCCTGGGGTCACACAGTGAAAAGAACACAAAGAATAAAACCCAATTATTTTATAATACAGGCTTTGTGGTAAACAATCTTATGTAGAACTATGCATTCTGAAATGTAGAAACTCAAAGAAAACACTTAGGTTCATAGTGAAGAGTGTGATTATCAGCCCTGACACAGAAAAATGGGAGGAGACAAGGTAGGAGGCTGACTGTGGCAGGAAGCATGGTACCAGGGGAGGGCACAGTCACCTTCATCTTAAAAGTTCAGACTCAAGAGGTTCGGTTGACAGCAGATGGATCAAGAAGGACACACTGCAGGAAAACAAATCTGTCGTCAGAAGACTGCAAAGGAAGATGGAGTTAGAAAAACGAAGCTCATGCTCATCACAGGGGAGACGTAGCAGAGCATGCCTAGAGTCGATGAGTCAAGGACTGAAACCAGAGGGAACTGGGAGCTGACTCAGCCAGATACTTGCTTCCTGAGCCTGAGGGCTGCTGTCTCATCCCTAGAGCCAGAGGCAGGAGCACTCACTCTAAGGCTCAATGGCCAGACAGCTTAGCCACATTGCAAGCTCCAGCCACTGAGAAACTTTGTCTAAAGCAAATCAAAGTGAAGAAAGAAAGGAAGGAAGGAAGGAAGGGAGGAAGGGAGGGAGGGAGGGAGGGAGGGAGGGGGGAAGGGAGGCAGGGAGGGAGGAAGAAGCGTTAGACAACATCTGAGAACAACAATCAAGGTTTCCCTTTACCACACACACACACACACACACACACACACACACACACACAGAAGATCAAGCTGAATACTTACCTGCCAGGCACAAGGCAGAGGAAAGATTCACTGAAAGGATTCATCCAGGACAGTCCCTGGAGCGGGGACCCTCAGCTGTCATCTTCATTCTCTGCCTGCTACAGGGGAGCGGGTAATATCTAGTACATGAGGTAGATGGTGGGGCTCACATAGCCGTGCACTCACTGTATCCCCAAGCTAAACTGTACAATGCATTATTCAAACAACCTTATGGGGAGTTTCTGCCCCATTCTTGCCTGTTTTGCTACCAAGAAACACTGTAATTTATTAATAGGCTGTTGGTGTTATGCTGGGCAGGTTCTGAGCTATCCTAATCGTCCACTCTGTTAAAACCCACATGAATGCCCCATCACTCGCCAAATTAGTATCTCCTGGGCAGTCCTCAGGGTGTGCTTCTCTTGGCCATCTGCTCCTGGTCCATCTTTCCTAATGGCAACTCCTCTTCTTCTCCTCTCTTCCATCCCCTCGTGCTCTCTACCTGAGACCCATTACTCAATCTCAGGTCTGGCCTTCCTCTCTCCCTTGCCCAGTCCCAGGCTCTAGCCTTTTATTACCCAATCAGAGATTATTGGGGAGCATTCTCTACCGCACATTGGCCAATATCAAGACCATGTCCAGACTGAAACCCGATCTTGGGGCACAGAACTCAGCATCTGAATACACAGCACACAAGACCAACTCCAGAACTGCACAATCCCAAGTGTTTGAAATACTACATAAATGAATGCCAAACAAATCTGCAATCAATAGTGAAAACATGTTATCCAATTTAAAATGACCTTGGATGTGAAGAATGAGTGATACAGTATTCACAGCCCAAAGGGAAATCAGTCAGCCAAGAGGGACCACAGAAATCACAGAAAGGATGTGATTAAGCAGAGGGGATTAAAGAGATGTCATAAATAGGCTGTGTGTCTAAGAAAGCAAAAGAAAACACAGCTATGAGGGGGAGAAAAGACTCTAGTATTTAACGTTGAGAAAGAAGTTCTGTATAAATCAAGTTACGATGATCTTTACATAAGATCAAGCATGCAAAAAATGAAACCGAAGAAGAGTCCAGGTATAATGCTATATGCAGGAGTGAAGTCAATTGATTTTCCATGAGCTTCCAAGCCATCCCATGAGTAACGGGTAGTTTTTGTCAAGACCCCTAAAGTCATTATACAGCTAAGTGTAAAAACAGCATTGAGCCATCTTCTTAGACCCCAAGTTATCTCTCAGCTAATCCTAGATCTCATGTTAAAACTGAAATTAAGCAAGAGAATATGAGAAAAACGTGTGCTCCTGATTTTGGGGGTGGGGGGACTTTGATGCAACACAAGAGAGAACAACTCAGAAAAGACAAAAGTGATAAATAATTTTCAACCAAATTAGATTTCATCCATCGAAGCACCATATTAAAAGCATGAAAAAGAAGCAGTAGGTTAAGAGAACTTATAAAATCTGTATCTTGTAGTAAACTTGTGTCCTGGGCAGACAAACAATCCCTATGATTCAACAATAAAAAAACACAACCTAATAATAATGTTAAAAATGTTAATAGATACTTCCTCAGAGACTATTGGATGTCAAATAGTTACATGAAAAGGTATTCCACATCCTTTATCATTAGGGAAATACAAATTAAAACCATGTGTATTACCATACACACCAGATGTACAAAATGTAAACTTATCTGCCAGACCAAGTTCAAGAAAACATGCTGAACAATGAAAACTCTCACTTAGCTTTTGATCCAATATCAAAGGTGCAAACACAGTTTCACCAAAAGACTTGTACAAGAATGTTGTACAATGAGCTAATGCCTCACAGCCGTAATCTAAAAACCATTTATGACACAGATGAGTAAGCAAACTATGGCTTATGCACACAATAAAATACGACTGAGCAATAAAAGTGAATGAATGAATGAATGATTTACACAATGCTATGGGAGATTCTTAAAATCATGCAGAGCAAACAGAGCCAGATATAAAAGATGCAAAGTATCTAACTTCTTTTATGTACAATTATTAGAAAATTAAAGATAAAAACAAAAACATATCAGCAGTTACCAAGGATGGGGTAAAAGGAAGGCTTGACTATAAGGGGTACAAAGAAGGACCCTGAGGTGATGGAGACGTTCTATGTAATGATCACATGGGCAACTGTTTGACTGTAGACAGTCAACAAGATGGGAAAATTTTTGCACTTAGAAATGTGTGAGTTTCATCATATGTAAATTATTCCTTAAAAATTGATTCTGAAAGAACACAAGAGAATGTTGAAAGACGTAAGCTTGTGGTTAGCAGCACAGCATTTCTTATTATTTGAATTTCTATAATTTTATTTTTGTGGACATTCAAGACATCAGTTTCTTAAATGAAGGAATAAAGAAGACTGAACTTATCAAATTAATCTGCATCACACATGAATATGATCAATAAACTGTGCCCTTTATTTCAGCAATAAAATAACATGCTACCTCAAAATGCCCAAACTACAGATCTCGTCCATAAGCTTAAGAACACACCAAAAATCTCGTCTTGACAGAATTTCAGGTAGGATTGACACTTTGCCTTGTGTGTGTGTTTGTGTGTGTGTGTGTGTGTGCGCGCGCGCGCGCATGCGCGCGCGTGTGTGTGTGTGTGTGTGTCTTCTCTTAAACATTCATGTCTCCTGATACTGTATGTACCCACAGAAGTTTAAAATGCAGTTTTACAAACATGTGTATGCATGCACACAACTTGTGATTTCCTGAGTGATGACCTCTGCCTTACAAAACAAGGCTGTTGTGAATTTTGGAAGCTGTTCCGTGCTCTGTGATTTAGTGACAGGCCCCCATTTGGTGGATTGATGTCTGTTTACAGCAATCTTTAGCTAAGTGATCTTAGTTTACAGTAGATGCTTGGGAAGGGATACTGACCTCATAATGAGTAGAATTCTTCGAAGTTCATTCCCATTACAACACAAGATGTAGATAAAAAACTGCACTTACTTAATGGGCTTGGATTTTAAATATTTAGTTTGTGGACAAGATGCTTCCAAATCCAGTTATACACACTAGCCAATAGAAAAGTACTAGTTTGGGCAAACCAGGAATATGTAAATTTGTTTGTCAATATTACCTCAAAACTCTGCCAAATAATGGGAGTTTGGGAGCTTATGAATCAATTCGAACAGCTTGCTGATGATCATTTAACAGACTGTGTGGAAAATTGAGTTTCCTTCAAATTTATGAACTGATAGGGCCATTCCTTATAATGATTAACAATGAGTCATAGAGGAAACCAAGGGTCACTCACAGGCACATGCATCTAATGTCAGGTGTGGAGAGAGTGAGAACAGTTAGAGACGAGGGAAAGGTCTCGTGACATCTGCTGGCTAATTTTCATTTTTAGAGTGAAGACACAGACTGGAAAGAATTTCAAGGCAAACATTGTACCAAAAATATCCCCCAAATGGGTGCTTTGTGAAAAGTCTGGGTCACAATCCCCAAAAGATGATGGTTAATACAAAAGCAATAACTTAAAGGGAGCTACAATAATATCACAATGTGTTTACCTAATTTGGGGACAGAATATAAGCATAGCGCACATAGGGTGAGTGCACACGTTTCTTTAATAATTGATGCATTTACCTGAAAAACACATCATACACACATACCAAGGCCCAGATGTGACATGCTTACAGAGTATAGAAAAATCAACTGAAGCCATTTTACAGCAGATGGTTAAATAAGAAGAAGGCACAGACATAGAACCTATTTCCTAAAAGAGACTTTTGTAATGCATTGTAAAGCATACTTCAGTAGAATAATAGTTTCTTCAACAGATATGGAATGAACATCTGTCTCATGCAAGAAAGGACTATGCTAAGCATGTTAAAGACACTTCCATTCCAACACCACCATAATTTGATGAGAGACACACACGTGGTACTCTATGCCTTGTTTTGTACAAATGAAAATCGAATATAAGAAGCATAATAACCTGTGAGCTTTATGTAACCAATTTGTGGCAGAAATGGAATTCAAGTCCAAGGTATTCTGACTACTAAGCCAATAAAAACTGATCATATGAGATCTAGACTCTAAGACAAAAAAAAAAAAATCATTGAAAGTCAGAATATATATATATATATATATATATATATATAACAGATTTTTAATTTTTTTGCTTTTTAAACAAAAAAATGTGACTTTAAGAAATTCTACTTACAAACTTTCAGGTTTAATTCCTTTTATACTATAACCAGAAAACAAACAAATGTTTTTTCTTGTGGTTTTTTTTTTTTTTTTAATAAAGAAATGGGACTTATGAACTATCAACCTGACAAGCAGTGGTAGTGGACACCTTTAATCTCATCATTAGGGAGGCACAGGTAGGTGGATCTCTGAGTTGGAGGCCAACCTGGTCTACAGAGTGAGTTCCAGGACAGCCAGGACTCAGTTATAGAGAAACCCTGTCTCGAAAAACAAACAAGCAAACAGAATTATTAACATTTCCATCATTACTAATTTCTGCCTTTCTGTGCCTCTCAAGCACAAAGCTTAGGCCAATACACAACACACATGAGGAACTTGTGATCTAAAATAAAAGAACAAACAAATGAAGAAGAAATTACATTGTTAATTTTCCATGTGATTCTGTCTAAATAATTGGCAAATACCACCATGTACAAAAAGGCTATAATATTCTAAAGCGTGGTCCAAAGAAACCCCGGAATCCCAAGAGGTCTCAAGAGCTCTTCAAGGTCACACTTGTTTTCACTGTGGTGTTTAACTCTAACTGTAATGAACTCATGAGTGAACTTCCCACTGCCCTGGGCTTGGAATGTAGACTCCCACCTGTTCTAGGCTCAGCAAGTGTTTGATGCTATTTAAAGACTGTAAGTAGGTCGCCTGGGACTATGGGTGAAACTCTCTACATTCATAATTGATGATCCCTGAGCCCCTTAACCAGAACTTTCAACATCTGTGGCAGAAAATGCTCCTGTCTCCACTAGAAAGAATGCTTAGGTGGATTCCCTGGACACCACTCTCAGATACTCTGACTCAGTGGTCTGTGAGTGTTGGGAATTACTGCTGTAGACATACTGACCCCCTCTACTCTGCCACCTCTCACCCACTCAGCTGGTTGGACTTTAGTGGGTACATCCTTGTTCACTCTGACCTCTTCAACTTCCTGGGGACAGGGAGTTGTTGAAACAATTGACATTAAGTTTCTCTCTAGAAGTCCAGACCTGAGAAGCACAGTTGAAGTTGGATGGTTTCATCTTTAAATGATTCCTGGGAAATGCAAAGTTATTCAGTAAAGACCCTGAGAACAAGAACAAAGAATGGAGAGCCTCTCTAGGCCTGCGTCGGTGGCCAAGATGACTGTTTAAACAATACCATTATCTACAACCACTGAGAATGTGTACTTGCCATTCTTAGAAGCTTCTACTGAACACAGCAGGATTCTAGAAGTCTCTGAGGGTCTGTTGTTGTTGTCTTCGTAGAATGCTTGCCAAGATCCTGACAGAATTAGGAAGTCTCCCTTGAACTGCCCTCTAGAGGGGAGGACACACAGAGGTAGCCTTCATCCGAGAAATCTTAAGTCAATGAACATCAAATGGGAAATGGAACACCGAATTTTCCAACAGTCAAGTTGTAATATAATGCAACCTGGAAGACATTTAACTAAGAACAGAAATTTCACAACTCAATGCCTCTCTCTCTCTCTCTCTTTCTCTCTCTCTCTCTCTCTCTCTCACACACACACACACACACACGCACACACACGCACACACACACACATCAAAATTTGGGGATGGGGGTTCCTTCAGAAAAGAGAGAAGAAAGATAATTGTCTCCAGAAGGGATGCTGGACAGACTGATTCTCAGAGATTTCCATTTCCATTAAGGAATCTTCTTTCCCTGTACTCCAGGCTCTTGGGGAGGTTTTGTCATGGATACAGTTGCGTTTGACCTGTTCTGTTCATACTTTGACAAACACTACTGCTCTCAGTTGTATCTAACCCAAGAACTTCACCAAGGTGGGTTAAAAGAAGACTGGTAGATGCCACTTTATACAGCGCTTGGGAAGTATCTTCTAAGTGGTCCAGCTGAGGAAATAAACAGATTGTTTCGTTATAATTAAAGAGAGGTGAAACTTGCAGGGATCAAGGCAAATGGGTGTCCCAAGTGCTGAACTGTAAGAGAATGGCAAAGCATGGAGGCAGAGGAAGCCTGAGACATGAGCTTTGCATAGCAGGCAGACTTTGAGCTTGGGTCAGGAAGGGCAGAGCAAGAGGTACAAGGCTGTCATTACACTTTCACCACATGTGTCTGTCTGACAGGATCCCCATGCACTGTGAACACACACAGTGCCCTAGAGTTGCCTGGGATCCTGATCATCTTAATCACAGAGCAATGCCCCAAAAGAAATCCTGAGGGATTTTGTGGAATTCATTCAAATAACATCTTTGCTTGGAAATATTAGAAGACTTTTTGAGGGGAAGAAGGGGGTTGATTGGTTGGTTGGTTGGTTGGTTGGTTTGTTTCGTTTTGCTTCACCTTAGCCTTAGATAGCTAACTTTCTAGTATGAAACCCAGGGTCTGGGGAATGCATTCAAATTTGTCCCCTGTTTGGAGTAAAATTCTTGAAAAGAGCCACTTTGAAATGCCTAGTATCTGTATACAGATTTAAGACAAGGATGCCTGCACACATGTCCTACCCTTTTGGAGACTAACAGAAGTCACCTGATGAAAAGCTAACCTCAGATCTTCCCCAGCTACTTCACAATCCGTAGTTTCCATTTCCCCATCCAAAAAGCCTTGAGTGAGAAGGAAAAGAGTGATGGTTTCCCAAAACATGGGGCAAGGAGTGAGAAAATTCAGCAAACTGTCGGAGGAAGTTGTTGGAAATGAGGCCAGCACAAAAGGAGCCAGGAGAGAGGTGGAGAGGGGGAGATAAGGTTGGCTGACAGGAAGCCATGCTAGAACTGCATGCAGTCCCCTCTGCCTGCCTTTACTGTGAAAAGTACCACAGAGTCTTGGAGAAGGTTTTTCTCCCAGGGGCACGCCCATTTTCAGGACTCCAAACCATCTGTCTGGACGGCCTTTGGTATTCCTGTCCTTGTGGGACAGAAGGAAGACAGACAGAATGCATGGGCTGGAGGAGACGATGCATGCCAGAGGCGCCCTCGAGGATTGGAGGAAGCCAACCAGGCCAGGCCAAAGAGCCAGACACCTGTGTAAACTGCAGGAAGCTGAGAGGAGCCCAGCTGAGCCGATGGAGACACCACATGCATGTGGCAGTAGGAGGCAAAGTCACACAGAGACAAAGACACAGGGGTGCAGGCAGGTGTGTATGTGTGCAACAAGCTCTCACACATGCACACATGCATGTGCACGCACTTGCAAACACACACACACACCCCAGGAACATGAATAGAGAGTGATTCAGAAAGAGGCAGAGAAGCATTGAAAGGGAAAATTAGTGTTAAGACATGGAAAATGACCTCCCAAAAAAGTTTCTTAAAAAGGAGTATTTCTAAATTATCTTGTTTTGCAGGTGCATAGATATTTATTTACTATTTTTTTAAAAAAGTATAAATGACATTTTACTTACTGAGTTTACTTACTGAGTTGAGTTCTGAGTTATTAAATTTAATAATTTAATCATATCTAGAGATTCCAGAGCTCAAAGGTGACACTTATGGGTGTTTTATGAGATACCAATGCACAGGCCAACCAAATCAGACTTTCAGGGCTAAAGAAAGCATGGCCATACCCACTCTATTTAAAAGCGACTTGGACACTGACAGTGGCTTGCATTTCACTAAGAGAAACATAAACATAGAGCCTGTTTCTAGAACATGAGCCTGCCTCTCTGCCCTGTGCATTAAGGGGAATAGACATACGACCACAGAGGGGGGAATGTTAAGAAAAGTTCTTGAAGTCAGAATTCTTAGAAAGTGAATCAACATTATGAAAATAATAACTTTCAGACTTCCAAGACGCTCTCATGTAATATCAGTCAGGTGAGACAATTTTTATTTCAGAATATTTATCCTCATGGTTTTTTGTTCCTGTAAGAGTTTAGCAAGATAATATTTCCCAAAGCATGCTCCATGTCACAAGAATACCCAAAGGCTCTTCAGAGAATAAAGTTACAGGAACTTGAGAAGGGTTGCATATTTCCCTAGCACTTCCTCACATGTACCGAGTACCACAACACATTGAGCACCAGTATGAAACTCTTTTGTAAACCCATTTAGGTTTATTTTTAAAAGCATTTTCCAAGTTTATGTGACCACAGAACCAATTTCCAGCATAAAGCTTACAAGGATTACAAGGAAACAATATTGTAAGGAATTCATTTATAAAATGCAGTGTATTCTTATGTAAAGAAAGATAACTCATCACCAGCCACAGCTTGTAAGCTTAAACACTGAGCAACGGTGATTTGTGGGGTAAAATCACAGTCACAGAGTCCTATAAGCCACAGGAACTAACACTCAGAACTTTCCATCTTCTTAATTACCTAGTGAAGCTGAAGTGAAAATTAAGCGAAATTTCTTGTACATTTTTCCGAAAGCTTCTGGGGAATGTGAGCTAAATGCAGTTCTGACCATTCAGAGATGCTAGAGGAAGCCACAGTCGAGGATTCCATGAGCCTTTCTCAGGAGGTTGAGGGCCCACTGTCCATGAGGTTGTGGAATAAGATGAGATCCTGTTCCTGACTATTCACTTGACAATGACCTGACCCCAGCACTTTCCTAGAGCCAGCTCAGAGAAGAGGATGCCGCCTGGAGGTGGAGCAAATGAGCGATTAGTGAAAAATGCTAGGTTGATTCATTACCATCCAGTTCACCAGCTCGGACACATCTGGTCCATAAGCAATGCTAACTTGATAGAAAGGCCTTCAGAGAGACCTGGAGGTGGGGCCAGTCTAGTCTAGGCAAGGAACACAGGATGTGAGACCAAAGTCTCCGGAGGGGAATTGGGAAGATGGAAAGTAATGGGAAAGGTAAGAATATACAAACTTTTTTCTATCTTTGTAGACCTAATGAGCCCAGGAGAAGAAATCTCCCCCCAGTCACTCATGAGGGAATCCATTGGAGGGCTTGTAAAGTGAGCAAAGAAAGTAACTTGTCCAAGTGAAGCTTTTTATCATTGAGGGTGGCTCTTATACATGGTTTTGGAGTGAACGGCTGCTAGGAAATATGACAGGAGGAAACAGACCGTAAATGATATTCCGGGTGTGTGCAAGATCGGGTGGGGTAGGCAAGATGATCTAATGTAACTAAATGTAACCAAATACATTTTACTTCCCTGGTTGATTTGGCATCAATTTTAAATCTTTATTTTGAGATTTCCAAAACACACCTCTCTAGCTGGGTTTCAGAATATGAAACCTGATATACATTCTTTTAAAACCCAATGTCCACACAGCTTTTTGTGAAGAAGAACAATTTAACAGAAGAATAACAAAATTTTCCACTGGGTGTTTTATCAGGTCAAGATTTTGTTCAGTGAGTTTCTCCTTTCTTCATAGAAACAGGTGTGGTTTTCTTCTGCAGCAAAAATATCAAATAATCTGCTAACACTGACAAAGCTATGTTCCAAGGCTTGTTCCTATCGCTCTTTCCCAAAACCTCACCCAGACCCACCCCTGAGTATTTCAGCAGAGTACTAAGCCAATGGCTGGGTGAATTAGCAACTGGCTCTCTGGACACTGTATCAATAAGCAGTGTGCACACCAGCACCACCTGTGGTACACAATTCCAGGCTGGAGTTTGAGGCAATCCCCTGCGAAATGTGCCACAGACATCAACTGACCTGGCCTAGACTTCTGTGTAGTTCTGTTGCCTCTCACAGGAGTCTTTGCTAAGGGACAAAGGAAAGATTTTATGACTTTGGGGTTGACTGGGCTACTAGAACTGTTTTAGATGAATGAAAAAGTAAAGAGGTGCCTATTCATTTGTACAATATACTCACTATAGAATGAGGAGGTCCATCTGTGATAAATGTCCTACATGATGGCAGTTTCATAAGGTATCATGGCCTGGTAACATTGGAGCCATGTCAGTGTGGTCAAATATGCCCTATGATGGTTACACAAAGGTTCCCTTAATTGGTACATTTCTTAGGCCTCTCTCTGTCTCTGTCTCTCTCTCTCTCTCTCCAGATGGTTTTATTTTACTCAAATAAGTATTTGTGTTGTAGAGCATATATTCTAGGTCAACATGTCAGCTGTGATTGATGGCTTGGATGGAATAGACTCAGAATGTGAGTGAGGCAGTCTTCCCTCCTTTCTTGACTTTGGAAGTGAATTGTCAATCCCACATTTCTGAGTTCCAGGTCATATATCCAGGGACCATCCATTCACACTGAGATTATTCTAAAGGTCAAGAGAATCTCCATTTCCTCCTCCTGGTCTTTCTTCATCTTTCCCTTCCCTTCTTGTTCATTTCCTCCTTTTCATCATCATTTTTTCGATCCTTTTGTCTCCTATATAGAGACTCATTGTGTAGCTTAGGAGAGTCTTCAACTCATGCTCTCCTGTCTCAGCCCCCAACTGCTGGGATTACAGGTTCTATTCTACCCTTGGATAAAAGGATATTTCTTTAAAGACCCGCTGCACAGCAGCCATTGCTCCATTAATGGGGGAGTGTTTGGTGTGCTTCTCTTAGGCAGGGATCCCTGTGAGGCTGGACTTCCATGAGATCACCTGGTGACAAGCAGATAGATGTTCCTTATTTAGAGAGAGCATGGAGAACTGCTAATTAACACACCAAGAGAGTGAATACCCTGTAACATGTGAAACAGAAGTTGCTGCCAAGTATTGGTTTGTGGTTTTAGAGACGTTTGGGGGAAAGATGCGTGGATGTCTCTCCTGGATCATAAATGGACCACATACAAGGGCAGGCTAGGAAAGAATAACTCTAGAGTCACAAAAGGACCATCCAAAGGAAACAAGAAGAAGACAGACACTTCTCAGAAAATTTGGAAGTAGTTTTAAATAACCCTAACAAATAGAATGGCATGGGGTTCCCAGTGGTAGACATTTCTGAAGTAGCAGGAAGATTAATGGGGAGAAATCACCAACTTTAACTACAGTGATCAAATTAGGATATTTTGGAGTGATAATGAGAACTGTAAACAATTATTCTGGGACAATAAATGTACCCTGACCCCACAGCAGGCAGTGTGAACAGTATTCTCATCCTACTTTCAATTATAAGCCCTGCAGACAGCTTCATGCAAAAGGACCCCATCATCAGCTACTTAAAATTAGGTCCTGTCCCACTCAGCCTGCACTATGCAAAGAGGAGAAATCTGCCTACAGAGAGGCAAGCATCTTCCTTTTTTATCTCTAATGGTTATTTCATTTTAAATTTTATGGTTTTATAAGTTAATCTTTTGTTACTAATTCCTGATTTCACTGCAATGTATTTTAAGAGCACAGTCTTTTGACATGGAGTTGACATCTCTCACATCTCTCAGTACCGAATAAACTTTCATAGATGCTGCCTTTATACTAGAAAACTTGAATTTCTTCCTGGTCAAACGGTCATTATAGAAGCCTGAACTTACTAATTATGTTTTTTAGATCTTAAAGATGTCTGCTTTATAAAACCAGCTTCGATCTGTTATTTCCTGAGTAACACACTTTGAAACTTCCAGCAAAAATTGCAGGTTGTTATTTCTCTGCCGTTCTGCCATTGTTGCTTTGTATCTCTTGAAACTATATTGCTAGGTGCACACACAATTATGTCAGGGAACGTCTTCAAAGAAAGTAGAGAGAGCTGACAAATGCCCTTCAAAGGGATAAAGAACAGACCAAAAAGCTGACTTCTGGGCAATGATAATGAAAACCAAATGACAGAGTATACTAAAAAAAATCTAGGGAAAATAACTACTAATTTCGAATTTTACTTCCAGTGAAATTATCTTTCAAAGTGAATACAAAATAAAGACATTTTCATAAAATAAAGATGAGAGTTAGCTACCAACTTAACCAGAGGAAACCTTCATGCATCCCCAGCAGAACAATGCTCTAACATGGAATGTATTGGAGGCAGAAAACCAAAAGAGGATTTAATAAATGTATGAACTGAAACAAACATTGGGAACATAAGCAATAGCAGTGTCTTGCATAATTCTAGAAAAAAGAGATAATATTCAAATATTCTATTACAAACACACAGGGTAAGCTATCATCAAAAAAAACTATTATAAGATATTTATATTATTTGAATGGATAATAAATATAATTTCACGAATTAAATCTTGTAAAAGTTAAAAATGAGGGCTAAATATTTTTAAGGTAATTAAAGGAGGTAAATTATAACATCTCCAAGCTAATAAAAAGACAAAATATGGAGAAAACTACTTAGACATGCAAACATACAAATGTCAAAGCCCCAGTGGCATGCCTTCTGCAACAAGACCACACCTCCTAATCCTTCTCAAATGGTTCCACCATATTCAAACCTATGAGCTTGTGGGAGCCATTCTTATTCAAACCATCACAGTTGCAGACAAGGAAAGAATACACGCTCTTACTGTTTCATTCAGCACAGTACTAGAAGTTCCGGCCATTGAAGTAACATAGCAAAAGGAAATAAAAGGTACATAGGGAGAAACAGGTCTGTTCCTATTTACAGAGGTACTAGAGCCTACGTGGAAAGTTTGAGCACTTCTTTTTAAAATGTATCCATGGAAGTTGGATGGCTAAATATTGTTGTCAGCTTGCCTGGATTTAGAATCACCATAGAAACACAGGTGTGCATATAGCTATGAGGGTGTTTTCAAAAAGTTTTTTAAAGGTTTGAAGTGAGGGTATCAGTTTAACTGTGGATTGTATCATTCCATGAGATGTAGGACCCTGAAAGGCAGCCTGTTTTCTGGCTGAGCTAAGGTTTAAAACCCCAGAGCCCCAGTAGTGGGTCCCCAGCAGGGGACAACCATACAAGGGACAGCAGGTGTTTTGCTATGCTCCTGGGCCCCAGGCTCCTGAGGCCAAGGCCACAGCTCTCCATGGTCTGTGACCTTCAGTCACATAAGGGCAACACCCAAGCCCCTCCACAGGTAGAGGGGTGGTCATGTAGCCTCAAGACATTCCCATTTTAATGAGGCACCCAGAGGCTTAGCCAATAAACTCCCCTTCTCCTTCCCAGCCACTCCTCCCTGCAAAAGGTATTTTAACCTCAAGCCTGCTCTGTTGTGGGGTACGGTTTCACTCATCACCACTCTCCACAGTGACAATAAACTCACTAGAACCGTGGACTGTCTCTCTTCATTGGGATCCACTGTGGGGAACAATGGAACAGGACTTCATCGAAAGAGCCCCGTCTAGTCTCCCGCAGAAGGCCTCTCAGCGCTCCCAGCCACGGTCTCTACCAAACCAAACCAGCTAGCCTTCGACAAGCCAAGGACCCGGTCCCTAGCAGGACCCAGCCGGGCTCCTCCCTGCTTTCTTCCTCTGCCCTGGACTAATTCCAGCCCACGGGCCCCCACTCCACTCTCAGCTCTTCCACAGCATCCAGCAGTGCCTGGGATGCCCAAGAGCCTGAGAACCAGATGGAGCCGGCACTGTGAAGTCCTTGGAAACACAGGCCGCTCTCCCCCACCCCCAGGCAGTGTCCCACAGCTTCTCACAAGCCCAGCAGTGCTGTGGGGTGAGAGCGGTCAAGCTTCTCGCTTCTCACCTTTCCCAGAGTCCTGAGCCCTGGGGTGGACTCCGGACTCTCACCACTCTAACCCAACAATGGGATGAGGTTCTGGACGAAATACAAAGCTGAATGTGAGCTGAGCACTGGCATTTCATTTCTCTCTGCTTCTTGAATTTGGATATAATATAACCAGACACCTCCAGCTCCTGCCACTATGTCTCTCCTTCCACAGTGGAATGTGCTCTCACCTATAAGGCAAAGGAAATCTTTCTTCCTTAAACAGCAAGTCATGCATTTTGCCAGCAACAAGAGCAACTAATACAGAAGTAATACATAGTTTAGAAACCGGAGCAGGATGTAAAATGTTATGCTTTGGGTGTGGTTTGTTCTACAAAATTTCATGAGCTGGTAGCATGGTCCCTGGCATGGTGATGTTAAGAAAACATAGAGCCTTTGAGAGATAACATCTAGAAAAAAATAGATTGTAAGGCCATTGCCTCTAGAAGAGATGAAATCCGGTCTGATATAAAGTGAGTTAGCTCTAAAAGAATAGGTTATTATAACGTGAATGCATTGCTAGAGAAATGGCTAAGTAGCTAAGTACCCTTGTTGCTCTTGCAGAGGTCCCAGGTTCAATTCTCAGAACCCACATGGTAGCTCATAACCATCTATATCACCTGTTCTCGGGGATCTGATGCTGGTTTCTGACCTCCTCAGGGACCACATGCACATGCAGAGAAAACCTCCATACAAGCAAAATAAAACAAGTCAATTTTATTTATTTATTTTTTTTGGAAGAACAAAGTGTGTCTGCCCTGCATGCTTGGTTGATTATGAACATGAACCTGTTCTTCGCTCTACTTGGCTGTGATACACCCAACAGAGTCCTCACCAGCATCAAAAGAGAAACAGAGCTGCCCAGTTTTATATGTTTAGCCTCTAAAACTGTCAACTAATTAACACCCTTTCTTCAAAATTACTCAGATTTGGAGACATTGGTAAAACAAAACAAAGCAACACAAAAATCAATTCTGCTTCTATGAAACAGCAGCGGCATGCACATGGACACAGAATGAATAGTGTGCTATCATTTGCAATATTTCAAAATAAAAAAAAACTTTAGTTAAGCCTAACAACCAAAACATATTTCCTTGCAAATGAGTGAAATTTTAAAACTTCTAATTAGAGAAACATTTAACATAGATAGATCTCTCAAAAGCAATATATAGTAAAGATTTCAATCCCTCCCCCAAAAAAGTGATATATATGTTTATGACAAGTTTTATAAAAGCCTTGGGAGGGAGTAGGTATTTACTAAGTTGTCATAGAATTTATATTCAATGTAAAGAGAAGCTAAAACAATATTGAAAGAGGGCGAGGAAAGTGAGAAGAGTCACTTTTTCTGAGTCAAGACTCACTATTTAGTTATAGCAATCAACCCTATATAGATCAAGTGTTAAAACATCTAGAAATAACCTTCAGTGTGGCCACCTGAGTTTCAACTAAGGTTAAAACGAAGTTAGGTGGAAGAAAGTTGTTGGTTTTCATAAATGGTATAGAAGCCATTCGTCACCCACGGGTAAAAAGCATCTAAATTAAGTAGGATATCTGAAAATTAAGTCATTAACTCAAATGATCATAAAAGTAATGTAAAACAGAAAGCTATAGGGGCTGGAGTGGTGGCTCGGTGGTTAGACCACCCGTGACCCTTGCAGAGGACCTAGGTTTGAGTTGCAGCACCTCAATAGAGAGGCTCACAATCATTTATTCTTCAAGTTCCAGATCCAATGCCCTTTTCTGATCTCTAGGGGCACCAGGCATGTTCATGATACACAGATATATAGTCATGCAAAACACTCATACACCTAAATTAAAATAAATAAACCATAGAATGATAAAAAATAAATAATATAATAATTTTTCAAAGATGGCAGAGCAGGTAATCTTCTAGACCCAGGGCTTGAACTGCTTGTAGGCATAAAACAAGCAGAATCCGTTATAGAAAAGTATGTTATGCTGGACCTGATCAAAATTAAATGTGTTCTTTAAAAAAGATATATTTATGTATGTATGTATATGAGTACACTGTAGCTATCCTCAGACACACCAGAAGAGGGCATCAGATCCCACTACAGATGGTTGTGAGCCACCATGTGGTTGCTGGGAACTGAACTCAGGACCTCTGGAAGAGCAGTCAGTGCTCTTAACCGCTGAGCCATCTTTCCAGCCCAAAATTAAATGTTTTATTAAGAGGAGAAAAGACAGCTTAGACTGGTGGTGTACACCTTTAAACCCAACACTTGGGGAGGTAGAAGCAGGTGGATCTCTGAGTTTAAGACCAACATGGTCTACACAGAGAGTGAGTTCCAGGACAGCCAAGGCTACACAGAGAAACCCTGCCTCAGAAAAACAAAAAACAAAACAAACAAACAAACAAACACCACAGAGAACAGGAGGCTAGAGAGTGATAGGGAGAGAGGCTGGGAGGGGGGGGGAAGTATTTATAAACAGCATATCTAGTAAGCATTACACGACATAAAAACTTCCAAACACAGCAGTATAAAGACAGACATAAACTATACAAACGCTGTGCATAGTATATTCTCACCGTGGCTACTGTCCAGTATGTTCAGTGTGGACGTTGGTAGGATCTAGAGGGGGCATTCACATATCTACCTGTACTGTCTCTGTTTGTGACTCCCTGGTCATTCAAATTCTAAAACAGAAGGACTTTTTTTAAGCCACAAGGATAATGAAATCTAAAATAACAACCTTACTGTGGTACTTGATTTTGATTGTCAACTTGACTGGCTTAAGAAATGTATGTGTGGGTTGGCAATGCACACCTCTGAAGGCATTGCCAAGAATAGATCGGGAGGATCCAGAACTAATGCTGGATTCATAAAACAATGACATTGCTGGGCGATAGTGAACAGTAGGGAGAGAGTCCTACCTGGAGGAAGTATATCACTAGGGCATGTCCCTGAGGGCTGTGTCCAGGCTCTTCCTGTATTCCCCTTGTATTTTTGTTGTCTCCTTTTCGCCAAGTAATGATGGCAGATCTCTTCTACACATTCCTACCATCATGGCTTTCTGCCCAAGACAGTAAGTGCCAAGAACCTAGGGACAGAACCCTCTGAAACCAGGAGAAAAGGTAAGGATTGAGCTTGCCAGTTCCCAGTTAACTCTGACCACAAGCCTAGTGAAGAACACTGGAAGGCGCTGGTGGGACATGAGCTCCTCTTGTTATCATTCTGTCTAAACTCCACCCCACAGTTACCTGGCAACAGCCAGGTATGCTCCACCCCACAGTTACCTGGCAATTAGCCAGGTAGGCCTGACCTGCTATAAAGCTGTGCTTGTCCCCTTCTCCCTCTCTTGCTCTCTTGCTCTCGTTTCTCTGCTCCCCCTCCCCACGTGCCCATGGCCAGCCCCCACCCCCTGCCTTTTTCTGCCTCTGCTACCCTCTTAACTCCCCTCCCATGCCCTGAATAAACTCTATGCTGTACTATACCGTCATGTCCTGTGGCTGGTCTCTCAGGGGAAGGGATGCCTTGGCATGGGCCCACCAAGACTCCGTCTTCCCACACACCTCACTACACCTTCATTGAACATATTCTCCCTCTCTTTATCACTTCCAATTGCACATGTTTTTTTACCAGTCAAACTTAAGAAGTATCAGAAGAAGATAATTCCTCAGCTTTTAATGTTACTTTTAAGGACCAACATTTTTATTTTTCAGTGGAAATAGCTATTTTCTCATACATTATATCCCTATTGTAGTTTCCTCTCCTCTCCCTGCGCTCCTCTCCACCTCCCCTCCCCTCCAGATCCACTCCCTTTCTGTCTCTCCTTAGAAAAGAACAGGCATCTAAGAGATAACAACAAAACATGACAAAATAAAATAGAAGATAAAGCAAAACCATCATATTAAACTTGGATGTAGCAACCCAACAGGGGAAAAGACCAACATTTTTAAAATTATCTACCAGTCATTTTTAATAGTTAAAGGCAGGATAGTATACAGATCTACCCAAGTTACATATTCTTTAAAAAAAAAATATATTTCTAGTAAAAAAAAAAAAAAAAGTTCAAGGAAACCCTATTTTCACATTGTGTTTTAGCTGTAGGTGAACAATATCAAATATAATTGTGCAGACAGAAGCAGAAGTCTGAAGTTTGACAGACTCAGAGATTAATGACAAATTCAGTACTGTGTCTACTTTTCTTGGCAGCCACGAGATTTCTGGGTGTCACTCAGCTAACTTAATGAGTCTGATTAAGTAAATATTTATAGCATGAAACCATCACTGAGACAATGATCTTGTAATTATCATGGACATGGAACAAGTGTGATGAAAGCCATGCCACAATTTAGGAAGGGACTCTGCATGTAGGATGCTCCCTCTTGTGTCCTCAGAAAACAATTATAGGATGCCATAATATATTATCTTCTGTCAAAATCAAGCTCCATGACATATGACAGTTTAGAAATGCCCTGCTCGACCTTCTCACAAGATAAGCAAACAAAATGAACCAGCACCAAATATTCACTTTCTTTTATACCCTGAGGAAGAGGCAACCACACATTCCACAGATAATAATACTAATGCAGAAATGCAAACTTTAAACCAGTGTTAGTTCATTGAGAATGTTGGTCAGTGGAAGCGGACAGAGATCAAAACGTTGAAATTCCTTGCGACAGCAAGTATTTCCCATAGAGCATTTGATAATTCTATTTCAAGGAAAACCACGTAATATACGTGTGTGTAACAAACGCTGAGTGAGATTCAAGTGAAGACCCAGGTACGGCTTCCTCACGTTGATTGTTACTCATTTCCAAAGCTTAATTAGAAGTTTCTACGGTGTTTTAAGTAAAGTGGAAATGGCAGGCAGACCCAGCCTCTCTTGCTACATAACAAACCACACTCGAATTCAGCAATTCGAACCTACCATTATGCAAAGCTTTCAGATTTGAGGAGTCATTAATTAAAGCAAGGTCAAGAAGCAAAGTCTATGCTCCACAAAGTATGGAGGCATCTCAACAGCTGGGACAAGATGTACTTGGAGGTGTCTTCCTTTCTACTTCCAGCACTTTATGCTTGTTGTTAACTAGTACCTCATTTGGTCTAGAAAAACAAGCATAACCTCTCTCTGGGGCTTTATCCACATGAGCCCATTTGGGGTTCCTCATAGCATAGCAAATAGGGCCCAGGCATAGGGGTTCTAAGAGAACAAGGTGGAACTTGTGACTTTTAGAATTCTTGCTCACATCAGTCACTGAATATCTCAGTTCAGTGGCATACACTTCTACGGTCAACACCATGAAGGCAGTGGTAGGGTGATCCTGAGCTTGAAGCAAACCTTGGCTACAGAGAAAAAACTCCCCCAAACCAAACCAAACAGACCTCACCACATTCCAAAGGGTAACAAGGATAGGTTTTACATCTCCATTGGAGAATGGCCAGCTTCCTTGAAAATATGTTGAATGGAAGATATTACTGTGACCATCATTTAGAAATACACTGCCAGACAGGTCAAATAATTTTAGTTCCGCTTCTGAAAATTAATAATCTTCCTTGAAAAGTATATGAAACTTTATATTGTAGCATTGCTTCAATGAAATTCTTGTCACCACTGACCAAAATAAGAAGACCAAAAAAGAAAAAAATAGTTTAAGAGGACATAAATAAATAAAAGTTTGGTTGTATACAGAAGACATCATTTCACAGAGGTTCTATTTAGGGCTGTTACATTATTTCTGCCCCTCTTCCATCATAGCTCCAGAGCCTTAGAAGGAGTGGTATAAACATCCTGATTAAGGTTGTACACTTAACCATCACATATCCTCAGCACCTTGGCAGCCATGTATCAGTGCATTCACCACTACTCATTGCAAAGGGAAGTATCTCTCACGAAGACTGAAAGTAGCAGTTGTCTATGGATATAAATATACAAATTTAGAAAACAGTTTGCCACGGTTTAGCTAAACAGCAGAACTAAGTTCATCCATTGGGCCTCAGACAACCTTAGCCATGTTTTTTGTTTTCTTTGTTTTGTTTTTAAACCAGGTTTACAGTGCTAGACATACATTTCTTTTGTGGAATGTGCTTCAAATACAAACACAGAGCAGTTGGTTGCCCCATAACAGTTGTGCCACTAATGCACAAGTGGCTTCTCTTGATTAACAGTTTGGTGCTGTAGTCCTAGGATCTATGACTGAGTTAGACCATTGATGCTTTTTCCTTTTCTTTCCCAAAAGCCTGTGTGGTATTTTCTGGAACTATGAAAGCTAGCCATCAAGGAAGAAACTTCTAGATAGTTCCTTCCAGTTTGATGCTTCTTTAGCTTACAACCAAGGGTATACAGTCTTTGTCAACAGGCTCCTATCAACTAGTTCTGGCAAGCAAACAAGCAGTTATGTCCTCAAAACATCTGTGACTACCTGCAATGGGTCTATACAAGACTGAATCATAGCTCCAGCTAGGCTCACGTGCTCCTGCTCCTCTAGGCTGAAGTATTATCTATTATGGGGAGAAGGGAATCCTTGTCTTCAGTTACATACCCACTGAAGAAACACTAGGCTCCAATGGACAGTTCTAAGACCATTGTCAGACAGACAATTCTGTTTAAATTCAGTGGGTCTCAAGGGGGAAAAATATTAATATTAGAAATGGACTTGTGGGGGAAGCAGTGGTAGCAGGAATATTGGAAGGGTGGAGGGTGGTGGGAATCCAACTGAACTTCATACATGGATGAAACTGTCAATGAACAAATTCAATAAAAATCTAAACAGAATTTCAATTGGAATTTAAGACATTCACGGAAGAAATTGTACAGATAATCATCTTAAAGTTGAAACAAAATCAGTATTGAAAGAGCACGGAAAGCATGCTGTAGGAGAATCCCTGTACCAATTGCACTTCAGTAGCTGCAGTGATGAAGAATTGACTGAATCCTAGAACAGTTTTATCATCCCTTTATGGTGGTGGTAAAGTCAGGGCTATCAGAAATAATGGAATGTAAATTTATTGTGGAAAAGAAATAGAATTTGGATAACTGAAACTGGAAAAAGCCCGTTAAAGGGATACATAAATTCAGAACGCTAAAGAGCTATATGGAAACATGGAAAAAATAATTATTTGATTATAGGATCCTGTGAAAACTTCTCCTCTGGAGAAACATAAACAACATCCACCCTTCTTAATATGATTCCAACAATAAACTGTAGTCTAAGTCCACCAAAGTTCACCCTGGGGACCCAGTGAGTTTGTTGACTTACTTATAGAGCACGGGTGATCGCATTGGTAGCCACATATCTGCATTGATGGAGTCCCTCTCCATTAACCTTAATCCAATATGCTGCAGTCTCTCCCTGGAAGCACTAAGACCACACGAAGCTATGGCAAAAGTCCAACAATGGCTGGATACTCAGATGAGAGCCCAGTGAGCCTCTCCTTCATCTCCTCTCTTATGAGTGGGTGTCAACAGTCCAAAGCCTGATAACGATGACTCTTGCAAGGAGTCACAGACAATCTCATAGATATAGTAGCTTCTTAGAGTGGAAGACAACGTTCTACAACAGAGAATTGTTTAATAATTCAATGTAGGGAGAAACCTGGAAAGTAAGATAGGAAACTGCCTGAAATCTAGTTGGGTAAAACATCAGTGTGATACTTTGTATTGTGTCCTATAGACAAATCTGTGTGGGTTTGGAGCATCAGCATAACAAAATTCAGAAAAGTTTTGGATGCTTAGACTGGTAGGATGGACAGAAGTTAGACAAAGCAAAGTTAAGGATACCAGCTGTGATCATCTAGGAATGAAGCACATAGGACCCTGCTGATCTTATGCAAGCAACATGCAGATAGGCTTCTAACTGCTGTCTTCATTGTAAGCACATCTGCAACTTGCAGAAGTGAAAAGCCATAAGAAAAGTACTGATCCAGGTAGGCCTAAGTATACATTGTGAAAGGACTCTGATATTCCTTCACATTCATTTCACTATTGGTCTAAAGGATTGAAATACATAAATCAACACAGCCACCCTATGTCTAGGTGTATATGGAGGAGAAACTTCGGTATATACACAAAGAAGATGTGAGTAAGAATGTTCATTGAAGGATGAAACTAGAAAATATAACACTGAGTGATAACTCAGACCCAGAATGACATTTGTTGCATGTTCCCTTTTATTTGGGGATGCTAGACCTGATAGAATCTTTAGGTTTGATTTTATCACACTGAGTAACTCCAGACGCCAAGAAAGTAGAAGGGGACCATTGAGGAGGGCTAGATTGTTTTAGGGAGGGATTTCATAGAGCACAGGTGCTATGGAGGGAACGGGGGACACTTAACTGGGGTCATGGTGGAAACACTAATATAAAAGGAGGAAGTGTGGGTAAACAATACTCAAGATGCTTGGAAAGGGTACAGGGAACATTATTTTATATGATTTCTTAAAAATACATACCTAGGGGCTGGAGAGATGGCTCAGTGGTTAAGAGCACTGGCTGCTCTTACAAAGGTGAGAGCTTCCATCCGTAGCACCTACATGGCAATCTCAGCAGTTCCAGGCAATACATTCTCTACCTTTTACAGGCAACACACACATGTGGTGCATAGACATACATGCAAGCAAAACACTCTTACACATAAAATAAATAAAAAGTTAAAAACACAAATAACATACACACATACATGAAGAATAATTGGAGTTAGCCCACATGAAGAAATCCTGCTCTCCCTAGAAGCCATTAGACTATCTAACAAACATCTCAGTGCTGGACAAGGGACATCTCTCTTTGAGTGATTGTTGGTTGGAGGGTCCAAAAGACCCTTCCAAATAATGCAAGCTATTGCCATGGCTCTTGGTTGCCTGACAGAATTTGAGGATAAAACTCTATCATTCAAGAAACTACATACACACTGAGGGCACAGAATTTATAGAAATCAAGTTGGTGCCCTGACCTGGAAGCCTCCTCCCTGGATGGTAACTCTCATGGTGTCAGAAGTTGCTATGCAATCTGCCAGAAGAGGGAAATTATCAGTTGTCCTACCTAGCTATAAATCCTGTGAACTACAATAATTATTTGCCTGACACTAATACCTTGGGGTAACCAAAAGTCTAATTGGATTCAACATCCACTCAATAAGAGTGTTACATGTATTATTATTTTCTTTATAAATTGTATAAATACGACAGAGTATGAAATACTACACTCTGGCTTACAAAAATAAATGTTCAAATCAAACTCCATGGAACATACCTTGGATGCCCAACACCCTAATCGAAGACTGTTAGTTAGTTTTAGCTCTTGGTACTTTCCAAGACTCGTAGAAGTAATAATGGCTTATACCAGCATTTTCTGATGTTCTTCAATCTTGTGGATCCATATCACTGTCGGTACTTTCCACTTGAAAGATTTCTTCAATATTCCCACCGTAGACAACTGTTTTCTTTGTTAGCTAACTAACAGATATCATCTTGGCATGATATCCAAGATGTAAACAAAAGAGAAACTGACTTGGAACTTGCCTTCAAGGGCAGGGGACTGGTGGCTCACTTCCTTAAGGCCTGTGGCAGAGACATTGTGGAGAAGGCTGCTCACCTTCTAGCAAAGGAAACAAAGGCAGAAGATCCATCTAAAGGCCATTGCCCTAGTAACCTAACTACCTTTCACTAGGCCCCAACTCCCAAACCTTCTACTTCCCAATAACACCGCAGGTCGGAGCGACTAATTCTTTAGGGTCTGAGCCACTGGAGACACTGAATACTGAAATCCTAGCATTGACATAGATTGTTTGTGTTCTGTAGCTTAGATAGCCTGTTTTACATTGATTTTTTTTTAATGCTATTTCTGCTGAGTATAGAACTAGGTTAATAGTTTTGTTCTTTAAATAGTATTAAAATATTTCTCAAATATTTTCTCAATTTTCTTGTTTCTAAGAAACATGTGCTGTAATCGTTACCTGTGCTCGTTTATATGTAGAATGACTTCCCTCCTGATACATTTAACAGTTAATTATTAACACTAGTATTGAATGGTTTATTTTTTAAGTGTATTGTTGTAGTTTTCCTTATGATTTGTGTGTGTGTGTTGTTTACTGGCTTGTTTCCTTGCTCTAGTTGTTCTAGCTTGCTCAGCCTGCTTTCTTATAGAACCCAAGACTACCAGCCCAGGGATGGCACCACCCACAAGGGGCCCTCCCCCCTTGATCACTAATCAAGAAAATGCCTTACAGCTGGATCTCATGGAGGCACTGTCTCAACTGAAGCTCCTTTCTCTGTGATAACTCCGGCTTGTGTCAAGTTGACACAAAACCAGCCAGTACAGTTGTAATGTATTCTTCATGTCTTAGGTAGTTTGGGTGTAAGTACACATTCAGTGTATGTAGTCCATATACTTGACAACAATCAACTGCGTTTCAGGTGTTTTGTTTACCCAACATTTTATGTTTTCAGCCATTCTTTCACAATGCACTCCTACGTAGATAAAATACAGTTTACTATCAAACAATGTGTCATGCTACACCAGCAGCAGCTATACCAGTCTCATCTCATGTTTACTGAGCCTCTTGATTGCATCTCAAGGTCATGTCATGTTATGGACCTCCACAATCTAGGTTTGGATAAACACAGGCTGGTGATGTGAGCACAATGATGAAATTTCCTAAAAATGCATTTGTGATGCAAGATCAATTAAGATCAGTGCACACATCAAATAAACCCCAGTGCACCCCTGCCACTTAAATACAGAATGTGGGGTTTTGTGAATAGGGAAGCTAAAGCAGAGAGGAATTAAACAACACCTTTCTTCTCACGAGGGCACAGAGAGAATGTGCACGGGGCCAGGGCACGGGTGTCTTTCCCCCACTCTGTACTGTTCTATATGTTAAGCATCAAGGACAAGCCGAGTCAATGGGTGCTGGCATTTTACATAAATACATGACGATGCAGTGCTAGATGCAATAAAAATCTCAAGCATAAAATGTGGAAGCAATTCAAGAAAACAGATCTCACAGTTTTGCCTCTGTCAGAGTCAGACTCTAACATGCTCTGATTAAAATCCAACATCTGCAGGCATTTAAAATTCAAATATACAGGTATTCTCATTCTTCTCCATTCCCCATGTTTTACTGCTGCTTTTTTTCAGCTTAAATATTAAAAACATTACATTATTTTATTTCATATGTCAAACTCCATGTCTCTGTATATTACACAGTGCTCTTTCACCCCCAAACTCTGGTTCAAATCCAGCTCTTAGCTGAGGGAATAAGAAACATCTGAAAATATTTAGCGGGCTCATCTCAAGGCCCAGTGCACTGCGGCTTATGCCAACTTGAACAACACAACGAACAAACAGATTTGCCACCAATTAAGGTGTTTACATGGAAACATTGCAGAATGACCAATGTTCATAGGCCTCTTTCCCGAACCTGAAACCTGGTCTTTTGGGTCTTTTATTTCACAAAGAAGTTGCACTAAAGATGGAGAAAAATCTGTGCTGCACCTGTCCCTCCTCCAGCAGGTGAGTGTGGGATCAAGATTCCACAAACACTCTGCTACTTTGTGGCAGGAAGGGAGGAGGGAGGGGGGAGGAGAATACAACAGCTTTAAGACCCTCCATTAGTACACATTGTTAAGGATGATTTTACAGGCTCCTCTTGGCAAACCAAAAATTTAATTTAAAAACAAATCAAGGAAAGAAACCTATCCATTCTTTTGAGGATAGACTGTTATGGATAAGTTCACACACCATGAATTTGAAAGTGCAGGAAGGGCGGTCCTCCCCAGGAGGTAAGGATCAAATGCCTCCAGAGGCAAGGACATACAAGAGCTACAACCCACACAGAGGTGGCTTGTGGAGGGCTGAAGAGAACACGCCTAGTATAAAATCACTTCTTTCCTTTTTAAATGTAACTGCGGCACAATCCAAATACAGCATGTGTGCACACCACAGCTCTTTATTCTGTTTTGCAGTTATTCTCCAAGCTTCACGTTTTGATGACCACAGAATCATCATTTTAAGGAGTCAGGGTTCCATCTACAGTTCATCCCTCCCTGAAAGCCTTATCTTCAAAATTCCTTGAACAATCACATTAAAAGAGACATCGTTCAGCCTGCCTCCCAGAAATCCTGATTCTGAAGATTGGGTGTTGGTCCTAGGAATATGTGTTAAAAGGTTATCAGGTGATGGTGGGCCATGCTACAGGGAAGGGATGTGTGTTCAACAGATTTATCAAGCTCTTAGGAAAAGACCAAAACAGTGAAAATGTCCACTTCTTATCATTGTTCATGTCCCCTGCCTTTAGGACCAATAGAGCAGGGAGGTTTCTGAAACCAGTGTCACCCTTAACAGAGACCTGGCAATTTAAAAAAAAAAAAAAAAAAGGCATTTCAGTTGAAAAGGACCAATAAGAAAGGTTTTTCTATCCCGAGTCACTCTGAGCTGAAAACACGTAACTCTGCCGTGTGCACACATGGATGTGCATAGTGCTGTTGATGAATGTTCATCATCATGTTACATACGCACAGGCAAGTGTTCTACCACTGAGCAGTATCACCAGCCATGTGCTTAAATTCCATCCTCATCACTCAAGTACATTCTCCACAGGGAGGGATGAACTGTAGATGGCAACTATCTGGCAAAATGCCCTTACTCCCAATTCACCTGCATAGCGCATAATTAAAACGTGGAGTATTCTGGTTTTTAAATCTGCACTCAACAGAAAATGTGGCTATGGATATCACCTTTGGAAAGTTCAGGATTGTATAAGAAAAAAGGTGAAATCAAGACTCATTGAACCAAGGTTCTGCAGTAAATCAAAACTAGAAGCAACCCCCATTTTTGATAACAGTTTGAAGGAGCTTTTTTGTATCTTTCCAGCTTCTTACTAGGGAAGTCTGCGTGTGAAGCTACTGCCAAGCCTCAAACAGTCCCTTACCCCTGATGAATGCTTCAAGACAGAACTGCACTCAAGCATTCAAATTTGGTAGCATTAACTGCAGTAACATAACTCTGACATTCCACTTAAGGACAAGGGGTAGAACAATCATAAAAACCTTCTGCTTCACTTAATTTAATGTTTGACAAGTTTCTTGAAGAATAACTGAAATAGTCTCGCCAAATGCTTTAAGTCCTGTCTTGACCACATCTGTCCCTGGAGTTTGTTCATGGACATCTTAGGATATAATAAATCCTTCCTTCCTGAAACCCAGCCTCCAGCAAGGAATGTTGAACAGATGGTATTAATCATAGGATGCCAATCTGATTTCTAGGTAGATGCCCTAGTGATGGGAAAATGGTTCGTTTTCCATTGTCCCCTCCATCATTTTTATGGTAAGAAGACTTTGGTCATGAATGATACGGTCTAAAATAAATACTTTTTCTCTATTGAAGAATTTAAAGATATATGCCCATATTTGGATTTTGGACTCATTTTAGACACATTACGACATGTCTAGATAACAAACTGAGTACAGAGCGTTTCTTCTGTTGTGGCGTAAGCAACAGATATTCTTACTGCAGTGTCTTCTGGTAAACATTTCAATTCAGATAGTTAGCATGTTTATTGTGTTAGATGCTGGAACTTGAGCAAGTGCAATATACAAGTGCATTTCAAATCCTTTTATTTATTTAATTTTGATCTTTGTGCTGGGTTTTGGTGTGTGAGTATGGGTGCATGAGTGCCATCGTGCATGTGTGGAAGGCATACACCTTGAGTGTCAGTCCTTGACTTCCACCTTGTCTGAGGCAGAGTCTCTAGCTGGGCACTGTGGAAGTGAGTCTGGCTGACTTGCAAGCTTCCAGGTATTCTCCTGTTTCTTCCTCTCAGCTCACCATAGGAGCACTGGGATTGCAGACATGAACTGCCAAGTTTAGTTTTACACAGGTTCTGGTGATCTAGACTCAGGGCCTCATTTTAAAGAAGCAAGTATTTTATCTGTCTCCCCAGCCTACATTTCAGCCTTTCTATGAGGAGGGTTGGGTCAAAAATATGCCTCTTGAGAAGACTCCGATAATTAAACTTGGAAGCCAAAAAGATGTATTTGACAGATACCCTGAATTCCAGAGAATCATTAGGGATGACTTTGGAAAATTATTCCTCAGTTAACTGGAGAATCTAGAACAAAACAGATATATTTCTGAACAGTTATGAATTGCTAAGATTGAACATAGACAGTATAGTACTCTAAACTCATTAATAATGAGCAATAAGATTGATGTAGTAATTTAAAAACATCTCAGGACCAGACAGCTTAACTGCTCAGCTTTACCGGATTTAAAGAAGAGCTAATGGCAATGCTCACTCCTCAAACAACACCATGAAGGAGAAAAGAAAGGAATGCTTCCAAACTTATCCTGTGAAATGACTACAAACCTGAAACTTATACTCAACAGAAACCTAGCAAAAAAGAGAGAGAGAGAGAGAGAGAGAGAGAGAGAGAGAGAGAGAAAGCAGCAGAGCCAACTCCCTCATGAACACAGACATAGAACCCAGCAATTAAAAGTTGTTTGGTGGAAGAGGCATCAGTTGATGAGCCCCTAACAATGCTTTGTCCCTCCTCTCATGCTCAGGCAAGAAACTCTAAAGTCAATGAGCAACACACGAAGAGAAGATGTGAAAGTAGAAGGGAAGACTGAAGAAGGGCTCCAGTCGGAAAGGGAAGGGGTGAGAGGGACAAATGGTGACAAAAGCAACTCAAACCTACTATACAGTGTGTGAAATGGTCAAAAAATAACGTTCTAAGTCCTCTAGAAAACAGGTGCAAATAGAATCTGCTAACATGTTAAGAAAAGGATTCAACCACCATTGAGCTGCTGTCATTCCAGGGTCACATGATCATCCCAACAGATGCAGAAAACACAGCAGCAAAATTCCACAGCTCTTCAGGATAAAAGCTTATGGAGACTAGGTGCAGAAGAATAATACCCCAGCATAGCAAGGCTGTCTACAGCAGACCTGTGACCAACCTCACAGTGGATGGAAGAATCTGAAGGTATCTCCTTATATCATTCTTATTCAATATAAAATTTGGCAGTGTTTGTTTGTTTGTTTGTTTGCCAGACAATAAACATGATACAAATAAGGAAGAAATCAAGCTACCTGATTTTACAGATGGTATAACCTTAAATATACAGAAAATATATTACCAGATGTTTAGAGCTGATGAACAAATTCCTTAAAGAAGCAGGAATTGGTATCAACATAAGGTGTTATTTTTCTGATACTGAAAATAAACTTGCCAGGAAAGAAAAGAGGGGGAAAAATCCTGTTCACACTAGCCTCAGAAACATCAAATATTTAGGAATAAATTTAACCAAGGAAATAAAAACTCTACAGTGAAAACCAAAATACACTGAAGAAGATACTAGAAAGTGGAAGGAGCCCCAGTGTTCGTGGATCAGCAAAACTACTATTGTTACATGGCCACATTTCTGGAAATGATCTGTAATCCTGTGAGATCTCCATAAAATTAGCAACAATGCTCTTTATAGAATTAAAAAAATTTATCCTAAAATTCAAAGGAAACCACAAAAAAGACTCCAAATGGCCAGAGAAACCCTGACAAGAAAGAGCAATGTTGGAGTTACCATATATCCAACATTAAAGTACTTTAGAGCCATGCAACAAAACCAGCATTAAGGTTTTTTTTTTTTTTCAAGTTTGATATCAAATTTAATTTTTAAAAATGTAATGAAAATATAACAGAATCATAATGTGGAAATTTCTGGAGACTCGGTTACATTATACTGATGATTTGTCAGGGTAGACAAGTAAAAGGATGTTTTGCTAAAGCTGACACAGGTGAGAGAATGTTTTGCTCTAGCAAACACAGGAAAGGACATATGATGTTCAGAAGGAGTGTAAACATGACCCCACAGACAGTGGGAGCTCTAGCTAGCTTTGTTCTGCCTTGCTAGACTTCACTGTATTGGTTTACCATACATTGCATTGCAGAGCTTCACTTGTGATGATTTCATAGAAAGAAACTGACCAAGAAACTTCTTCTGAGATTCCTGTGGCTTCTTGCTGATTCCTCAGACTCGGCCAGGATTGAACCACCCTTGCTGATTCATGTGTGGTGTCTGCTGAGTGGACTGGATTGCAGTTGCTGATTCATGTTTGGTGTTTGCTAGTAGACTGAACTAAGAACAATGAAGATTGGAATCACATCAAAGAACAATTTCTAAACAGATCCACTTCCCTGTCTCCTAATAACCTTTCTTTCCCACTCCCTCTGCTGGGTGGTGGCCTAGAAGGGAAGTTGAACCCTTATTAAAGTTGTGAAAAATATATGTCTACACTTATAACAGCAATTCACTCAAGTCATACAAACTATAGACTGTGAAAAGTAAAATACACTAAAATTACACATTTGTCACTATTTTATATTTATGTATATATTCTATGATGGGTATAGAAATTCTTTCTAACAGACACAGGTCAATGGACTAGGACAAGGGACCTAGAAATAAACACAGGCAGCTCCAGCCATCTGCTTCTTCATATAGGTTCCAAAACCGATGGAGAACAGTCAGCTTCTTTTTCAGATGGTTCTTGAATAGCTGGATGCTCACCTGTAGAAGAATAAGCCTAGTCCCCTTGCCCTCATCCTGTACAGAAATCAATTCAGAAAATGAAGGGGGGCCTTCAAAGTACAAACTTGTAACTCTGAAGCTGCTAGGCGAGAATGTAAGGGAAGTGTGTGTAGATGTGGCGTGAATGTGACTTTCTCAGTATGACTTGGATAGCTCAGGAGATAATGGCAGGCATTGACAGGTAGGACTGTGACAAAAGAAGCTTCTACTGTTAAGGGAGACAATCAACAGAATCAAGAGACAGACAGCCTACAGGTGAGAAAAATCTCCAGCTAACCTTTAAGAGATTAATATCCAGAATTTCTGAAGAACTCAGAGACCAAATACCAAGGGAACAAAGAATCCAGTGACTAAATCAACAACTGTACTGAAACATTCTCCAAAAAAAATGCTACAAAGAGTCAACTGATGAATGAAAAATGTCCAGCCCATTTAGTAGAAATATAAACAGGAATTACACCAAGATTCCACAAGATTCCATCTCATCTGGTCAGAATGGTTGTCATTAAGATAACAACAAACAAAAACAGCAAATTCTAGTGACAGGAAAAAGAGAGGAAGGGACTCACACATTATGGGTGGGAATGCAAATTAATGAAGTCACTGTGGGAATGAGTATGGAGGTTGTTCATGAAACAAAAAATAAAACTACCACATGTTCTTTGCTGTACCACTGCTAAGTGTATAACCCAGGGAGTCAAAGTCAGTGCATAGTAGAGGTGGCTGCCGGCCAGTATTGATCATGGCTCTGTTAATCATAGCCAAGGTATGGAATCACCTGGCATTTCATTCATCAGATGAATGGGTAAGGAAAACATAGCAGGTACACAGTATGATTTAGCCATAAAGAAGAATGAGATCATGCAATTTGCAGGAAAACAGATGAAACTGAGAATCATGTTAAACGAAATTAATCAGACTCAAAAAGACATTGAGTGAATGTTTTGTTTCAGGTGTAATTTGGGGGGGGTGGGGAGACACAAAAGTAGAAAGGTGGGTGTTACAGAAAACCTGGGGATCGTGAAGGAAGGGACAAAGTGGGATAAGGGAGGATAATGGGCATCAGGGTTCATTACAACACAAAAATGCTACAATGAAACAGATTGCTTTAAACAGTAAATACCAATAAAATACTTTTGAAAAATATGCAGCATGTAGCAGAGTTTCAAAAATATGACAAGCTTCATTTTTACTGGTCTCATTTATGTAGCGTTTTACAGAGAATATGAAGTTTAGGTCAAACATGTCTATGAGCCCATTGGACTCCTTTGAGATTGTCTAGCAATTGATGGTCCTTGAACTCAGCAATGGCCTCCACCTGTATGTTAAGAACAATGGGGAGTGGTATCCCAAACATGATTTTAAAGGGATGAGTCCCATCTGGCAAGGGGAGTTTCATGCCTAATAGAGAGCAAAGGGAAGGAGAATTAACTCAGTCATTGCCAGTCTCTTAGGTCAGTTTAGTTAAGGTCTCTTTTAGGGTTTTATTTATCGTCTCTACCTGTTCTGAACTCTGGGGTCTATATGTACAATAAAGTTTTTAATCAATCCCCAGACTTACCTGGGACACCAAAGCAGGTCCACTGTCTGACCCTATGATCTGAGGAAGCCCACGCCTTGGCAGTATGTTGTCTAAGAGCTTCTTTGTCACCGTGAATGCAGTTTCATGTTTGGTGGGGAAAGCCTCAGTCCAACCTGAGAAGGTCTCTATAAATATCAGTAAATTTTTATATCTACCTTTTTCTGGTTTTACCTTTGTAATGTCTGTCTCCCAGGAGGCTCTAGGCTTTGCGTCTCAGTGGCAGGCTTTATAATTCTTGACCATCTCAGCTATCTTCAAGTTGGCATCTCTAATCTTGATATTAGCATGTCATATCAAATCCTGTGTTCTCCCAGTACCCATGTAGGAAGAGCAGTGGCTCCTCCGAGGTATGAGTAGTCTCATTTCTTCTGGCACAGTGAGTTTGTAGTCATCTTTGAATGGTCTTTTGGGGTTCATGTACATTTCCTTGTACATTACAGCACCATACTTTTAAAGGTACAACGATTTCTCATTTCTCCTTTGAAGCCCACTTCCTCCTCCCCCCACGGCTCCCCTCCCTCCTTCTACTCTCTCCCCTTGCCTTTTTCCTCCTCCTCTTCTCTTGCTCCTTCTCTTCTTCCTCTTTGCTTTCAAGCCATTTTCCTCCTCCTCCCTTTCCCCATTCCCTCTCACAGCTGCTTTTTACTTGTGAGTGAACATTCAGAAAAGGTCTGGTTCACCACTTCTCTGCCCTGTGGTAAAGTGGATGCTTGGTGAAATCCTTGTATCCTTTGTTTCTGTTTCCTCGTTTACAGCAAAGGGAGCAAACTAGGTGATGGCTTTTGAATTGCACTTCTCTTTCCTAGTAAAGAAGCTGGTTTTTGAATACTGTAGCAAGTGCTTTCAGATGAAGGCAATCTCCATGGTACCTCAGCCACCATCTGAGCATCACTGCAGCATGAGGTCACCTCTCCCAAAGAGGGTACCACTCATGCCTGACACTCTTGCAATTCCATGTTGTCTTGAGTAACAGTTTCCAATAGTAAGATAAGAGCAGGTTTCACTGGTAAGAACAATCATCTTTTTAACATGCTTTTTAAAATATATGTTTTTATAAGTCTGCATTTTCTACTAGAGTGTAAGTAGTTGACTTATATTCTTTGTGTTGTTCTTCTAAGTCTATTTCAGAAAATGGCATTCAGAGAAGCTGGATGGCCTGGTATTAAGCACATGGCTCTGCTCTTCTATTGGGCTAGAATTTCAATTCAGGCACTTGGAAGTTACATTGTCTTTGGAAAATTACTTACACTCTCTAGATCTGTGTTTCTTCATTCATAGAAAGAGGATAAATACAATTATTCTTTTGTAATGCAAACAAAGAGTATATAAAACAAGAATAAGAAAAATCAAATTATTTCTGATACCCAGCACGTTCCAGTTTTCTGAGAATGTTTGAATAAAATAAATTAGCCAAAATCAGAGGTTATATTGATTATTGATTATGAAGTGTGGAAAGCCAAGTTAAGAAAGGCTATTAAAAAGAAATCCAGGTGAGGAAGGAAAGTAGGGTACAAGGAAATAAATCAAATACCAGGTAGGATTAGGTAAATTTACCTCAGATGCAGCCAAGGGTTAGCAGTAACTCTGGAGAGGACAGCAGGGCCTGTTCCCAGCCTAGGCTCGGCGAGGCTGTGTGACTGAGTGGATGTCTTTCAACATGATACAACTCTGTTTCCAGTACATCTGTTCAATCAGCTTCCTACAAATTCTCCCTGTGGGAGATTAGTAAACTAAGGAGAGAGAAACTCATCGCCCTTCCCACCCATAGAAATCAAGATGTAGAGAGTCAAACTTGTATCCACTCTTGAACTAAGAATTTGATTTTTGAATCAGATCAGGAACTAAGTGTTCCCAGAGGGTGGTCTGCTGGTCCGGAGCGGGGCTGGGTGTCCCCAGA
>JADRCH010000103.1:1210998-1271020 GCA_019843965.1 Rhynchomys soricoides
CCCAGAGGGTGGTCTGCTGGTCCGGAGCGGGGCTGGGTGTCCCCAGAGGGTGGTCTGCTAGTTTTGCAAGCAGAAATCTTTGCTGCCAAGCACCGGAGGCACAAGCATAAGTGTAATACCAGGAGAGCAGCCAAGGCCCCACTAGGGCTGGTTTTATTGTTTGTCTAAAGTGGATGTTTTTCCAAGGAAATTGCATTGTTTCCCCGAAAGGAGATCCATCATCCTTGTCTCTGTGGTCACAGAACAGGAATCAAATTGATGGGGTGATGGTTGCCTGCTCCAAAGGAAAGAAAAAATGCTCCAGACCAGACACCCCCTTTCTTTGCCTGGCCCTTCTCAAGAATAAAACATCATTGGAATCAAAGCATCTTGTCTAATCTTGAAGGAACCCATCCCTAGAGTCTGACTCTAAGAAACCTTTGACTACTTGAGAAACACAGTGTGACACTGAGGTACTGCCTATGGACGTCAAAGAGTACATAACAGTTCCTTCATCTCAAATTCATTTGAACCTGGATGTTTGGGAAATTATAGAGTATGTGATCCAGATTCCCAAACTCAGCAAAAATGTGCAAATGGAAATTGGGCCAAAGAAGCCCTAATTACATCCGGTTATTGTTAGTATTATTTAATGTTAAAACTGTAATTTCCTTCGGCTTGACTAAAATATATTTTAGTCACACCCAAGTCCCTCATTGTTCATATGTGTTGGACGTATGTGACTTTCTCAGCTAGCCTTCTCTTTCAGTGTCTACAGCAAGAGCCTTTTTAAGCGATCAATCTGAGTTAATAACAAAGACATTAGGTTAGTGCCACCATCTGGAGTTTAAACCCAGGACCTAACAGGGTGTGGAGAGCCATCATTTCCTCACCAAAGGGTCACCATGCCTCTCGCCAGGCTCCCTTGGAGACTCATTTCAGCACCGTCTCTCAAGCTGTCCCTACCACAGTTCACTCCCGCTTGTTGCTCAACACACTCTTTTGGTCTCGGCAGCGGTCCCTGGTGATGACAGTGCCTTCGCCTCCAGGAACACTGACCTCCTTTTCTAAGCTGAATCTCTTCACTTCTCCGAAAAGGGAGGTCTGCCCTCATCTACTGTGTTCCCCTGGCAGAAACTTTTCCAGTTCCTTCTCCGGGACCAAAAGCATATGCTCATGTCCGATTATGTCTTCCAGGGTTGTAAGTTTACAAAACTCCTCAAACTCAGCTTCCTCCTCTGCTACTGACTGCTCATTGTCTCAGGCCTCACAGGGCGTTGTTCTCTTTGATCCTCATGAGGGTATGTCAAATATTACTGTCCTTGCGAATGCATATTCAAAGCTCATGTCCCGGCATTAAGTAGTCAAATCCAACTGTTGGCTTCATTCTTCCCTTCTTATTTGCTACAGTCTGTCCAGAGGTCTATCTACATCTTTCTTCTTGAGTTTGTTTCTTTGTTTTTGTTTCTTTGTTTTGTTGCTGGCTCTGAAGACTGAATTGGCCTTGCAGTCAGGGCCAAGGAATCTGCCACTGAATTCTATAATAGAGGGTGTCTGTCCTCAGCCCTCTATTTTCATATGACTCTTTTAAAATCATCTCTGCCCCCCCCCTCAGGTATGCCTTTCTCCTGCAGATAGTTTGGGCTTTTTCACATCCTAGCAATCCATTTCTTTTTGAAACATCTGCTTGGATATACCCATGCAAGCTGGGCTCCTTCCTTCCGTCCTGCTTCTATTGGGGCCTTCGGTGTCCTTCTACTTCAGCAGTCCAGTAATTCAGTCCTGAAGAGCTGTCTTTATCCTTTCTCCAATCTGCTAGGACCTGGCAAAGATCAGGTACAAGCACCTTTAATGTCTATAGCTGTAGATTTTGGGAAAACATCTAAATTGCCCAATAAGTTCAAGATTCCATGTGCATTAATGCTTAGGGAATATTAAGTATTTTAATAGTAAACATTTCAAAGAAATAATAACTAAATAAAGGCACAGTATGAAGATTTGAGACAGAAATCCTAAGAGTGGCACTCAAATCATGAAAACCAGCAAAGCATTTTGTCCTGTTGTCAAGATGCCCCTCTCTCTTACAAGTGTTCACATTGTCTTGCTCTGCCTACTTACATTCAACAAGACCCTCTTAGTCTTGACCCTCTGAACTTGCAAGCTTTGCATTATCACACAGTTCCCTATTTTGACCAATTTCTCTATCTACCAGTAGTCAGACCCTGGCCATTAGAGATATCTATTTTCTACAGAGTTATTAAATCCATGGACAAATTCTAGTAAGTAAACTGTTGAAACAAGTCTTCTAGTAAAGGTTCTTCAGAGCAACTTTCAATGGTGTACCCAGAGCAAAATCTCATAGCATCAAATAGGACTCTTGCTCCCCAGCTTCTTTCTAAGCCATGCACCATGGGAGGCTGTCATTTGCAGAAAGGCTTAAAAGCTAAAGAATTATGTCAGCAGGATAAGACTGATTGTAACTTAACAACGGTCACAGTAGGTCAAGGCACACTCGCTCCCTTCCTTAAGGGGACACTGAGCTTGTTGTTGAACCTGCTTGTCATTCCTGTATCCACCCCCACCTCTCACTGTCATCTCCTCCATCCACCATCGCCCCGAAAGTTGACTTCTGCCCAATCTAAAACCAGTCTTTTGCTTCTCACCCTGTGGAGCTCTTGGGTAACTAGGCATTCCCTTTTCTAGGTTGTTTGCTGTATTTCTATAGCTAACATTTCTCCCACAGTTCTCAGATGAGCTTGCTGCTACCTGCAGTCTACTCTGGCTCTCTCCATCTTCCTATGTAGAGCTTCAAGGCACAATTTGCTTCTCCAATCACGCAGCAGCGTCTCCTATTAATGTCTGCCCTGTTCACTTCTGCCATCCTTTCTACCGAGCTCAGATTTCCCAAGCTATCTAAATGCTCTCGTCTTCCTGAGCACACTCTGGAAGTGTGTGCCACTTCTCTGAGTTCTCCTAATCTTATTCAAGGTCACTGGTTTGAATGACTTTATGATCAAGCACCCCAGGATTTTCCCACCCTTGTCACTTTGTTTTCCAGACACTCATCTTTATCCGTCTTCCGATTTCACTGATTGTTCATGGATATTTCTCAGTTCTCTCTCTCTTTCCCTGTCTCTATACCTCTGTGTCTCTGTCTTTCCTTGTCTCTTTGTCTCTCTCTCTCCTTTTCCCTCAATCTGATGCATCCTGCACAATTCTACCTTTATTTCTTCTTTTGTTTCCATATGGTACAAGATAAAATCTGCTGAATCTGTCAGCTAATATTGTATATTACTTTCTGGTCCTTGGCCACATCTCTCAGTTGCTGGTGATCTTTTATTTTATCCCACAGCTGATCTCTTTCGCTCTAAACTGAACATCACTGTCCTTACTTACAGATAAAGGTTTGGAGGTTAAGCAAGTTTTACAGTGTTACAAATCTGATGAAGGATGTGGACAGGATTAAAATCTGTATCGGTTTCAGGGTTTCCCCCACTCTGACCAGATTAGTCTGAAAATAGTAACTATCGCTTACAATAATTAAGAATAATTTCAAAGTATGTACAATTGGGAGCATTTTCACTTTCTAGAAATTTCCCCTCTTCCCAATTCTTCAATTGGTAATTATTTTATTGGGTCCTTATTTTGAAAGACCTATAGTTAGAAACATCAACTATAGAAACTGCTTAGGGGGTGGCTAGAGAAACCCAGCTTTAGGGTGAAGTTTGCCCTGGCTTTATAAACCTTGTCTCCTGTGTGACCTCCTCTACATGAAGGCACCCATCCTGACTCCTCTCTATCAGAGAGTTCACCTCAGAAGTCCTCATTCTTTACCAAGTCTTCCCACCAAGCTGAAAAGGAGATCATGTTTTGCTTCATCCGAGTGATCCACTCATATCAGCTTCCTTCCCAAACTAGGAGCATTTCATGCAGAGATTCATCTAAGTGTTTGTAGCTTACACTAGGAAACAGAGCACTCCACTGACACCTTATTGTTCACCTGCTGCATTGCACATCTGTCCTGTTAAGAAGTTGTCTTGGGAGACTCTGAGCCTCTTAGACCAATGGTTCTCAACCTATGGGTCTTGACCCCTTTGGAGGTAGCATATCAGATTTTTACATTACAATTCATAACTAGCAAAATTACAGTTATGAAGTGGCAATGAAATAAGTTTATGGTTGGGGTCACCACATCATGAGGGTCACAGCATTAGGAAGGTGGAGAACCACTGTCTCAAACCCTCCCCATCCAATGCATTTCTTCATGACTACAGCATTCCAACTGCAAGGCAAACATCTTCAAGATTCCCTCCGCCACTTTCAAAGTGGGGAAGTGCAGCATGGAAATGATGGGTGTAGGCTTGGCAGGGTGAAGAAGAGCCATCCTATGCTCTATTCTGACTACCAAGGAAAGTCTCCCTGATACTCTTTAGAGAGTCACTTTATATAGGCTCCATGACAAGCATCTCAAGCCATGGGAATACTTCCTCAATATCTATATTATTCAAAATAATGAACACCATTGGATGAAGGCTCACTAAACCAAATCTCTAACAATTCTAACTTGAAAGCCTACAAAAGTCTTCTAGAATTTTTAGCTGACACACAGTAGTCATGAACAGATTTGCAGATATTGGGATGTGGCATTTCAATATATGCATACAGTGTACGGTGATCAGATTAAGGATGCTCACACACGTACCATCTCAGGCATACCATTGCTCTGTGTAAATACTCAACTGATTGCCATCAGCCATAATTTTCCCAATGTTATAGAACATTTGAGATTATTCCTATCTAATTACACTCTGTACCCTCTTTACAGCCTCTGAAGACAGTGTGTGTGTGTGTGTGTGTGTGTGTGTGTGTGTGTGCACAAGCGCACTCTTTCTCTCCTGTGGGGCACATACATGTCCACAGTACGCACGCAGGTTGGAGGACCACAGTAAATGTTGATCCTCAACTTCTACATCATATAAGACAGAGTCCCTTCGCTGTTCCCAGCCTCAGGTTTCTCCTGTGCCCTAGCTTCTTGCTGTAGAAGCACTGGGATAAGGTGAATGCTGCCTATCTCAGCTTCTCCTTTGGGTCTGGGAGGTTTGAAATCAGCCCCTCCCAGTATAACAAGGTCTTTACTCACAAAGCCATCTGCCCAGCCATGGTGGTTTATTTTAAGAAAACAGTGATCACTTATCTAGTTGTTATCCTCGGGTATTGTCAATTTTACATGTTGTATGACCCATTAGAAAGACTTCTAGAAATCACTGTGTGTTTCTAGTTTTAATAAGTTATCATCTAAATGTTGTGCAAATTGGAAAGAATGGCTGAAATGAAAAGTCATGTCTTCCACACTCACATTAAGAACATGAACTAGTGGTAAAGGCAATCCTCTCTAGAACACTGGGCTGAGCAACTCGGAGGACAGCTTAAGTGATGGCAAAGGCTCAGTTGCTTCCTGAAGGTCCCTAGAACATAAGTTCATGTGAGATTAGGCACACTCAAGCAGGTATGGCCACAGCCACAAAATACAAATTCAAATAAAGATGACCTTGTTAGATGTGGATTCAAAAAAAAATTTATTGCATATTTGATACAGTGTTAAACATTCATATGAGACTAAGCCAGTTAATTAAATATTATAAACATTTAACTCATCAATACCCATTATATATACTGTATGTTAGCCTGCCAAAGGCTTATTGGGGACGATGTAATGAGAAATTGGCCTCCCATCCTGTACTTAGATGACCCTACATCAGGTATTCTCAGTGAGTCTGGGTACAGCCAGGGAATGTGAGAAAGTTTGCATGAACAGACAGCTGGATGAGGGGCTAGCCCAAGAAAAATGATGACAACACATTTTTTTATTCCCCTCCCAACCCCCCAGCAAGGTCACAAGTGTGTCCTGTGTTAAGAAAGATTGGGACGCGCTGGTCTGAGGACAAGAATCAATTTACTCTAGCTCATTTTGTCCTATTCCCGGAACAGCAAGTGCTTACTGGAGATTATTCATCGACAAATCGGAAGTGCCATGGGGCTGTTTATTGCTGCATCTTTTGTCTGTTACATAACACAAGAGGATGGAATCTGGAAAACACAGAAGGTCGAACGGTCGCATGGTAACATCATGTGAGATACATACCAAACCGTTTGCATGAGTGTCTCATGCCTGTTGTTAAAAGCCCCGTTTCCCCAGCTCCCAGGTTTCCTTTGGTTGAACAATTGCAATGTATAGTCAGAATCTGAACTGTTGCCAACTAAAATTCTTGCATCAGGCTCCATGGCTGTCTGTTCCACCAAGACAAATAAGACCAGCCCCAACCCTTCACTCGAGTGCATTGTTCACGGTGCTGAGCCATGATTTTCCATATCTGACTGTCTTTGTGTTCACCCCAGGAGGAAGGGTGAGCCTGGTTTATTGAGTTTTTATTTCTCACAAAGCGGTAACATCTGGAGGGCTGAGCAGTTTGTTGGCAGGTCCAATCTGAAGGAATTCGGCCCCGGTTCCGATTGGCTCTTATCAGTAGGTGTCACTAAAGACAGTTACAGAGACAGAAAAATAAATAGGCCAATCAAGTGATGCCAAGAACAGACTATTTTGCAGTCATTTCTACTCTTTTTATTGTTCGTCCAACTGTAGAAGTTTCAAGATTGTAATTATTCCCTGCTTTTCCCCCCTGCTGCAAATGAACATTTTTCCATTTTCCAAATGCCTCCAAGAGAGGGACATTTAATTAATATATTTATTTTGTGGTGCTTGATGTAGTGGGCTAGCAAAATGAAAACAGATGAAGGCTATTAATTCTAACACTTTATTAGAGCGAAGCTTCAGCCAGCTGCTCCTCTGCAAACACAGTAATGGAGGCATTGCCAGTTCCTTTCTCTGCAGCATGAGGTGCTTCACATTTGTAGAGAATAAGACCAACCACTCATGCATGCTGCCTTGGCCATGCCTTTGTGTCCCCGGAAGTTACAGATACAGGAACTCAAGTGAGAGGTCACATATTTCTGAGGTCAGCAGAGGTAACTCCCAGGCCACCATGCTCACTGGTGATTGGTACCTTCCCCCTGCAAAGATACAAGTCCAAGAGGGAAATTCAAGTTCATTTCCAAATCCAACCAACTGCAAACAACTCCTGGGAGTTACCTGAGAAAAACAAGTCGGGAGGTAGTCAAATAGATGGATTTTATTTGTGAAATGGACTTCGAATAATACCAGGCACGGATCTCAGTACCAGCACATTGATGGCCTGGGGTAGGTACCCAGGTAATGTTGACAAAATAAATGAAATAGCAGTCAAGTTGAAATGTTTTGTTTAACAATGAACCTTCTCTTTAAGGGTCTTTCTTACGTGTTCTGCAGCTCCCCCCCTCGCTGTGTAAGGAAGGATGAATGCGCTGCATTTGGGTGGGTGCTGAATTTGGGAGAGTGTTTGAAATGAATGCACTGGAGTGAGTGTTTACATGTTCCTCTGGTTTCTGGAACATTCCATACATCTGTATGTAGAGTCTAGGGTTTAGGGACAAACCTCAGTCTTTTTAATTCAAAATACTTACACTTACAAAGATAAAGATAAGCAACAGCCAGTATAAAAAGCAGCACCTCTTCCATTCTCTCTCTCTCTCTCTCTCTCTCTCTCTCTCTCTCTCTTTAACCAATCAGCTTTATTTTTTTAATTTTTATTTTTGATACTTTATTTACATTTCAAATGTTTCCCCCTTTCCAGATCACTCCTTTGGGACCTCCCTATTCCCTCCCCCTCCCTCTATGGGGGTATTCCCCCACCCATCCACCCACCCACTCTTGTCATCCCTTCTTGGCATTCCCTTTTATTGGGGCATCTAACACCCTCAGGCCCAAGGGCCTCTCCTCCCCCTGATGGCTAACGAGACCCTCCTCTGCCACATATGTGGCCAGCACCATAGGTCCCTCCATGTGTATTCTTTGGTTGGTGATCCAGTCTCCGGGAGCATCAAGGGGTCAGGCCAGTTGACCCTGTTGCTCCCTCCTTGGGGCTGCAAACTCCCTCAGCTCCTTCAGTTCCTTCTCCAACTCCACCATCTGGGACCTCACACTCAGCCCTACGGTTGCTGTAAAGTGACTCTTGGGTATTCTGAACTTTTGAGCTAATAACCACTTATCAGTGAGTACAACAAGTGAAAGATCTGTATGACAAGAACTTCAAGTCTCTGAAGAAAGAAATCAAAGAAGACCTCAGAAGATGGAAAGAACTCCCATGCTCATGGATTGGCAGGATTAATATAGTTAAAATGGCCATCCTGCTGAAAGCAATCTACAGATTCAATGCAATCCCCATCAAAATCCCAACTCAATTCTTCATAGACTTAGAAAGAGCAATTCTCAAATTCATATGGAATAACAAAAAACCCAGGATAGCAAAAACTATTCTCAACAATAAAAGGACTTCCGAGGGAATCAGCATCCCTGACCTCCATCATTTCTCTTAATCCCACAATGACCATGTAATAGCTGTGACTTATGTTCCCATCTTATATGAGGAAATGTGGATCTAGCCTTGCCATTTGTTTGCAGTGATACAACTACGTCGTTATAAAGTCAGGCTGGAGGAGAGTCTGCCCAGGTCTGAGCCTGCTCTCTTAATGGCATCTTTGGACTCAGAATCAGTAGTAGCAAGCCTGAATGATGACAAAAAAAAGAGTGTGTTAGGAAAAATAAAATGGAGGGCGAGATCCACACTGGAGACTGCATTGCTGAAATGCTGGTATCTGGAGTGTACTCAGCACCGAAGCTATCGATAGTTTCCACAGCTGGGAAATATTTATAGCCACAGCACTGCCATCCATTCTCTGGAGACAACGAGGAATAACTAGTGGCCCTAATTTTCATCATGAACAGTCTTCCCTGGTTTCATTTTGCAATTTTAGACTTGCAAGTCCAAGGAACATGATGTCATTTTCATTTATTGAACAAAATTACTAAATTGTGCAGGCTATAAATCCAAATTCCCATATTCTCCAAGAAAAAAAAAAACTATGTTCTGTGAATTGACAGTTCCATATCACAACTCAGAGTCCACTGACCCTAAGATGCTCCACATCTGTGGTCCTCCAGCATAGTCTCTAACACAAGAACTTCAGAAGCCAATGTTGCCCTTCCATGTAAGATTTAAAATGTTATCAATCCAAAGGAACACAGTCACAGCTAAAAACTGACAAGGATGTTACTTAATACCTTTTCATAACTGTGATATTTACAAACTATCAAATACTTTTTAAAAGATTTATTGTACATGTATGAATATTTCACCTGAATGTAATTATGTCCACCACTTGCATGTGTGGTCCTCTAGGAAATCAGAAGAGGGAATCAGATCCCCTGGAATTGGAGGCATGGGTGCTTGTGAGCCATCACATGGGTGCTAGGAATCCAACACTGGCCCTGTTCAAGAGTAACAAGTACACTAAATCGCTGAGCCATCTCTCCAGCCCCCTAAAACAGTTTAGAGAGATTGTTTCTGGGATCCTTCTGTCCTCTGGCATTCCATAACACATCTACACTAAACATTCTAGCACATTTCAAAGAAACATTGTTCATGACTTTTTCTAGATGGAAAATAGCATGATGGGGTTACATTTGTGATGTACTCAGAAACCTGGCTTGGAAGGTGCCATTGGCATGCTTTTGAGGGTCATTCTGATGGCAAGTAGAAAGGAGCACTCGGTGTGGAGTGACTGCCCTTTTGTCCAGATTATTGACATGATCTACCCAGATCACCAAAAGACACAAGAGCATTCGATAAGATCATACATTATGAGCCATAGCAAAACAATGTAGAACAAACTTTACTAAAAGCCTCAGTCCTTACTGACATGTTCACAGAATCCACATCTACAAAATCCACATTTTCCTGAAATGAACAGGGCACTTGGTCCACAAAGACAATGAGAGTTAATGCTATTATTTAAGGCAACAGGGTCATTATGCAATTAAAGGGCAAACTGTATCACAAGGAATCTGTCTTTAAAAGAATGAGAGACATCCTCCATTTGACAAATCAATAAAGGATTTTTGGAAGAGGTGGTTTTTGAGATGGGCCATGAAGAACCTGTCAAATAAACCTTTGAAAAGTAGATAAAAGAGACCATGATGCTGAGAGATCAAAAAGAAACTACGAACATATTGGGCAATAGAAGTAGTTTAGTCTAAACACGGTGGAGACGGAGTCTAAGGTACAAACGAGTGTCATTTTCTGAGGAGCACCAGAGCCATACTGTAGATTCTAAACATCAATTATTGCACTGTTCACAAAAATTAATGGAAAAAACAGAGATACTCCACTTCTGGAAGTGAAAATGTTGGTTGTTTTACTAGAATTTAAAAAGTGAAAATGGAATGTTCTGTGGGTGGCAGGTCTCGGCATCAGATTTGGGGAACAGTGGGTTTGGCTGCCATTTTGAATGGGTCTAGAATTTCACCCTGGGGCTGTAAATATGGAATCCAAGAATTATCAATAGAAGCTGGTCAACTGACAAGAAATAGTACAGAGGAGAAAAACGATCATGTGTAAGCAAGGATCCCCAAATCCCAGAGGTTGGGAACACAGTGGTATGGGGAAAAAAAAAAAAGACATGTCAAGTCATCCAGACCTGAATTCAAATCTAGATTTCATCTTGTATAAACTTTGTGTCTTTCAAGAATCTCTTTTGACAATTCAGTGCAGATTACAGATGCAGTCAGCTTGGGGAAATCTACAATACACTCGCCTTTTGAACAGAGCTCTGGGCATATTGGTGAGAGAGTTTCTATCTCAGGTAGATTAAAATGCGAATCCCACCCTAAATGTGTGGCACCAAGCTAGGAACTAAAGGAAATACATAGAAAAGTGAGAAAGCAGGCTGAGTACCAGCATTCATCTCTCAGTGCTTCCCCAGAACAGATGCAGTGTAACTATTGGCCTCAGATCCTGCTACTTCCCCTCTTGACCATAATATAAAGAACTTATCTTTAAAGGGCCAAAATAAACCCACCCTTCCTTCCTTCCTTCCTTCCTTCCTTCTTCCTTCCTTCCATCACTTCTGTTAGGGGTTCTATCAGTGCAATGAGAAAGCTAACTAATATAGGGTGAGAGGGACTATAAGACATGACATCAGAGGATATGGAGATGGCAAACAAGTGCATGAGAGATACGCAACTTCATAGTCATTAGGGAAATGCTAATTAAAGCCATGGCGAAATATTACTACATTAGTCTGGCTTGAATACCAAAGAGTGATAGCTACCAAGTGGGCAGATTACATGACTTCCATGATTGGATGGTGATGCAGTCATTCCAGAAAACAACTTGACAGTTCCTTCAAGACCCATGGATTTATCCTGCGAAACCTAATGGTTGTTTTCTGGGGATTCGTCATGGAGAAATAGACACATTCACACAAAATCCTGCACAAAATGTTCATTGTGAACAAACACTGATACCTTCCAACAGGAACTAATCAGACAAACTGTGGTTCATCTATACCATACTAAGCCATAAGGAGGAGTAAATGATTAATCCATGAACAACTTGGGTGGATAGTCAGAGAATTATCCTGAGGAAATATCAGGAATTATCCTAAGAAAAAGTCTGTGCCAAAAAGTTATATTCCAGAAGATTCTGTGTATACAAGATCCAGTGTTTCCTTTTTTATTTCTTTGTATTGATGTGATTTGGAATGTGTGTGTGTGTGTGTGTGTGTGTGTGTGTGTGTGATGTGTGATGTGTTTGTATACATAGTGCATTCACATGAATGTGCAAGTGTCCGAATCCATGCGCGTGCATGCTGAAGCCAGAAGAGCACACTGGCCTTCTTCCATTGTCGCTTTCGATTTTGTTTCTTTGTCAGGGTCTCTTAGTGAGCGAGAATCTCAGTGTTTGGGGGAGGCTGGCTGGCCAGAGAGCTTCTGGGATCTCCCTATCTCTGTTCCCTTCCATCCTGAGATTTCAAGCACATGTAGTCATGCCCAGCATTGTACATAGGTGCTGAGGATTCAAACTCATGTCTTCAGTTACACAGCAAACGCGCTTACCCAGCTAGCTGTCTCCCCGGTCTTCCACTTAAATAACATTCTTAGAAGAACAAAATCATAGATTAATAGTTGACAATGACCATGGAGAGAAGTGGACACACAGCTGTGTGTGAAGGACAAATGATGGCGTCTTGCATTGGTGGAACTGTCCTGGGTATTGACTTTAGAAGTGCCAAGATCCTGGTTGGAATGTTGTACAATAATTTTCAGTATATTTTCATTGGTGAGCCCTCTCAGCACTGTATCTTACTATTTTCTGTGAATCTATAGTAAGTATTCAGAATAAAATGTTTTGTTTTTTAAAATCTAGCAATTATCCTTTATATTTAATAGATTCCCCAAGGAGTGTTAACGGGCTATTTGGAAGAGATGGATGAAAAAGGAGAAAGGCTAGACAGGAAGAGAAAAAAGTTTTAAAATGCAAAACCTTACTAGACCATTCTAGGGAATAGTGGGGGGAGAAATGAGGCATGGAGAATAGTGGGGAGTCCCAGTAAGAGGTGAAATATGACATCTTTGATGGCACAGAGGAAACTGCTCCCTTCTCAGCAAACCACAGGAACTTAATTCAATGTGAACCCCTTGAGAATTTCTCTTGCCGTGAAGTCCCTGGAGTAGCCAAGATAAAACAATGGCGCATGGAGCACAATTTTGCAAATTTCAAGTTTAAAATGCAGTCTCCTTATCTTCCCAGCCCATGTATGCTCTTGAAACCTGAGGTTTATGATGTGAATTGGGCTGCTTAAATTTATTTTTGAGTTTGGGAACATGCAGAACCTAAATATCCTGGTTCTCAGGGAATGAAGAATGTTGCATTTCCTTCCCAAAGTCAGTTTTTCTAAAACCAATAGGAAGCTCTTCACAATAAGTAAGACATTGGTGTGAGGGACAGGCACTGGGGGACCTAGATATCTTCCATTGAGGGGTAACTAAATACAAGAATCTTCATGAGCTCCGACATGGGACTTTCCAAACAGTTGGGATACAGGAAAGTCCAGACAAGAGAAGCATCTCTGTGTTAGTAAACACAGAATTGATGGTTCTGAGAGATAAGTAAACATCATCATGGAACCTGGAGGGAGCCATTGTTCCCACTCAGAACTCAGAAAAAATGATAAACAAACCGGGATTGGCCCAATGTACACACTAGAGATTATTTCTACACTAGGTTGAACCCTTGTCTAGGCTTTGCATAGTAAAGTACACTAGGAACAATCACAATCTCTTGATAGATGAACCCTTGTCTAGGCTTTGCATAGTAAAGTACACTAGGAACAATCACCACCTCTTGGTAGATTCAGAGGTACTTGACCTTACATCATAGAATATCAACACAAGTTTCTCTACAGTGAACCAATCAGTTTCATTTTTAAAAGTCAAAGAAAGATCCATGTGGTAAATTATCTTCATTCTGGGGGCTCACACTAATCAGGTGTTTGAATACTGTACAGATCTAACAGAACTTCTGGTGAACGATCACCAAGACTGGACCTGTCATGGTGTATACTGTACTTACTCACTACCAAGCTGGAATTGTAGCATCAAACAGTCATGACGACAGCTCCGCAGAAAATGAATGCTACTCACTTTCAGACTTGCTGTAGAATGACCTCATTTTCTCCACTGCGGACCTGTGAGGCATAAAATGGATGAGTGTGCTAAAGGAAATGTATGCAGGTCTTGTGTCTGCCACAAAGGCCACTTTGGGAAACATTGGGAAGACAAGCCTGTGAGGTTGAGTAACACCTCCTACAAAGGAGATCTGTTGAGATCTCAGTATCTCGGGTTTGCTGTTGGGCCCAATCACACACCCCTTTTTGAAAGAAAACTTGAAGGTATCATAGATGCAGAGAAGGTATCTGGATGTTCCCCAAGATTTCAGCAAGTCTTCTGCTCACGTCCACTTTTGTCTTGATCTCCAACCTGTCAGGGTTTCCACTCACCTTGATGCAAGTCAAAAGAGCATCGCTGCCAGAGTGCTGACTTTTTGCTTTAGGTAACTGTAATTTAGCTTTGCTCACCACTACCCTTAACATATGGAAGCAATTCATTCATTTTCTTTGCCATCATTAGGATAGGAATCCTAGAATATTCTACATCATAGATTTCCCTTAACTAATTACAGAATATCTAACCAGTTTCCTTTAAAGTAAAACTTGCTGGTTAATACGGACCGGCATTGCTTCTAATAAGCTGTGCATGCTATGCTGGAATTTACACTGTACTGCTGTATATGGTGAAGGGCTGAAAGTTTAGAGTTACTCCCCTTGGCAAACAGTTTTTTTAAGGACAGCTTAAATAAGCAGTACAGAAACCAGATGTCATTTGGTAAGAGTATCTGAATGACCAAAAATTTGCTGTCTGGGTATTTTTTCCCTTTACAAAAACAAGAAAAATTCTTTGGATTTATATCCTATTTAGCAGCTGTGAAACAGCGCAAACATCTGTTTGTACCTGTGGGGAGCCGACCCGTGGGGCCCCCCGTCTCCTAATCACCAACTCTCACATGCGCAGTTTATTGTTTTCTTTGCTGTTGCCTCCTGCACTTCAAAGTTTTCGTTTGCTCATGTTCTATTGGCAGAGACGAGGAACTAATCCATTCATTATAAGACCAGATGATTAGGATTTTTGACACATGATCACAGCATTCTCTCCACCCAGCCTGTGCCCAGAAACATAGTCACATTTGCCTCTAGCTTCATTTTGGAGTATCCTCACTTAATCAAAATGATTCAAGATTTACAAATCTCCAGCAAGATTGTAGTAGTGTTGCGTTCGGGAACGTACAAGACCCACACTCGTAGAATATAGTCTCTAAAAGGACACCACTAATATAATTCTCCCTTTTTATTTATGTGAGAACAAATTTTACACCAGCCCTTATGTGGAAGTTTTTCTGTTAGAATTTTTCTATTGCTTTTCAAAGAGCAATGGTAATGATTTCTTTAACGTTAACATTTTAAAGTACCATTTTTAAAAAGTACAGTAAACACTGTGACAGGTCCAGTCTTGGAGATTGCTCACCAGAAGTTCTGTTAGCACACTCAGGGAATATCTGCTTCTAAGGGCCAACATTTTCCTGCACTTTATAAAGATAGGAAAAGTGTGCCGGATTAGAACTGAGGCCTGCCAGATCAAAGCAGCAGCCGTATGTATACATTCCTTCACACATGTGTTAAAACAAAGTCTGCCAAATAAAGCATTCCTGATGGAAAAAAGCAAGAGTCCCCGTTTCATCTTAAATACTAACAAAAACTGATGTTACAAAGGAATTTTTACAACGATTTTAATTACAAAGAAGACATGGTCTCTATGTACCAGTTACTTATGAGAGTGACCTAACATAGTGACAATTGATTCCTAATTAATGCAGGCTTCCAGCTGCCCCATTCCTGTTGCATTGTCTACCCTACATGTAATTAGCATTGCACTTTAGAGCAAACACCAGGTCATGGTCTGGCTGTACTCTACCCAGGAAGGTGTCTATTTTGTCAACTTCTTTATGTCAACAGGTTGGGGCAGGTCATACTCAACCAGTCGAAGTCGCTGGAACATCCAGGAAGTTGAAGGAAACTGATAAGATATAAACTATCTGTGCACCAACCTCCTCTCCATCCTGCTGAGCTCAAAGCTCAGCAAAAGCTATTATAATTTGATGACGAGCTAAACAAACACAGGGTCTTGGATTTGCCTCATTTTTGTAAGTATTCTGGGGTAGTATATGTATTCTGAATATGGGATCCACAAACAAGGTTAAATCCAAAACACCAATAGAGAATTTATGTATAAAATAAATTATATATTATTTTATATTATATACAATTTTATTTATATATTTATTTTATAAATATATAATTTATTTTGTATTTATAATATAATTTATATTACATATATTATTATATATATAAATTCTCTAATTCTCTTTGGTTGCTCTGCCTATTTATACACCTGTGCCAGTAGTGTTAATAATTAATAAAAAGAGAAGAATACATAAATATCTGTGTATATTATAATCTATGAATGTTGAGCTTATGTATTATATATTTATATAGTATATATTTATATAGTATATAGAAAATGTATAAAATATATAACATATTATCAAATAAAATGTTCTGTATACTAATTCAATATATTATTATTATTATCATTATTTAAAACCAGTAGGGAAATTTTAATATACAAGTATATCCAGGCCTATAATTTCATCTACTAGAGAGATCCAGGCCGAAGGACTGGAGGTTCAAGGCCAGGCTAGGCTACAGCAAATGTTCTAGGCCAGCCTGGACTACAGAACATAATCCAGGCTGACCTGGGAAAGCTAGAATGACTTTGTTTCAAAGTAAAGCATAAGAGGACAGGAATGTAACTCAGTAAAACACTTGCCAGGTCCTACGGGCAATCTCCAGAAGCACATACTCACAAAGGACGATAAAATCACTTTAATTAATTAAGATCAAACCTTAGTCACACTTAAGAAAAAAGCCGTTACAAATCTAACCAAAACTGAAGAGAAGCAGCGGAAGGGTGTATGAAGTAGGAGGGAGAGGTGGGAGACTAGGAGGGGATGAAGGGGGAACAGAAGTTATTGGTGCAATATAAAGTCAATTAATCAATTACTTATTTCTAAAAAGCTGTATGTTTGGAATTAAAGAATTTTGTATGTATTCAGTAACTTATTTTAATAATGAAAATAAATTCCCCACATAGCAACATCATCCAAAGATATTGTTATCATACTGACTCAATGTCAGTGTAATCATTTTATGGCCAAAAGATTTAAGAATATACTTAGTTTTAAAATACATATTTTATGTAATTATTTCTTAACCTATGGGAATATATCTAAGATCTTACTTTTTGAGGTTAATTAAAAGTGGTCAGCCTGGCACTGTAGTGGCACATGCCTGTAATCCCAGCACTCAGGAGGCAGAGACAGGTGGATTTCTGAGTTCGAGGCCAGCCTGGTCTACAGAGTGAGTTCCAGGACAGCCAGGGCTATACAGAGAAACCCTGTCTCGGAAAACCAAAAAAAAAAAAAAGTGGTCACATATCGGTTTTTTTTCACAAAAATAACCAAATCCTTGTAAGATAGATCAAAAAAAAAAAAAAATAGCTGAACATAAATAAACAGTATTAGGAATGAAAATGAGGCCTATCTGTAGCTACTACAGAGAGATAAAAACAAGAAAAATAAATAACTTTATGCAAATAAACACCTAAAAATTCAGTAAAGTGAATAAATTGCTGAGAAATACAAAGTACCAAAACTAACTTATGCAGAAATAGGAAAATGGCCAATGTTGTAAAAATTGAAGAAATTGAATTAGCATATAAATACTTTTCGAAACGGAAACACCAGGCGAGGAAATGTCACCAAGAAGCTTCTCCCAGCATCCCCAAGATGGGTTATTATAATCATATCCAAATGACAAAACAGGAAACTCTCTCCAAATTACTGCACCGGGGGCATCTGAATAGGTAAAGACAGCACAAGAGAGAGGAATACCACTGGCTAATTATGTGCATATGTAAATTATATGCAAATAGCATACACTTATGAATAACAACTGCAATATTTTATGACTGAGTGGGGCTTATGCAAGGTTGGCAAAGTTGCTTCAATATTAGAAAAATCTCCAACTTACCTCATGAATGGTTTGAGAGGGAAATGATGCAGTGAGTAGATGCAAGAAATCCAGGATGCATGTTTATAATTCAGAAAGCAGGAGTTGGGTAAGATACTTTTAAATTGGAGAAAGTATCGACTATGTGTAATATATTTACACATTCATATTCATAATAAGTATTAAATATTGTATATAAATTTATATAGACAGGAAATTACACACTTGGTTGTAAAGTAGTTAGAATTTCAAAGCCAGCTTGGCATGATGACTTGAGCCTAGAACCCCAGCATCAGGAATGGAAGGACAGTGAGTCTGAGACCAGCCAGGGCTCTAAATCCAGACTCAAAATTTAAAAACCAAAACTGTCAAAACCAGTACAAGCACACATGTTCTCATCTAAATGGGTCGCTCATCAGTCACCAGACCCAGTGTGACTCTCCTCATTAAGGTTCTGTTTGGAATGTCACAGTCACCTACTGTAAAACTTAGTACAGGACAAGCAATGGGAATGAGCGGGGATAAGAAAGAAAGAAACAAACAAACAAACAAACAAATATCGGTAGATGAAGATTATCTTTTGAAACACTCCGAAGAATGTTCATATGACCCATGAAAATTAGGCTTAGCAAATTTTCTAGACACAGAATCAAACTTGATTGCACTTTCATACACCAAAAAAAAAAAAAAAAATTGAAGGCAAGAAGTATGTTACATTATGTGTGTAAGTTTACAAAACTATTTTTATGATGCATATTAAATGCTATTTAGGACAGAAAATAAAGGACATAAAAATTTTTCTAGTAGGCATATCAAAGCATTGACTGATAAAGTATTTTTTAAAATCTATCAGAATAAAGTCATGGGATACATTACAAAATACATAAATATATTATATACATATACCAATTAAGAGATATAACATGTTCATACATGCATATAAAGATTTAATAATGAAAACTACGCTTATTTTCTCAGTTGACTTTGAGAACTAAACTAATATCATTTCAATTAATACCTTAAAATTTGTATAGAATTAATCAAGATAAATTTCTAATATACAGAGCACAAAGAGCCAAGAATTACCAAAATACTGCTTTAAGAAAAACCATATGGTGCCGGGCAGTGGTGGCGCACGCCTTTAATCCCAGCACTTGGGAGGCAGAGGCAGGCGGATTTCTGAGTTCGAGGCCAGCCTGGTCTACAGAGGGAGTTCCAGGACAGCCAGGGCTACACAGAGAAACCCTGTCTCAAACCACCCCCACACCCCACCCCACACCCCCAAAAAAAGAAAAACCATATGAAGATGTCATTGTGAAACCCGTTACTTTTAACTAATATATACTAACAAAATAGAGCACTAACAAATAAAAGGGCTGGGAACTATTTGCTCCCCTAACAGAAATAAGAGAAAATGATATTTCACCTACCACATAACAAGGATAATTATAAGACTGTTTTCCAAGAAACATTACAATTTGAGCTAGCAAGATGGCTCAAAGCATAAAGGCACTTACCACCAAGTCTGAGTACCTGTGTGAATGTTGGCACTCATGGTAGAAGGAGAGAACTCATATCTGTATATTCTCCTCTTACTACTGTGTGTACACACAAACACAAACACAAACAGACACTAAATGAATCTAAAATGTTAAAATATTATAACTTTTTTCATTTTTATAAACTTTACTATTAAAAAATGTGCAAATAAATGAAAAACATCACACAAAAATTAGCCAGACCAAAAGTCTATACAGTTTAAGTAATCCAAATACGGTTAGAATTGGTGTTTGAAATAGAAGCTGTAAGCATCACATTAAATTTTACTATTTTACATTATAATATTAAAATATTACATTGTAATCCAAGGCTTCTTAGGAATGTGATTGGAACAACATAGCAAGGGAGACTGTTGCTTTTAATCAAATAAGAACAGGTAAAAATAAGAATATATCATAATAAATTTTTTAAAATGCAGTAAGTAAAATTTCTGTAGATATCAGAGGTACACAGGGAAAATGTCTGAGTCATTTCTAGAAAATAAATAAACGTTAAAAGAAAAAAATATTACATTGTAATATTCAATGTGTAATTGTACACTTTTACATTGTAATATTAAATATTACATTGTAATATTAAAATAATACACTGTTAAAGAAAACACAAGAAGGCCAGTGGGGCAGAGTAGAGAATCCAGACAGAAGCATAATTATACAAGGAACACTGTTTTCTGAAGGAGCAGGCATGGAGAGAAACAGTGAACAAGGGATGACGGCTCTGCATCCTAGCTGAACCCTAAATGATCCATCAAATAAAACAAAATGACATCAGCATAGTTTCTGCTCACCTTCTGGGGTCTGATCAAACACACATTTCCTCAGAGAGGCCTTTTCTAGGGCTCAATCCTACCTCAGCACAGCCTCATCTGGTCCTATACTCCGATTTAAATTCCTAGCATTCATCAGTCACCAAAGTACAAAATATCTCTTGCTCCAGACCTCTGATTGGAATGTAAGTTCCATGGAGATAAGGTACAGGACATTTTCATTTCATTTGTCTGCTTTTTTCACAGTTTCCCAAGTATATATTAGTCAGTTAATAAATACTCTTATCTAAAAAAAAAAAAAAATGAGATTAAGTTTTACATGAGCCAATTGGCAAATGAAAACATACAGGTGTATTGGCAAGGATGTGGAGAAAGGAGAAATTTTTTTCTGTATGAATTTATATACTTTTATTTTAATATGAGTTTTATTACTATTTACAATAATAACATAATATAATAAAATATAAGTAGAGTTAAAGATTACCTTGGATGCAAAAGTACCTCTTGATACTAAAATTTAAAAGAAGTTTAGAAAACAAATCAAATTGTCAGAAAGGTATTAATAACTAATGGAAAAAGAGGCTACAATTGTAAAAAGAATAGCATTTTGTCAAAGTGAGTTCATTTGAAAAGGTTAAATACAGAAGAATGGTTGCATATTTGGAGAAATTTAAGAAACACAATAAATTAACGTAATACATTTTGGGATAAAGGAGTATATGCATTCATATACAGTGATTTGATTTGTTATTCAATATACATTTTAACAGGAATCAGTTCTATGCCTAGGATATGAAGCTGGGTAACAGTACCTCCAGATTCTTCTGAGCTAACCGTGTATAAGTGATCCTCCTTGGGAAAGGACTTCACTGTGAAATAAGGAGACTGTGAAGATTCCTTTAAGTTTCAGGTTTAAGGTTTATCCGTATAAATAGGGACATGGTGAAGAAGGACTTAGAGCCAAAGAAAACTAAGACACTGAGATATTTTGGCAAAGAAAATAGTACAAAATTTGCTTCTAAAAGTCAAGGAAGGATAATTTTTTATAGCTAGAACACACACTCAGCATAACTTGCTGCTACCTGGAGAGTGAAAGGTACACACCATAGAATCCAGAAATTCCATTTGTAAATAATCACTGAAAGGTGAAAGGGAAGTGGCTGGAGAGACAGTTCAGCAGTTGAAAGCGCTGGCTGCTCTTCCAGAGGACCTCAGTTTGCTTCCCAGCACCTCCATGGTGGCTCACACCACTGGTGAGCCCAATTCCAGAGGATCTGGCACCCACTTCTAGCCTCTGAGAGCTCCCACCTGCACCTGGGGCACAGAAATCCAGGCAGCGACACATGTACAGCCAAACATTAAAAAAATATATATAAACAGTATTTTAAAAGAGCGAGCTTAGCACAAGAAGATTTTTGGTTTGGGCTTGGCTGAAACCAGAGAGCGAGACTGTGTCTCAGAAAGAGGGTATGAGAAGGGGCAATAGATAGAACCTGATTGCTATCCCAAGGACACATGTAAGACAAACTAGCCAGCTGTACATCACATATACGTGCGAAATGTCACAACAAAACCCATTATACATAGCTAATATATATTAATAAAATAAAATGAGAATCCAAAAGGTAAACTTATTTACTCCTCTGACAGGAGCCGGTGCTTGCATTGATCTATGGTCCTGTCGCTTCTTTTGCTCTTCAGCTTTCTCTCTCCTGTACAAGGTCTCACCCTACACCCAGTTTGGATTTCCTTTGTGCACGTTTTTCATATAGGTATACTAGACACTTGAACATACAGTTGCCTTTCAGTCTCTGAGGTTTTAAGCCCAGGACTCTTGATGATACCAGAAGTCTGGGAATGCTCATGTCTCTTACATCAACGGGTGCAGTTCCACACGTGACCTAGCATATCCTCCTGTGTGTTTCAAACCGTTCCTAGATGGCGTGAAGTACTCGATATGAAGCAAACATTATGTGGGCAGTAGTTTTAATGTATGATCTAGGGAGTAAGGAGAAGAGAAAAAGGTCTATATTTAGTTAGCATAGAGACATCTTTTTTTAAAAAAAAAAAAATCTGGGGAAGAATCCCAAGTTTAAGACTATTCTATGTGGTGAGTTCAAGACTGGCCTGGGTTACTTGAGTCCATGTCTCAAAAAAAAAAAAAAGTATTAAAACAATGCTGGATTCTTATGTCTCAGCAGTGTGTGTGTGTGTGTGTGTGTGTGTGTGTGTGAGAGAGAGAGAGAGAGAGAGAGAGAGAGAGAGAGAGAGAGAGAAAGAGAGAGAGAGAGAGGCGCTGTGCCCAGCTGTCATTCTATGCCTTTCTTGTTTTTACTGCTCTGTTTCCCTACTGGATTTCCTGTCACTGCACTGGAGGAGGCCATATGAATTCTTCTCATGTGCCATTTGTCGGATATACTTTCTTACAAATACATTTTTGCAGAATTGTTTTTAAAGCTGGGCATGTCACGCCTGCTTATAATCCCAGCCCTGGGGAGGCAGGGAGAGAAGACAGCCTGGGTTAACTAGCAAGTCCCAGGCCAGCAAGAGACTCTGTCTTCAAAAACTAAAGTCCCAAAAGAATGGTACCTGGGAAAAAACACTGGCTCCAGACATGTATGAATATACACAACCTGCACACACAAACACATGCACACATACTTGCACACACATGAATGCACACATATGTACACACACATGCATGCACACACACAGAGATTTGAAAAAAGAACATAGAACACAGTTGTTGTTAAAAGAGATTACACAGCAATGAAAACAATGACTGTATTTATACACATAAAAATTAATTTCTCAGACATAAAATGGGCATAAAAGTAGTTCATAGAAGACTGGACATTTTATACAAATTTCAACAGTGTTAAAAACTAAATATATCATAGATTAAAATCATAAAAGAAAGAAAATAACAGATAGAAAATTCAGTCTATGGTTGTCTTTGGGAAAACATCTGGAATTTTTCAAAATAATGTTATTGAATTACTTCTTAGAAAAGTGTATTATTTTCTAGACGCATGCACGCACACACACACACATACACACCACTTTACCTGAAATTTATTTTGTAATGTATATCGTATGGTGCCTAGAACCATGAAAGTGACATCAACTAGAACAGTCACATTGCATGAGGTTTTAGGCTTCTTATCCACACTTAAGTTAGTGCTCGAATTCACAAATATTTCAATTCTTCTAGAATTGCCTATTTGAAGTTTTGACCTAACTTCTCTAAATTCCTCTGTCATTTCAACCCAGCTCAAACAAAAGAACTTTTGAGTTAAGCTGTACGCATGGTGAGCGTACAGGAATAGGAAGTGAAAAGAAGTCCTAATGTCTGTCTGTCTCCGCCCCCCTCCCCTCTTCCCCCCTCTCTCCCTTTCCCCCTGAGCTCCCCCTGCAATCCCATTCCCACTGTAGACTGCACTCCCTGGCCCCAACAATGATTCATTGCCTTCCAGTCCCAGATTCGAGTTCTCAAAGAGAGAATCTGATTGTCCAGCTTGAGCTGAGTATCCACATCAGAGCCAATTGGCTGACAACACAAGCCCAGGCCAGTAGCCCAAATGTGACTCTTTTGGGCACTGTGATCTAGATAACACTGAAGTGAAGGGAGTCGTAGTGGCCAATAGGGGCAGCTATTTTAACTAGCCTTGTTTACATGGTGATCATCAATGGCATTCAATCTTCTAAGTGTTCCTGCCATCTACTGATCAGTAACATCAGTCTCAAAGACATTTATAAAATCCATCCGCCACACCACTTACCCTGATAAAGACACATGGTGTTATTGAAGCTATTTGGGCAATTAACTTCTGATAAATAAATAACTATCAATTGGTCCCATAACACTGGGGAGAAAATGCTCTCCTTTCTTCCCTGCTCAACTCATTTTAAATTAATTCTTCTGCATGAAAGTAAATCAACATCTGTAGTGCTCAGCCCATGATGACCATGCTGGGAGAACCAGGAGCTTTGATATCTGAACAGATAAAGAAGGTTTTGGCCAGTGCCAGAGCTGTTCACTGTTAACCAAGAGTGTGGGAGGCTAGCCTGCAGCTCCTGCAAACATCCTCCATGCACCTCCACCAATCAGAGTATCATCTCTGCCTGCAGAGAGCAGGGAGAGGAACTAGAGGTAGCTGGACATTCTACCAGCATGGGTTCCCCACAACTGCCTCCTGCCTCCCTCCATTCCTTCTCCTCCCTCTCTCCCTCCCCCAGCCTTCTCTCCCTCCTTCACTTCCTGCTTAATTGCTTGGGTTTTTGTTTTCTTTTTTCTTGAAGCTTGTTCTCTTACTTGATCATAGAGTGTTCTACAGTGTTTTTGCTATAAACAGGCAAGTAGCAGATACCATGTACACACGCTGATTTTATTTACATCTAGGTAACACATTATTTAGTACATTCACCTCATTTTCTGAATAGACTACAGTCTCTTCTATAGCCCATTCTAAATTATTTTTATCTCGAACAACGCAGCAATGAAGATCCTTGTAAGCACTTCTCTTTCCATGCAAACTTATATAGAGACAAAAGTTCCTTTCTGATGTGCAGACATTAGTGCTATTGTGTTTATTAAATGCTACAGAGCTTCCCCACAGAACTGAATGAATGCCCAAATCCCTATAATTAGATACATAGATGTCTTAGAACTATATGAGCTTTGGGGAAATATAGAAAGACATAATCAATTGTTAATACGGATCACAGAGAGAACGTGCTTAAAAGAGGGATGAAGAAGTGATTGTTTACAGAAAAAGCAAAATTCAGCAAGTTTGTGATTCCAATGTGCATATACATACATCCCTGAAAAGTTAGAGCAAGCCCTCTTGTGAACAGGATAGGGGCTCTTCTCTAGAATGTGCAACTGAGGGCACTTAAGATCCTCAACCATTCTCAAGGTATAAATGGAGTCACTCTGTGTTCTCCACCCGGCTCCTTTCAGAGGACTTACACTACGTTCCTCAGGCTCCCTGCTACTTGAGCCATTTAACTGAGTTCAGAAAGCTCCTCACAGGCCAGCTGGGTACTTGGGAGTCCTTCATTGTCACCTTGTGATGTCATTGCCATGGTAACAGGAGGTCATACATTCCAGATGTCTGTGACTTGTCACTTGACCCCTTTGGGTTGTCTTTTGTTGTTTTTAATTGTAACCTAATCAGATTTATCAACATCTCCTTTGAAATGTTGTCCATGAGTCAAGATGGTATTGTGTATTTTCCTCAAAATATTTAGGCCATTCCAAGCCAGGCTGAAGCTGGGTGCCTGCTTGGAATTGGTTTGCTTTAGGGAAGCCTTCTGAGTCATGGCTCTGATTCCGCTTGTGAGTGTGTGTGTGTGTGTGTATGAGTGTGTGCGTGTGTGTGTGTGTGTGTGTGTGACCAATCACCATCTTCTCAACATTTCTGAGACCATTCTTTCTTTCTCCACTCACTTGATGGCACTGCTGCCATAGGCTTGTCTCTGAAACTTCAGATAGGAGACATCCCTGAGGGACCCTTCCATAGAGAAGAGAATGAAAGAAAAATACACGACTTTGAAGACAGGTATGGATGACTCTGAGCTTAAGAAGGTGGGAGAAATCAACCCCTCACAGACAGAACCATGATCCAATCTCCCATCAGATGTACACCCACTCTGTCCTCTGGAGCTGGGAGTGTAGGGCAGGTCAGAAGCAGCCTTCACTTTTGAAGCAGACAGGATTAGAAGTTCCTATTTCCTTGCACCAGGAATCAGGTGAAAAGAAATATTTCTAATGCTGATAAAGTGCTTATTGACCACTTAAATCTTCCCTGCTGGAAGATTGCCTTCCGTTTGCCCACTGGGTAGACACTCAGGTGAAAACTTCTGAAAGATTCAGAATCCAGCAACACCAAGCCTTGTGAGTTGGAACCTGTATGTTAGTCAGACTAGCAAGCTAGTTCTACTTGAGTTCCATTTTGAGACGCTCCCTCTAGTAGCTCCCAGGCAGGCCAAGGCACCTGGCCCTCTGCTACCCTCCCACTCACCCAGTGGCCAATGCCTCCAGACCTCATTTGTCGGATATAAAAGCCAGACAGTTGTCACTACGAAACATTTAAGACATGCTGTCAGGCTTAACACACAAAAGCCAAAGTAAACTTATTTTTGTTCCTATCAATTATATATTGAAATGAAAGTCTAGAGATAAGGGATTTTAAAAAATCTTGCTAAAAATAGCATTGCCTGCTTCTGTTTTCTTTTTTTTATTGTGGCTACTAGAATTTGTATTTGTGACTTGGATTGTAATTTCATTGCCTTGTTCTCTGTAGACCCTGATCCCTGCCTCCCCACCTGACACTAAATAGCCCATGCATCCATCATTGTGAGAGGCAGCTTCCTGGCCACCGGTCTACGGTGATCATCCCTGATAAGACCGTTCAGTGGCAAGCCTTCCGTTCTGGCCAGTCTCATCAGGTTGCTAACCTTCTAATGAGAGGGAATTGTTTTGAATTGTTTTCTTTTCTTTTTTAAAAAATTCCAAGTTTAGATTTTCTTATGGTTTACAAAGGGCCAATAAATAGAAGATGAACAAATTCAGGTTGTATCTTTAAACCGTTTGATGCTCGCTAAGACTTTGGCCTCAACCCAAATCTGTAGTGTCTTTCTTGGCCACAACCTGTATCTGTAGTGTCTGTCTTGGCAGTTCCTTACCTAAAACTGAGAAGTTCAAACTAGAGATCCTTAAGATGCTGGAAAACCCAGTATTTACTTTGTTACATTTGTACTGACTCACTGTCACTCCAGTTGGGTCATAAACATCTCATAGGCAAGTGATTAATTTTATGATTCCATCTATAGCAGCCTGGGCAATGACTGGACACTGAGTATCTCAGCAAGCACATTGATCATGACTTCTGTCCCGAAGGATGAAGCTCTCGTTCAGGCAGATCTGAGCTCTGGGGAAGAAAGAAAAAAAAAAAAGATGAGCTCCAAAAAACCAACAGAAGTAAAACTTAACTCCCCAAATGGTTGCCCTTTGAGAAAAAGATGCTTTATTTTACTTATTTGTATGTGCTCATTTGTTTTTAAAGTGGACCATCTGACTACTCCCTGAGAAATCTTGGTTAAACATTTCTTTATGCAAAACAAAGAATGTTGAATGGTTAAATATTGTACCTCAGGGGCTAAAGTTGAGGATTTTTGTTTTGTTTTGTTTTGCTTTCTCTACTATGCCCATTTAAAGGAGAAACCAAAGTGTCAATGTTCAAAAGATTTCCAGTTCTGAAAAAAAATCCTAAAACCTGTGAAAGAATAATGATACATCTTCAATGGTTAGTTAGATCAACACACATGGCTTACACTGTGAAAGTTGAATGAGCTCATGGTCTTCGCTGAGAACTTACTAAATGGGAGGGGCTCTCAGATGATGGGAAGGCAATAGAGAGCAGCCCCCTCTCAAGCAACTTCAGCCTCACTGAAGGAAGCCAAAGTAAACTGAAGAGGACTTTGTGATTATCCATAAAAAATCAATACTAGCTAAGCTCCTGTTACATGCATTGTGCCCAGGAAGTCCTAGTACAGGCTCTCTCCACATATGTTCAAAGTGGGGTCCGATTAGAACCCCTAGGATGTTCAAATGGTTAGGGAATTGTTTGAAAAGGAAGGAAGGCAGGAGAGAAAACAACCAGGTACTTGGCAACAGAGGCCACACATCCCCTGAACTGAGAAAGAGAAAGGAAAAAGATCAGAGAAAAGAGCATCTGAAATCTGCCTGGAGTTCCCAGCTGCAGAAGTGGCTTTGAGTTCATGTTCTAGTTACACTTACCCCAGTCCCTCCAGATGCCTCACTAGAGGGGAGCTTCAGAGGCTCCAGAGTGTGTGCACTAACATGACTCTTGCACACACGGGTTCCCAAAGCACTCACTCATTAAGCACTTGTATGGTAGTCAGACCCGCAAGCTAGTTCTACCTGCTGCCCAGGCTTGTCTCCAGAGCTCTGTGCTAAGCTGTTGCTCTTCCTCACTAAGTTTCCCCGTCTGTCAAGTGGAACTGTAAGCAGAGTTTGAGACATCTTGACTGTATAGGTGGACACTAGATGGCTGGTTGTGGATGTCTCCAGCTCAAGAAAAGCATCAAGCTAGAGTTATGGATTTAGAAATCAAAGCAGGGGACTGACAACTGGGATCTTCAAGAGGGACATTCTTGTTTGAGGGCCAATGAATAATCTACATACTTAGCATGCACCCAGCTAATACAAAACAAAAACAAAACAAACAAAAATTGGGCAATGGACTCATGAAGAACTCACCAATAGGAACAAATAAAGACAGGGTCATGATAAATCAGAGAGGGAACATCTAAGAGCACAAGCTGAAGGCTGGGCCACTGCAGTTGTGTTTCCAACTACCATCTCCCATGCTGACCACTGTCCACGTGGCAGGCTTCATTCACATTCACTCAAAAGACCCTGACTATCTTGCTAGGAAGTAAAAATGCAACTGAATGTTGGTGGACTTAAGCTTAACTTAATCTTGAGCAATGGGACTTAGTCAGTATGTCATTGCAATACCCACCAGGGAACAAACTGTATTGCTGTTAAGTGGCCAGAATCAGCCAGTAAGGCACCCATTAGGCCTCCGCTGCACAGAAATGAGCCATGGCAGCACCAGAAAATGGCTGGACTGAAGCCAGGCTTTCAGACCAAAGGAGACACCAGGAGGAATCAGGGTTAAGGAATGAGAGGTCAGCAAAGAGGTGAATGGCACATTCTGCTGAAGACCTTTCTTGTTGCCCAGCTGGTGATAGCAAGCAGGAGAGAAGGGAATAGCAAGCATATATTACACACACACACACACACACACACACACACACACACACACACACGTCACATTTCTGAAAGTGGGGAAATCGGCACAACACTTGTCTCAGGCTGTGGTCATGATTTTCCATTAATATTAAGCAAAAGTGTTCCACAGTCTCTTGACCAAGATAGGTAAGGTTCAAACTCCAATAACACAGAAGCCAGGGCTCAAAAAGGGTTAGTCAGCCTCAGGAGGCTGCATGTTTTCACCTGGCTGGCAACCAGCCCCCTTTCTTTGCCAGTACCCTGAATTCCATGTAAACAGTACTCTGTGCCTCCCCTCACCTAAGTCCTGAAAGGTTAGATTCCATTTGCATATTTGAAGGACACAAAGGTGCCAGGCTTCTGCAATTAGCAGGTTCTACACCTCCATTGAGAGGTGAGAGTCGATGGCTCAGGGATGGCAGGTGATCTGAATTGGACCAATCTATCTGATCAAGAGCTGAAGAGTCTGAATTATCAAGCAAAGGAATGGAGAGATGGAGGGAGGGAGGGAGGGATCAATCTGCTGGGATTGAATTTGCCAGGGAAGAGTTAGGCACAGCCCACTTTGTGAAGGAAGTTAGATTTGTTGCTTGTAGGTCTGGATCCTTCAACATTCAAAGGCTCACCCCTAGACTTTGCATGTGAACAAGCCAATGATTCTTCTTTTCACCCATGTCAATTAGGACATTTGCTACACAGGAGAAGGATCCTGCCTGAGTAAGAGACAGGACACGGACACATGCACGTGCAGATCAAAGACCACAGATACTGCTACCAACTCACACCTAGAGCAAACGGGCTTTGTGAATGTAAGTAACTGGAGATCTGGGTGAGAGAAGGAAGGTGGTTCTCAATTCGTGACCAGAACAAATGACAAAGTGAGAAGGAGCTAACAAACAAAAACCATCACTACTGGGGGCTTCAACAATGATGAGACTCATCAGAAGAAAATGATATTGAAAAATATCTGAATGTGAGAACAGAGAATGAGAAGATAAACATGTCCCTGAGGTGAAGTGGAGAGAGTTAGAAGGAGCTCAATTCCAAGAGATAAAAAAAGTGAGATAGGATTTAAACAGCATAAAGCATTGCTGTGAGGCACTGTTGGGGTAATATTCAGCAGGAAGGGGCACTAAGGTCAAGAGTTTTGTTTCACCATCTAAGCTAGGCTGGCCCTTGGTGGACAAACTTAGACAATCTATCTGAAAGGAGAGTGATAGCAAACAGTCTGGTCTCACTGGTATGTAGGACTGTTGGGAAATTCCCAGCAGGGCAAAACTTCAGAATGTTCACAACTAAGACATCATGGCTGACAAAGGAGGAAACAACCTTAGTATGTAATTCCATTTTATTGCAGGAAAAAACTGTAAATAATCTCAAATCCTGAAAGATTCTCTGTCACAAGTGGATGTTATGATTCCTTGGGATTCAGCTGTACCTGCCTATCATTTTCTTGATTAGCATAAATTAATAGATTATATAATCCCAGGTATCTCTTTGGGTTCTATCGATCAAGTAAAACTAATTTAAGGTCAGCTGGGTGAAAGGTATTAGTGGTGTTAAAATTCCTTCCTTGGGAGATATAAACAACATCTACAGTTCCTCCTAAGAACCAGATGACAGAGGAAGAATTCCCCACAAGTTCACTCTGGGACATCAGTGAGTTAATTAGGCGAACTTACAGAGCAATGGGTGAGAGGTTATGGGCAGGAGTGTGGGTGACCTTCAAGCAGCCCCATTGTAAGGTCTGCACCTAACATGCATGATGACTTCCAGTGGCCCACTAGATGGAATCCTACCCACAAGTCCTTCCCAGACTATACAAGTCTAGCCCCTTCAGGAGGCAGTGTGCAATTAGGTCAGAATTGCATACAACTGATTGGGAGTGGCTTCTATGATTGTGGTCCTGGGTCCTTCCTTGTCCTTCCTTCTGAGAGGGAAAGTCAAAAATGAGCAAGCCCAACCGTAGTGGTGGTTTGTAAGTGGGCAGAGTTGAACTCAGGAAGATGGTGGCAGTTTGGCTCAGAGAACAGTCCTGTGCAAAGATCAGTTCCATCTGGAGTTCCATTTGGGCCATCACTGTTGCTATGAAATCTGGAATTTACACAACTCAGTAACACAGTTCCCACCAAAAAAAAAAGAAACCTACATTGCAATTAATATAGTCAGGTAACTAGGTTGACAAATACACTGTGATGGAATTTTGCTTTAAACCCTTTCAAATCCTTAAGCTCCAAAAAAAAAAAAGAAAAGAAAATTTGCTTTGTAAATATTTTTTACAAATTTTTTACATATTGGGAATCCAATATTTAGTCAAAGTTGGTTTACAATACTTTTAAATGACTGTCTAAACCACTACAATATTTACAGCATATAAATTGAGAGTTGATAATCAAGCCCAGCATAGTGGCTGTTGTGTGTAATCCTAGTACTTGGGATGCTGAGACAGGAGGTCCATGAATTCTAAGCCAGCCTAGGCTACTACACAATAAGTTAAAAATCAGCTTGGCCTACGCTCTTGGGTTTCAGGTCTGGTTTCTCTGATCACTGACAGATAGACTTTCAGGTTCTTCTCTATCGGGTAATTTCATCTGTTCACTGATCTGTGCCTCTGAGAGCCCTGGACACAGAGTGTTAAACTCCATTGTTTACGTGGCCTTGAACTATAATCTCTTGCAAAGAAAAAGCTGCTTTCGTCTCAATATCATGTGTCTGGGATTTCCCACAACCTGTAAAGGTTGGAACTGGGGCAAGGAGATGGCTCTGTTGATAAAGCACTTGCTGAGAAAATATGCAGACTTGAGTTTAGTACTCAGCACCCATGAAAATGCTGGGTGTGCTGGCACAGATGTATAATCCAAGTCTGGGAGAGGCAGAGATAGGAAGAGCTCTGAAACCTAGAGACCAGTCAGTCCAGCCAAAATTATGAGCTACTCATTCAGTGTAAAACCCCCATTTAAAAACCACAGTGGACTCTGATTTTTAATTCAGTATGTTAGTCCATGTCTTTTATTGGAGAATTGAGACAGTTAACATTGAGAGTTATTACTGAGCAGTGTTTATTAATTCCTGGTTTTCTGTTGTACTAATATTGTTGGTTTTGGAGGTGCCTTGGTTTGTTTTGTTTTGTAAGATCTCTTTTACCTGTTTTAAGAGTATTTCTTCCTGTATCCTCTTGGGTGTAATTAATCTCTTCAGACTGAAGTTTTATTTCGATTGCCTTCTGTAGAGCTGGATTGGTGGACAGAAATGGCTTAGATTGGTTTTTCTCATGGAATGTTTTCCTTTCTCCTTCAGTTGTGATTGACAGCTTTGCTGGATGTAGACATCTGGGCTGGCATCTGTGCTCTTTCGGAGATTGTAGAACATTTGTCCAGAACTTACTGGCTATCAGAGTTTCCATTGGGAAGTTGGGCATTATTCTAATGGGCCTGCCTTTATATGTGACTTTGGTCTTCTTCCTTACAGCTTCTAATATTCTTTGCTCTGTACATTTGGTGATTTTATCATGTGTTGTGGGGAGTTTCTTTCTTAGGCCTGTCTATTTGATGTTCTGTGTGCCTCTTGCACCTTGACAGTCATCTCTTTCTTTAGGTTTGGGGAATTTTCTTCTGTGATTTTGTCTATCTACATATTCTTGACCCCAACAACTATACCAGGATTGGGTTCCTTGTTGTGAAGTTGGCCTTAAATCCAACCAGAAAGTGATTCAGGGTTCCATAACATCTGTGCCACTACTGCACTAGTAAGTACATCTTACCAAACTGGTTATTATTGCAGTGCACGGGGTTCACACCTGGATGAGACTGATGGATATTGGAACTAGAGTAATATCCCAGTGGTTAAGAGTACTGGTTACTTTTATAAAGGCCCCAGGTTTGATTCCCAGCATCCTCATGGCAGTTCACAACCATTTGTAACTCCAGCTCCAGAAGACTGACATCTGCTTTTGACCTTTGTAGCCACTGCATGCATATGGTACACAGACAATCACATTCATGCAGGGTTTACTTTAATATCACTCGTATGTGATACCAAAGTAAAAAAAAAAAGTTAAAGCTTTATCATTATTTATCTCCTCCTAGAGCATGCAGTGGAAATATTTTTTAAATCAGAAAAAAATGAATTTATTGGTTTCCCAGCATACTACCTGAAAATTTTCCCCAGATTTACTCTTGCGAAATTATCTGTGACCGTTCGGATGTGGGTATGAATGTGTACACACACACACACACACACACACACAAATGCATGCTATATGTCTTTGTATGATATATGTTCATAGCAGGTATAAGAGGAGACCAGATGACATTGGGTCTCCAACTCTAGCACCTTACTCTTCACCTGACTCTTTTGAGGCAGGGTCTCTGTGAACCTAGAATGAAGCTGATGGTGAGCCAGCCCCAGTGATCCTCTGTCTCTGATGGGATCCCAGGCACATGTGACTATATTCAGATGTTGGAGTAAGTCCTGGGAATTAGAACTCAGACCTTGTACTGTGTAGTAAGATCTCATACTCACTGAGTTTCTCACCAGTCTCTCTCCTACATTTCTGTTTCCACTTCACATTCCTGATCATTCCTTCACAGGCCAATGCTCTGGTAACATCAGTCCTTCCAACACCAAGATAATTCTTTCATCGAGTCTTTTGTGTAATTTTAAAAAGTTTCTTTTACCCGGAACTCAATAGGCTAAGGCAGGAGGATCATAAATTCAAGGCTGGCAATGCGGTGAGACCCTGTCTCAAATGAAACAAACAAAACAAAACAGATGTTTCAGCACAAAAATCCATTCCTAGCAAGATAACTATATCCCCAGGATGGTGTCATGGGATTGATTTGAATTTCTGTCAGGCTCCGTATATGAGCTGTAGGGCTTCAGGGCATCTCAACTTTTCTTACATGGTCAGAACCTGTACTCTTTGAATGAACAGACCTTAGTAGCTAGGCAATAAACTCATCCTGATGCTGTGTTTTATGGTACCATTGTTGCTTGTGTTCTATTTTCAATAGCTTAAAGGGGGGGGGGGTAGACCTTTCTGAGACTGGCAAGTGTACTTTTTTTAAAAAAGCTTATTTTTTATCTCATTTGGAACCTCATTTGCATACAATCCCTCCCCAATCTTGACATTCACCATCCTAATTTAATTTTGTACCTAATCATTACCTCAGGGAGTGTAAACAGAACAGAGTGGAATACAAAGATCAAAATCTGGATTGCTTCTTATTCATAATTAAAAGAGATCTGTTGTTAGGGTTTGCTGTTTAGTTCATGCCAACACTTTCCCACCTCAAAACCACTGAGCCAAATAGTGACATCCAAACACATAGAACACTAATGGATTCACCTAGGAAGCAAAAAGTAACTGGAAACGATCATTAAAATGATATGACATCTGTGTGTCCCATATAGCACAGCCTCTTCTGAGGAGAACGTGGAGCTCCTTCACAACAATACTATTGTCCCTTCTCTATTTTCCTAGTGGCTTTTGTCCTGGATATCTTTGGCCATTATTTCAATAGAACTCCGCTTTAAAGGATCTGTTAAAAAAAGAAAAAAGAAAAAAAAAAAAAGTCTTGCTCTAGTCTTCAATTCTGATGTTAGGTCTGAAACCAGAGATGTCACCATCACTCCAGGACAGACCATTGGCATCATCAGAGAAGAGAGGTCAAAATTTCCAGGGAAGTATTTCCATGGAGAGAAGGCTGTAGAAAGCCTGACTAGACCAAGGTGGGTGAGCCGGCCTTCTCTTCCAAACTTCCTGGCCCCTTTATGGAGTCAGCACAGTGAAATGCAGCTGAAGGCTATAAAAGATTTAACATTGGCATTTATTTTATTGTGTTGAGCTATTGCTGTTGTTGTTGTTGCTATATTTAATCATGTCTTCATAACTTTTTAGTCTTTTTTCCTTTATTCATTGATGGTTATGCTAATATATTTTAATGAACTAAACAGATACTTACAAAGATATATAAAACAAACATATTTCAGTGAACCAAACAAATGGCTCTGTCGCCACTACTACACAATTAAAAACTGAACAGAAAAGATGGGCAGGAAATAAAGTATCACTTGAACAAGTAATCCTTAAGAACCTTTCCCCCTGTTGCCCAGAATAATAGATTAGACCTCATGATCTGGAATAAGATGGACAGAAAGCCAACAGCTTGGAACCCACTCTTCCCCACTCTGGATCCAGAGTCAACATTACTTCTACTGTTTTCCTTTGTGAGATGACCAATGCTAACCCAGAAGCTGTGGATTGCCTTCCCCTGGGTGACAGATCACATGCTCACCTAGGTGAAGAAGGTTAGAAAGATGTGTTTTCAGAGAACCGGTTAGACCTGCTTATGAGACAGAAGAAAAGAGTAGAGACCTTCTAGCCAGGACATACAGAACTAAACGCCAGTGGCTTACCCTAAGCGGAAGCAAAGAAGCTCAGGGGCTGAGGGAGGTGTCATACAGCGTGAATCTTTGCTCTCAGAAGACAGAGGCAAGTGGATCTCTATGACTTTCAGGCTAGCTTGGTCTACATAGCAAGTTCCAAGCCAGCCAGAACCTATCTCAGAGGAGAGGAAGAAAAAGCTCGGACTGTATTTTAATCAAGGAAGTAATATGATCAGATTCACATCCTTCACTGTGCTATGGATAATAGAACAGCTGTGAATTAAAGATGAGGAGAACAGTTACAAGATTCAGGCCAGGCGTGAAAACTGTAGCAAAGACAGTAGCTACTTAATAGATAAATTCCAGAGTTGGCTGACTGGGAAAGAATGACTTTAAAAAAAAAACAAGCAAGGCAATGTATCCATGTCTGAGGTAAGCAACATGTCTAGTGGTTCTTCACTAGAATGGACTTTAACCTGGATGGAAGACTTGCTACAAACATTATTTGGTTGGTTAATCGGGGGCCTCAAGCCCCTTTAGTATATTTGGAATGTGTACTTAGATGAGAGCGTTCCTGACTCACGGAGACAGTAGTTCCCATGATAGGAAACAGAAACAGACTCTCTAGGTTGTTCTTGGGTTCCATCATCTGAGGCTTTCATCCAAGGAACTTGGGGCCCCTCCAAATGTGAAAACAAGTTTAGAGGTAGACATTTGTATCTGGGTGTTAGAGGAAAGATCTAAAAAGAGACAAAGCTGGGAGTGTTGGCTCACACTTGCAATTCCAACACTCAGAAAGGCTGAGCGGATGATTCACAGGAATTCAAAGCCAGCCTAGGCTACATAGTAAGTTCAAAGCCAGCCTAGGCTACATATTGAGTTTTAGCCCAACCTAGGCTACATAATGAGTTTCAGTCCAGCCTAGTCTACATTTCCAGGCCAGTCTAGGCATCATAATGAATTCTAGGCTAGCCTAGGCTTCATAATGAGTTCTAAGCCAGCCTAGGCTTCATAAGTTCTAGTCCAGCCCACACTACATAGTGAGTTCCAGTTCAGCCTAGGCTATGTAGTGAGTTCTGGGGCAGCCTGAGCTACAGAATGAGACTCAGTTTCAAAAATTCCAAAGCATAAAAAAATAAATAAAAAAAAAATAAATTGGAGATGGGTGACAACAATTGATATTTATATTGTATATTAATAGATGTTTCAGCAGGATGATATGAAAAACCTAATTGTAATAAGAAATGAAAGGGCCCTGAACATTTTACAGGGAGGAGGATAAGTTGGCTAAAAAGACTCACTGCCTAGGAGTTATAGGTAGGGCCACATATCAGATATACTGCATATCAATATTTCTATTACAATTCATAACAGTAGCAAAATTACAGCCATGAAGTGGCAACAACAACAATGCTATGGTTGAGGGTGAGGCACTTCATTAAAGGGTTGCAGCGCTGGGAAGGTTGGCAACCACTGAGAGTCTAAGGGAGTGTTTCAAGCAGACAGTCTGGAAGTAGATTGAAGGCTGTGTTTAATTTTGGCAAAGCCTGGCACTCCACCCTCCTTCCAACCATAAACCTCCGGATTGATTTCAGGCCCTCCACTCAGGAAGGCTGGATGCTGGCATGACAGCTGTCAGTGGGGAATTATTACTTCAACTGTAGGTGACTCCAAAGCCTTTTATTTCTTCTAAGATTTGGGGAATAATTACGATCCCCTTTCTGATGCTAAGCACAAAGGGTAACAATCTCTGTACACAAGCACTCCCAACGTGTGGCACTCACAGGTATCTTGTGTTTACCGATTTGTGGCATTGACATTGGCAAGAACTGAAACTCTCAGTGTTCAGTAGCATTCTTTCTGTTGCCAAGCCCACCCAGGACAAAACAGTGACCTTTCATACCCAGCTTCTCTCTGGGCTCCTTCTGGATCATGGACAGATTTCTGTCTCTGCTGCAGAATGTGTAGCTTTTTAGAACTTCAGCTTGATATGTGTGTTCCCTGACTTCCCTGAGGGTAGGCCGTGGTCTTAAGAGAGCTTCTATCTCCAGGGCCTAGCACTGTGCCTAGCATTTGGTATGTGCTGAGTAAATGTTTGCTGAATGAATGGAAAGTTGCATAATCTTCTGTTAATTCATGAACAGGCAATCAGGAAATTCCATCTTGAAGTATTCTTTCATCATAGACTGTAAAATATTGTTTAAATAAAGGATGTGGTTTATCCATGTTTAAATTTTAGGTCAATTTTCTATGGAGTTAGTAAAATCTCATTCCAATACAAATTATTTAATCCCCTGGTGCCTTGGGTTTTCTGCCTATAAATTGAGGACGGTGGTTCTGATTTCCCTTGGTTCTGCAAAGAGGGTTGAAAAGCTCAGAGTCTCTCTTACCCAGAACGGCACTCCTTGGGTTGATGCTCAACTTCCAGCCTCATTCTCAAGTTGGTTAGAAGGCTGCGATTGGACTTTAACACTTGGAGTCTGCTGATTATTGCTCCTAGAACAAAGGCTGAAAGATGAGTCTTACTAATCATGCCACTCATTGCCTAAGAAGTGATTTTCCTAGAGGTCTCTGTCCCTTGTAGCTGAACAATAAGGAAGAATTGGTGGCCTTAGGGGAGACCTGGGCCAGCTGCAGCAATGGTGGTTACTACTGTATTTGAGGTCTCACTGGACTTGGGTTATTTGTTCAAGCTAATCTTCTTTCTGTTTAATTTTGCTTTTCAGTTGATTGAACAGTCTCTTGCTAGAAAAATCTGTCAACGACCTGAGAGATTAGTTGAAGCAAAGGTAATCTTTCCAACTGTAGCCTAAGTAATGAAATGTACCAGCTCGCCACATGCATTGTTGTTGGTCATTGTTCCACTTTCCATGTAGTGGCCACCACAGATTGAGCGCTGATTCTGCCACAGGCTTTGCAAGTGCCTTATTGTTGTTGCTTTATCATGTATTCATGGGGGGGGGGGGGGGAAATTTCACCAAATTTCATACAAAAAAATGGGGGCCAGGGGGGGTGGCCCCCCCCTCAGCGGCCCCCCCCCCCGGGGCGGGGGGGGGGGGGGGGGGGAGATAGTCAAATACTGCTGGCTCCAGCTCAGCCTACTTACCACCATAGATTCATAAATTTGCTCAGTCATTTTTTCTCTCTCTCTCTTTCTCTTTCTCTCTCTCTCTCTCTCTCTCTCTCTCTCTCACACACACACACACACACACACACACACACACACACACACACACCCAGAGGTTTCTAATATGCTTTGGTCAAAAGACTGTCACCCCCCAATTTGCTATATTCTTGCATTCCTACTTCAGAGGACATACATAAGGGTTTTCTTGTCAATGCAAATAATTTGGGGCAAACCCAGAACTGAAATGGAAGCAAGAGTAAGCACATTTATCTTTGAGATTTCCTCTGAAATCTGCTGTTTTGTTTTTCTTCCAGTAGTTCTCCAGAATGTTCATTGAGACAAACAACATTCACATCTGTGACTATTTTTCCTCTTTTCCTTTGATTGTTGTAATAAATAAGTCTAATTATCTTCCATATCCTTTTTAAAATTTCTCGTCCTGTTTACTACATGGTTACCTGATTTTTTTCATGAGTTTTTCCAGCCGAGTAAGTCTAAGAACTTATTCTGAATGGCCACTGCATCAATTGTCACGTGACTTTTTTATCCATATTTGGAAGACAATTGTGTCAACTACTGATACAAGCTAAGTCTAGGGTTTTGGGGTTTTCTGTGTATTTAAAAAAAAAATAGCCACAAAGACCTGACATTATAATGAGAACAAAACAAAATTAATAAAGGTCAGATTGAGTTACCTATATGGCTGATATTAAAAGAAACGTCAAATTACCTCTGTGGGACGAAAATGGAATATAATTCTCTTCTTAGCTGTTAATTCCAAATGATTGCTAATTGCTTCCTGAAATGCTATTTGTATAAGATTCTGAGGTATACCCAGACTTGGTGACAACATTTGATCTTACCTATATGTGATCTCTTCCATAGGTGGTGCAGAATTGTGTCAAGACTGAATAGAGGATAGGCTTTGATATAGTAAAGGAGCAATGACCCCAGAAAACTCAAACTCCAAATAGGGCATACACTACCTCCATAATGGCAAGAACCCTATTTTAAGAGCTAAAACAAATGAACAAACATAAAAAACCACAGCCATACAACTCAAGAACTATTGAGAAAAAACTTGCATCTAGTTTTTAAAATTGATTTTGAAGGAGGGAATGTAAACTACGTCCTTTGATGTCTGCTCACGTGCAGGAGTGTCAAATCGGCCACCCATGCTCAGTTAGTGAGAAGGAACACCAGAGCTAGTAAAACTTTCCTTGCCATAAATTAGAGAAGAGTGTGGCTAAAGGGGTGAGTAGTCCAGCTGAGCAATGCAATAGGGGCCATACAAGGGTCACAGGTATTTAGCATATGAGCTGAGCAAAGTTGGTACCCAAGCCTTCACAGATCCCCGTATGGAAGCTTGTCTGTATGCCTCTTGAGCAAGCATCCTCATGGGATTAAGACAGCACAAGATGCTTGCTCCTGGTTCGCTTCTGAATGTTGGTTGCTCTTCCTGTTGGTGCTGTGATGGTTTGAATAGGAATGGTCCCCATAGACTCATGTGTTTGAATGCTTGATCCATAGAAAGTAGCACTGTTAGGAGGTGTGGCCTTAGTGGAGTAGGTGTGACTTTGTTGGAGAAGGTGTGTTACAGGTGGGGGGGAGGGGAGATTTGGAGGTCTCAGATGCTCAAGCAGCACTCAGTGTAGCATTCACTTCCTGCTGCCTGCCATCAATCAGGATGTAGAACTCTCAGCTCCTTCTCCAGAACCATGAACACTCTAAAACTGTAAGGCAGCCCCATTTAAAGGTTTTTCTTAATAAGAATTGCTGTGATCATGGTGTCTCTTCAGAGCAACAAGCCCCTAAGACATGTGCTGTTTAATGTGCCTTGAAAACACTATAGTGGAAGGAGATGGGCAGGGGGAAGAGTGAGCATCACCTCTGCAAATGCAGAGGTAGAAGGGCCCACCTCTCTCTAGAAAGGATGAAAACAGTGTCTTAAAGGACACATTAGTGCCAGTTTTCCTGGGCAGGAAACCATGAAGTCATTCTTGTCATAGAGAAAGGTATAGGTAGAGCCATAAAAGCCACAACACAGTAAGTGTGCCTCAATAAGCAGAAGGTGTCTAAAGCATAAACTGTGATATAGGTGTGAGTGTCAAAAAGACATGGCATGAGCATCATTGTAAGCACAATCATTCTGACAGCATTGTAAAGTCTGAACTAGAAGAGACATAAGGACATTTGTTAAGAAATGGCTACAGTGTTCTAGGCAAAATGTCTTGAAAACTGGCAGACTCAAGACAACCAGGCATTAAAAATATTAAGGCTTAAATAATGAAGACAGGAGAACAGAGAAGTAAAACAGTTAAGTACCTCCAAGATTCGTGGGTTACAGAACACCAGAAGTGCTTTGGCTGCCCAACATGTCTCATCCCACAGCAGATGCACCATCAGTCAGGACCATGATGAGGATCAGAGATTAAGATACAAGACTACCTTCTTAACTCTCTCGACAGCTGCGTGATAAGGGGTCTAGCCTCTCTAAGCCTCAACTTCCAGATGATAAACCTGAGATGGTAACAGTATGCAGCTTATGTAAGTGATGCTGAAGAGGGTCCCAGGGATCAAACTTAGGTCGTCAGGCTCAGTGACAAGCACCTTTACCTGAGTCATCTCCATGGCACTGCTTCTTACATTTAAAGAAATGAGATTAGTATGCTTCTTCATACTAGTCACATAAAATGATACTTTTTATTTTAATGGCTTGGCTAAATTGCTGAATCTCTTAATACACTGAGGTGTTTAATAATGTGTCATATGAAAGTGATTCTGGAGCTCCCCTTCACTGTAAGCACTCAACTCTGGCTCTTAACCATGAACTATAGCCTCCTGCTAACCTGCCACTTTACAATTCCATACATGATAGAGGAGTAGGCTTTACCACTGGGAATGTACTGGGTTCTCTCACAATCCAGACAGTACTATCACTTGACTTCCTGGTTCCTTTCACACAGCTCTTATAAGCCACCCTTAACAATTGCTAGAGTGGACTAATTGTTGTGTGCACATCTGTCATGTGCAGCATGGGGCATGGTAGTTAGCAACTGCTTGAACACATTGGTTAGATGGATGCATGTGTACATTTCACCCCCACTTGAATGCCTAGCCCTGGGAAGCAGCATGTGTTCTACACTGACACTCACATATCTCTTCCTTATGCCCTAGCCAACTGCCCTAAAAAGGAACATTTTTAGTATGGATCATTTTTATAGGCTTTTTAGAATATAACCAAAGTGTTTAATCCATCACTACCTGGTGTGGCCTCTCCTACTCTCTGCCCCCATTCCCACCGGACTAAATAGATCCTGGCGGAACACCCTGCTTTACTTTTTCCTATGGACCTCCTCAGCACTCAGCCTTCCTAGCCCATCCCATTGTAAGTGTCAACTCCAAATGCCTATGAACACACTTCACCTGGAACCAACAGTTGCTAAAAGTCTCAGGATCCCAGAAGAATTTCCTACTAGGCAATCTACATCCACCACACTCTCCTAAGAATCAGAGTGGCCAACAGAAACCAAGAAATAAAACACCAACCCAACAAAGATAGATGCCTAGACACAAGATTAAAATGATAATAACAGCCAGGACAATATGTCTCTACCAGAGTCCAGCAACCCTACCACAGTAGACCCTGAGTATTGCAATACAGATGAAGGACAAGACAAAGATCTTAAAATAACCTTTATGAATATAGTAGAGGTCCATAAAGAGGAAATTAAGAAATCCCTTAAAGAAATATATGAAAACATAAACAAACAATGGGAGGAAATGAATAAAGCTGTTCAAGACCTAAATGTAAAAACTGAATCAATAAAAAAGCTCAAACTGAGGAACTCTGGAAGTGAAAATTTGGGGAACTTTAGAGAAACCTGAGAAGCAAGCCTCACCAGCAGAATATAAGAGATGGAAGAGAGAGTCGCAGGTATCAGAGACATGACAGAAGACATGGATAGCTAGGTTATAGAATGTCTTAAATTTTTTTTTTAAAAAAATCTGGCAAAAAGATTCAGGAAATCTGGAATACTATGAATAGGCAAAATCTATAAATAATAGGAATGGAAGAAGGAAAAGAAACCCAAGTCAAAGGCACAGAAAATATTTTCAACAAAATCATAGAAGAAAACTTCCCTAACCTAAAGGAGATTCCTATAAAGGTACAAGAATCACACAGAACACCAAATAGACTAGACCAGAAAAAAAAGTCCTCTCAGCACACAATAATCAAAACATTAACCATCCAGGAAAAAAAAAAGAATATTAAAAGCTGCAAGGGGAAAATACCAAGTAACATTTAAAGGTAGACTTCTTAGAATAACTCTTGACTTCTCAATGGAGACTAAAATTCAGAAAGACCTGAACAGATGTTCTACAGACTCTAAGAGACAGTAGATGCCACCTAGACTACTGTACTCAGCAAAATTTCCTTAAGGTTTTTTTTGTTTTGTTTTTGTTTTTTTGAGGGTTTTTTTTTTTTTTTGCACTCGAGGTTGGGGAGGAGCCTTTTGATTTTTGGTTGTTGTTATTGCTCTATTTTTGTTTATGTTTTTGTGGGGGGTGAGTCAGAGTTTCTCCATGTAACCCTGTATGTCCTAGGATTCACTCTGTAGACCAGCCTGGCTTCAAAATAAAGGATTAAAGGTGTGAGCCACCACTGCCTGGCAACAAATTTTCAATCACAATGCATGGGGAAAATTAGACATTGCATGATAAAACCAAATTTAATCAGCATTTATTTACAAATAAATAAATGCCAGTCCTACAGACTGGCACTACAGAAGGCATTAGAAGGAAACCTCCAAGAAAATACAAGGAATAAATAAACCCAGAATCCCAAGCTTGGGGATCTAGAGGGGGAAACACGCACCCACCCATCAAAATAACATAAATCAGCAAATATTGTTCTCTGATATCTCTCAACATCGATGATCTCAATTTCCCAGTTTTTTTTTTTTTTTAAAAAAATTCAAAGGCAGGATCCATCCTTCTTCTGCCTTCAAGGAAAATACCTTAACATCAAGGATAGATAACCAACTCATATTCCAAGTAAATGGTCTCAAGAAGCAAGGTGGTATAGGCATTTTAATATGGCTCTAGAGATTTCAAACCAAAACTAGTCAAAAGAGATAGGAAAGGAAAGGGAAAATTCACCAAAAGGAGATTGTAATTTTTAACATCTATGCACCAACACAAGAGCACTAAAGTTCATAAAAGAAATACTGCTTCATCTTAAATCACATGTTGATCCTCATACGTTGATAGTGCGCATCTTAGTCAGTGTTCGATTGCTGTGAAGAGACACCATAACCACAGCAACTCTTAATAAGAAAAACATGTTTTTAATCTAATTTTATTTTATGTTTTTGCTTATTCACTTTACATCCTGCTCATTCCCCCTCCTAGTCACCTCTTCCCACATTCCTCCCCTGAAACCCCCTCCCCTTCTCCTATGAGCAGGTGGGGGCCACCCTAGGTATCCCCTCACCCTGGCACTTCAAGTCTCTGCAAGGTCAGACACTTCCTCTTCCACTGAGATCAAACAAAGGCAGCCCAGCTAGAAGAACATATCCCATGTGCAGGCAACAGCTTTTGGGATAGCCCCCATTCCAAGTTGTTCAGGACCCACATGAAGATCAAGCTGCACATCTGCTACATATATGTGTGGAGGCCTAGGTCCAACCTGTGCAGGTTCTTTGGTTGGTGTTTCAGACTCTGAGAGCCCCAAGTGTCCAAGTTAGTCCACTCTGTTGGTCTTCCTGTGGAGTTCCTATCCCTTTCAGGGCCCACAATCCTTCTTCCTATTCTTCCATAAGAGTCCTCAAACTCCATCCACTGTTTGACTGTGGGTGTCTGTAGCTCTCTGAGTTAGCTGCTGTGTGGAGCCTCTCAGAGGACAACATGCTCCTCTCAAATCTATGAACCTCTGGAAGGCATTCTTATTCAAACCACCACAGTGGCAGACTTCAGTACCCCTCACTAGTAAATAGACAGGTCACCCAGACAAAAACTAACCAGAGAAATGCTGGAGCTAAGAGATGTCATAAATTAAATGGACCTAGCAGATATTTGCAGAACATTTCACCCAAAATAATATACCTTCTTAGCGACTTATGGCACTTTTCTAAAATGAACCACATACTTGCACACAAAGCAATTTCCATCAGAATTCCAACATAATTCTTTACAGATCTTAAAAGGATATTCTTCAGCTTCATATGGAAACTTTTTTTAAAAGAATAGTTAAAACAGTTCTGAATAATAAAAGAACTGCTGGAGGTATTACCACTGGCCTGATCTCAAATTGTACTACGAAGTTATAGTAATAAAAACAGCATGGTATTGACACAGAAACAAACATATTCATCAGTAGAATTGAATTGAAGGCCCAGACACAAATCCATATACCTATGCATGCCTGAGATTTTACTTTAAAAAGCCAGAAAAACATACTAGAAAAAAGACAGCATCTTCAGCAAATAGTCCTGATCAAACAGGGTGGTGCATGTAGAAGAATCCAAATAGATCCATAATTATCACTGTGCACAAAACTTAGCTCCAAATAGATCAAAGAGCTCAACATAAAACCATATACACTGCATCTAATAGAAGAGAAAGTAGGTAATAGCCTTGAACTCATCGGCACAGGAGAAGACTTTCTGAACAGAACAACTATAGCACAGGCACTAAGATTGGCAATTAATAGATGGGACCCCATGAAACTGAGAAACTTCTGCACACCTTGTCATTTGGACAAAGCAGTAGCCTCCAGAATAGAAAAAATATTTTAACTAATCATAAATTTGATAGAGAGCTAATGTCAAAAATACATAAAGAACTCAAAAAACTAGATATTAAGAAGATAACCCAATTCAAAAATGGTGTGCAGGTCTAAATGGGATTCTCAAAAAAAGAAACCCATTGGGCTGAGAAACACTCAAAGAAATGTTCAATATCCTTAGCCTCAAGGAAAAGTCAATCAAAACTACTTTGAGATTTTGTCTTACACCTGCCATAGTGGCCAAGATCAGTAAGACAAATAACAGCTCATGCTGGTGAGGCTGTGGGTTAAGGGAACACTCATCCACTGTTGTGGGAGTGCAAACTCATACAGCCACTCAAACAGTGTGGTAGTTCCTCAGAAAGATGGGAATCAATCTACCTTAAAACCCAACTGTACCACTCTTGGGCATGTACCCAAACGTTTCTTCCTCCTACCACAGAGACACTGCTCAACCACAGTTATTGCTGCTCTATTCATAATAGCCAGAATCTGGCAACAAGCTAGGTGTCCATCATCAGAAGAATAGACAAAGGAAACGTGCTACATTATACAATGGCATATTGCTGAGCCGTTAAAAAAAGGAAACCATAAAATCTGCAAGTAAATGGTTGGAACTAGAAGAAAAATCATTGAAGGGGTTAACATAGACCCAGAAAGACAAATATGGAATGTATTCATGGATATGTGGATTTTAGATGTTAATTCAATGACAACCAACCTATAACCTGTAGAACCACACAGAGTTAGGTGTAGAATAAGGGACTAGGTGAAGACAGATAAATCCCCTAGGAAAGAGAGATACAATCAATAGTTATGGGTGGATGTGGGAGCAGTGACTGAATCAGGAGAATCATGTGGACGGGTGAAGGGAGGGGATACAGGGAGAGACAGCTAAAACCGAAGGCCATTTGAGGGGTGGTATGTAAACCTAGTACAGTAGAATCTTCCTATACATATATACATAAATGAAGGCAATCTAAATGAAATCACCTAATAATGGGGGAGTCAGGGCACTATGGGTTATCTATTTCCATAAAATTAAGCTTATAGTCCCAGGATTGGACTACATATAGTTGAGTTGTTGGCCAAAAGAGTCCCATTGAACCCCCAACAACACAGGCTATTGCCAAGACTATAGGTTGCTCTGCACAACCTGACAGCAAGGTCCCATTGCTGAAGACAACACCTACACAACTCATTGAACATGGAGAAGATGAGCTGGTGCTTATATAGAGCCTTTACTGCTACATGCCAGCATCTTTGGTACAAGAAGGTACTCTGCACACTATGAAGGGAGAAACGCAAACACCAGCCCAGTCATAAAACTTTTGATCTACAATGGTGTCCTGATTGCGAGACATGCTAGTGCTGTAGTAGCACAAAGTTTGTGAGAATAACCAACCGATATCCGATTTGACAGTAGGTCCACCTCACAAGATGTAACCCATACCCAACACTGCTTGGGGGACCAAGAACCTGAAACTAGATAGCCCATAGACTTGGCGTAAAACCAAAACTACTGTTCCAAAAAAAAAAAAAGTAGCAATAAAATGACTCCTAATGACATTCTGCTCTACTCACAGATCAGTTCCTTGTTCATCCAGCTTTAGAAGCTTCCTCCTGCAGTAGATGGAAACAAAGGCCCACAGACAGACATGAGAGAGAGAGAGAGAGAGAGAGAGAGAGAGAGAGAGAGAGAGAGAAACAGATCAATAAACACTCAACTCTAAATATAATGTCTCTATCAAATCCCTTCCGTCTGGGCTTAGGGAAGTATGCTGTCTTCCTGGAAGGAGACAAGGAGAGTCTAAGAGCCAGAGGGAATGGAGGACACAAGGAAGCAAGGCCTTTTAAATCACATGGTCTGTGCTCATAGGAACCGCAAAGGAGACTGAGGCAGCACGCACGGGGTCTACATGGTCTGTGCTCATAGGAACGCAAAGGAGACTGAGGCAGCACGCGCGGGGCCTACATGGGTCGGCAGCGGTTGGGATCCTAGAGCCAAAAGGAGAAGTGGACGCCTGCTCCCATCCCTATCCAAGAGACTATATCAAATTGATAGCCACTTGCAATTGGAAATTTGGCTTCCTCCAAGGAGTCTCACTGGGGAAGCACACTACTCTTAAGGGTAGGCTGCATGCTCAGCAGTAGATGGACAACAGAAAACTTTCAATGGCGTCTTGGAAGATCATAGATCTCATATGTCACAGAAGGGCTTTTCCTTCAATTAAAAAATGCCGTATTATTTTTTATTTTTTTAATTTATTTTATTCACATTTTTCTTCTATCTTTTATCCTACAGGTTCTTTATGTATAAATTATGGTTTTCAGCTTAGTGTTTTTCTGGGATCCCTGAGTGTACAAATGAGTGCATCTCTGATTCTTGTGCCTTCTCTTGGGCATTTTTTTCTTTGCTCGTTTGTTTTGTTGTGTTCTAAAATGTTTTATCTTATTATATTGTATTATTATTCCTTGAAAGCCTTCCTGGTTTGAAATGAGAGACAGAAAGGGGCTGGGTCCATATGGAAAGGGAAGGGGCAAGAGAACATAAAGAGAACAGGAGGGGAAACTATAAGCAGAATATATTATGTGAGAAAAAATCTGGTTTTAATAAAATGAGAGGAAATGAACAAACAAACAAAAACACAAAATCATTTTAGATTACTAAAAAAGAGCCCAGAAAATAAATTTAAAATAGAAGAGCAATAAACAAAACAAATCTACTTTAGTATCACTGGCACAGAAAGGTTTTAGAATTATTCACTCTGTATGCCACAAATCAAGACCAAATTGGTATTTTTCAAGTTTTTCACTAACTTTAAAGGTTCTGAGGTAAACACACTTCCATGATTATACGCAAATTGTTCCTGTAGCTTCTTTCTTCGGATCGCCTGCTAAAATAACAGTTCAGGCTATACCCTTTGCTACAGCAGCATTGGTGTGAGATGCACACACTTACTGCCAATAGCTAACTTTACTCGGAGGATCAGGTGGTTTACACTCTGAGGGTTAAGAGGATTCACACGGGTAAGGTGCTCAATCACAAGGACGAGCCGCGTGAGGCAAACACATGATTTCTTATAGAGGCACATAAATAACAGCAGCTGAAGGAACACAGAAAGAAATTCCAGGAACAGTTCCATGTTCTGAAGAAACTGAGGTTACAAGACTCTTGTGGTGATCCTTTAATCCCAGCGCTTGGGGAGTAGAGGCAGGCAGATCTCTGTGAGTTTGAGGCCAGCCTGGTCTACAGATAGAGTTCTAGGACAGCCAGGGCTACACCGAGAAACCCTATCTCAAAAAACCAAAGAAGAAAAATAAAAGACCCTTGTCTTTTGTCTTAGAGTTTCCTCACAAGCACTCAGGATCCCCCTCATCCGACTCCATCCCTGGACAGTGTTTTGACACACACAGCCGATCCCACAACTGGACTAAGATTCTTACAAAAGCCAAAACTAAGAGCTCTTACCTAAAACCTGTCACCATTACCATAGGCTCCCCAAACTGTACAAAAACTTAGGGCTGACCAGTGCTCTTCACCCACCCGGTGATTCTGCAACAGAAAGACTCTACAAGCTGGAAACATCTCCTGCCTCTTCCGAGATGCTTCTCTGCAGCCTCATTCTAGAAATGCAGCTCTCGGACATCCCGCCCTTTGAATTTCTTATCTTGTCAGATTTAAACTACTGGATTCACTTACAGAAGCCACAATGCAAGGTCATAGGGCTGGACCAAAAAAAAAATAAATAAAAAAGCCAATCTGTCACAATCCTTCCTCATCTTCCCCACAGTCCCTTCCTAAGGCTTGGAGATGCAAGCATGTTTGTGATGACTTCCCGGGGAGCTCAAAGTCCATTTGATGGACAGACATGGATGACATAAAAGCACTTGACACTACCTCCAGGTGCTGATCCCCTAGACCAGCCTTAAATTAATGATGATGGGGACCTTATAAACAATTTTTCAGGACAAATTAAGAAAACAATTCTCTGACCCTAGCTACTTTAATTGGAATGCAGTCAGAATTTAAGTGTTCTCTCCCACTGGTCCAAGGATGAGCCACAACCAAGACAGAGGACCTCTATTCGGTATGGATGAGTATCCTAAACTGTTTCTTCCTCTAAGATGGGGTCAGGCCTTAACAATGATGGGGCATTGCTTGGCAGGCCAAGACATTAGTTAAAGCTCACTATTTTTACCTGGCTTGTACTCATAGATAAAAAAATCACTTATTACTTTTCTCAGTTAAAAAGTTGAGGGGTAGGGAGGTGGGTGGTGGTGGTGGTGCACTTGGGAGGCCGAGGCAGGTGGGTTTCCGAGACTTCAAGGCTATCCTGGTCTACAAGCTATTCTAGGACAGCCAGAGCTACACAGAGAAACCCTGTCTTTAAACACAAACAAACAAGCTGGGCGCAGGATATGGGTCAGTGGTGGACCCGAGTACTTCAGACATCTGAGGCATTCGACCTCCAAACACACTATTTAAAATAACATTCACATAGGCAGTGTTTGAAAGAAAGAATGTTTTAAAGATTGTTTCACCACATACCGTACTTCACAGGGGCACCAGCTGAGCAAGTGGGCGATGCCAATGAAACAGTCCTTCAAGATATGACAGAGATGATCTGCCCTGGGAATTGTAGCTTCTGCCACAATCTCATTCATTCGTCCAAACAAATCAAAGTGCCCTTTCATATATGGAGATAGCTTTTCTAAAATTGCTTTCATTCCTTACTTGACGACCGTGACATTCTCCCTGTTTCAAAACAAAGCGGGAAATTTTTAAATTGAAGTATTCAACAACCAACTAATCAGGTAGCATCTACCAAAGGCAAGAGGTGTATTGTTCAGCTGATTCCATAGGAGTCGTTATGTTTATTGCTCTTGCTTTGTATTTTCGCCAAAGGGGGGGAAAGAGAATTAAAAGTGAAATTTAACTCAAGGGAAAGAAGAACATGAAAAATGATATAGTGTGTTAGGGGTCTAAAAACTACTGTTGGAGGGAGGATCAAGCCAGTGGTGGATGACCTGAAGAGGATGGCAGGAAACAGGAAAGGGGGAGGGGTCTTCCAGGAAGGGGCAGGGAGGTAAATACAGAAGAAGGAAGAAAGAAGGCAATCACAGGGGTGTCTGAAAAAGACACAAGGAATCATATTACTAACCTAAAAAAACCCTATAACACATGTGATTCTGTGTATAAATATACATACATAGTTTTAATGAACTTTGCTCATATGCACTGACAGATGAGACAGGTATTGTCCTCCTATTGCCCCCCAAGAGACAATAACCACTTAACAAAAACCTCAACACCAGACATGAAAAGCTGTCTTTTGAGTTAGTGATAAGGGTTGTCTAAGAAACTCCCAAACTGTACAGTCTGCTATTTCCTTGGTTGTCCTCCAGAGGCCCTTAAGCTGGAACTTACATGAATGCCTCCTCCCTAAAGACTAAATTTCTTGGTACTAGAAGGAGCCATACAGGATTCCAAAAGAGGAAAGTGACCAACAGACCTTCCTGCTGTGCCCCAAAGTAAGTTCCCAAAATGGTTAGTACTGCTGACAGTGTCCTGAGACAGCCGAGCTCAGCTCACCTGGACTCTGTCTGGGTAAACAGAAGGATCACTATCAGATGAACAAAAACCTACACTCAAAATTCCTTAGAAATAGCATGACGTGGGTTTCTGTTTATCTCTTAAATGCCCCCAATAGTCAACTACCTTGAACAAAGGACCTCTAGTTCCTGATTAACCCAAACAGCCTGCCACAGATCAAAGCTTCCATGCTGAATCAATGGCCGTTCTGCCCCACACCTCTCCTCCTGCCAGTATCTACACAAAAAACCCTGACACCATCAGCCATCGTTCTCTGTCCCTCTAAGAGACAGTAGTTTACTGTCCAAGTAAACTGCCTTTCCACCCATGGAATGGTCTAGTCCAGTGGTTTCTCTGCACCTTTCCTTATACTACCCAGCTAGGTAGCGTAGGATGCATATAAACCACCACAAGAGCCAGCATGGCACAATGACCCTTGGGGTGCAATGGTGGCATGTGTACCTTGGCTGTAACCAAAAGCTCTTTAATTGGACTTAAGACCTGCTTGACAAGAGAGAAATTTTGCCTTATACTAGAAACCCAGCCAACTATTTGGGGGCTGGTGAAGTCATGGATCTTGGAGGAGAACCTACAATCTCTACTTAACTAAACCAGCACAATCTCTAACTATATTCTGAACATTTGTTCTTATACCCACAGATAAGTATAGTCGTCACCCCTCATGGAGAAAACTTCTCTTTACAACAAACAGAGACCGCTACAGAGAACCACAACAAATCAAAGCGCAGAGTTGTGGAGCCCAGTCCCAATGGGACATCTACAACACAACTGCCACACAAAGGCTTGGGGACATTGTAAGAAGAGGGGTCTGGAAAGATGGCTGGATCCAGAGGATCAGGGAGTTTGCTGTGAGATTGTGCCTCCTAATGTTGGAAGTTGTACCCATCAAGTCTTACTACATAACTGCTTAAACAGGAGCTGAGTAAGGTCAGCAGTAGACAAGACAAACGGGATAGGGGCAGTCCAGGAGGCCTCAACCCTATACAAAGAACTACAGGCAATTAATGAGTGCTAAGAGTGAGAGAAATAGCTTTCCCCAGGGAAGAGCACACCAACTGTTTATTAAATGCCAGTGGTCAGCCCTTGAAACTTACATACAAATAACATTATACAGACTGAGCAGGTTATATTTAGAAATATGATAGATAGATAGATAGATAGATAGATCATATATATGAATTTGAAAGAGAACAGGAAAGAGAGGCATATGGGGGGTTGGAGGGAGGAGAGGGAAGGAAGAAGTGATGTAATTATATTATAATCTCAAAAATAAAATAATAAATGGAAAAACTGTAATGCTGGAGAGATGCCTCAGAGGTTAAGCATGTTTGCTACTCTTAGAGAAGTCCCACGTTCAGTTCCCAGCACCTACATCAGGAGGCTCACAACCTCTTGTAGCACCAACTCAAGGGGATCTAAGTGTCTTCTTCTGGACTCTAGGGGCACTTACATTCACATACGCACAGACATACGCTGTAAATGGAATTCTTTAAAAAGCAATCTGTAGGAAAAGTGGGCAAAGGGAGAATGTGGGAAACTACCTTCAGCAAATACCTAATAATTTCCAGTGTTTTGTATTTATTATTTACATAATTATTATTACTGCTGCAAGCTGGGCTTTACTTCCAATTTATCCAAAAGAAAACTGAGAGATTATACACTTTGCCTACAATGATATGCGTCCTGTAGAGCCAAGCTCCACGCCTAGATCATATTCCAAAGTGTATATTCCTTAAACTATATGACACTCATTAACCTGAAGAAAAAAATCTGTAGAAGAGAAAGCATCACCTGCCGTGGGACTCGACATGTTGATGGTTAATTCTGTGCATTTCTATGTTATTTGTTTTATTTGCAAAGTAACCAAGAGACAGGATTCTTTCTTGATTTTACAGCATTCTTTGCACTAATGTGTGTGTGTGTGTGTGTGTGTGTGTGTGTGTGTGCGCGCGCACGCACGCCACAGGACAATGTCAAGAGCTGCCAAGCTTGATGTGAAGGCAAGGGCTTTTACTACCTTGTCACTCACCAAATAGCCTAGGATGGCTTTCTAGTGACCAAGTTTCTGCTTGTCTCCCTCTACAGCACTGATTACAATTGGCCTCTCTCTTTGGCCCCACTTTTAAATATTTGACTCACGATATAATTATGTAAAATTTGCAATCCTATATGTCGTTAGATTTGATATTTTCAAATTGGCACTTAACCAATCAATAATCTAAGCTTTATTTATTAATTTGTTTGAGTTTTGTGCTTAATTTTGTGTTACGACAGGGGGAGGGGAATGTAAGTGCAAATGCACACTGTGGAGACCAGAAGCGTCAGATCCCCCTGGAGCTGCAGTTGCAGGAGGTAGTAAGCCACTTCATACGAGTTCCGGGAACTAAAATCAGGTCTTCCACAAGAATAACAAATGCTCTTGGCCATCAAATCAACTCTTCAGCCCCTCTTTATGTCTTCTGAGGCAGTGTCTCACTACTGGCCTCAAACTCATGATCTTCCTGCCTTACCAATCCCCACCGAAAGGGCTGGGAATACAGGACTGTGCCATCACACTTAACTAAAGATTAAACATTTTAATTAAAGTGTACTACAGCAGACAGGTTTGAGAGGAAAAAATTGCAAGGCCATCCACTTTTCAGGGTTTTTAAAACTATGAGAATCATTGAGTGTAGAAACTGGGAGGCGGAGCTAATGTACTCTGCCCACTCCACAAGGGACGTTGGGCTTCTTTGACAGTATACTTGCTTGGTTGGCCTACTCTGGGTCCTTCATCTCTGACTCTTCCCGCACTTCCTGGTTCTTCACTGACTAGCTGCCTTTCTTCAGGAGATGGCTTGGATCAAGCCATCTTCCTACTTCTCCTGGTTTCTTCAAACAACCACAGTGCCACTGTGTTCGAGACTCTCGTTCCCTCTCCCAGTGATGGGGTACAGAGGCAGCTCTCCTCACTGCCCAGGCTCAGGAGTTTTAACACAAAAGCAAGAATGCCCAAGACGTGTGGCTTTCCTCAGTGTCTTGCTAGCCTTGACACTTGCTATTCATGCTCACATGCCTCAAGAAGGGCCAGGCTGTTCCCCATTGTCCCAACTCTTGTTGGGATAATAAGAACATGCAGAGTGCAATTAAAAGATGAATTAGTAATGTTCATCTAAACCTGCTTTACAAATCACTCTCACGTATAATATCATGGTCAAGATGCTTTGAGCTGTTACAGAAACCAACTCAAGATAATTAAAGAAGATAATTATCATTATTATGATGATGTGGATTCCAGGATATTCTACTGATACTTGAAGCCAAAATGAAACTGGGCCTCAAGAATAATAACTTGAAACACTCTCTCTTTTGTTGGTGTTTGTTTGTTTGTTTGTTTGTTTATGGTTTCAACCAGAGAACTGCATTCTCTCAAATTCAACCACATGCACGGTCAGAAAGGGACCACCAACCAAGGACTTCTGAGTTTGTCTCCCCAGTTGAAACCAGAATTTCTTTATCCTACTTCTAAGAGTTTAAGGAGCCTCTTTGGTCAAGATCTCAGCCCTGGTTCCACCAACTGGGATAGGGAGATCAGGTTATGTTGAGCAGTTATAGCCTGCAGGAGATCAACCAACGAGATCACAGAGCCAGGAAAAAGTTGGTAAATGTCCAGAAGAGGTATCCGAGATGATCAACTATATACTTGGTGATTGATTGTCTGCCCTGCTCACTAACATGTTTATTAGTAGTGGTGTTCTCTTCTTGCAGAAGACATTAGCTTTCAGAATAATCACAGGAAAACTAAAGATACAAGCAAAAGTGGAATCAAACAGAAACACTAGACAAGCAAAACCAAAACTCAACCAGACGAAACTCACCATGACTCCTACCCCATCTTCAGATGGTTTTATAATAAATTGGAGATATAGAATAGATCTTCAGGAAAATAGTTGGACCTCATTTTGAAGGTGGTATGAAGATGTTGCAAAGCGTGAAAATGGAGTCAAAGCAACTGCAGCTGTTTAGAAAGTAAACCTTTCGATTCTTGTTTAGAAGAAATGCTGGGAAGAATGGTTCAGGTACAAGAAATGAAAGAACAGCACCTCCCCAGCAGCATTCTGTGTCAATGCTGCACACTTGACTCACTGTCCGAGTAGTTGTCCAAAAGCAAGATAGGCATTTTATACTTTAAAGAAATAAAGGAGGATACAGGTTGAACTACAGAGTCCTAAAGTCCCGGTTTCCAGGCGGGCACCAAGCCGAGCTTACATAAACCCTCCCCACCTCCTTCTGGGTTGGGAAGCTCCTTAGAATCACTCTGATTTCCTCTCCCAAAGGGTTACTGACACCTCTAGCTTAGTGGAATTGACCAAAAGCCTTCTCAGACCACCTAATAGGATTCCCTCTCAATTTGCATCATTGTGCTTAAGATTAAGAATTGCTTCTACTAAGAAATAATCTTGTATGTCATTTTTTAACCCACATTTCAAAAATGGCACCCAGGTCTAAACCAGATGAAGTAAATGGTTTAGCAGAGCTTACCTGAGTAGTTGCGAGTTTGCTCGCCATCTGAAGCTGTAGTCACACAGGCCACCACAAAGTCAGGGAGTCTGACCCCAGTTAGAGGCTTTCCAATGCTTGCTAAATTATTTTGTAGAACACTATTTGCCCTCTGATGGTGCTTCTCTCAAGTATCCACTAACATCTTTTAAGTTATAACTCTGTAACAGAACCTATTCTAAGCTCAGGAAATTCATGCTACAGGGGGCTAAAGACATGCTTCAGCAGTTAAGAATTCTTCCTGCTCTTCCAGAGAACCTCAGATGGGTTCCCAGCACCTACATCAGGTGGCTCACAACTACCTCTAACTCCAGCTCCACGGGATCCGACGCCCTCTTCTGGCTTCCACAGGCACTGCACAGATGTGGAATACACTCACATTCACATTTTTTTTTAAGTGAATGATATCTAGTCTGTCCAAAATTTACATTCTAGTAACAGAAAACAGAAATTCATATAATGAATTTAAAAATTGAAAATGGTAAGAGCTGTTAAAAGTTAAAGGAAGGGGGTACTGGAGAGGTGGCTCAGCCATTAGGAGTACGAGCTGCTCTTACAGAGGACATAAGTTCAGTTCCTAGAACTCATATGGTTCATAACTGTAACTCCAGCTCCAAGGAATCCAATGCCCTTTTTTCTAGTGCAGGCACAGTGTGTGTGTGTGTGTGTGTGTGTGTGTGTGTATCACTTAAAAACATATAGGGAAAATACTCAGCACATAAAAAAATAAAAGAAACAAATTTTTAAAAATTAAAGCAAGGAAGGAAACCCAAGGAGTAACAAACTATGGTTCTAATTAGAAACCATGTGGGGAAAGCAGTGTGTGTCAGAGGACAGAAGAGAAGAAGCCATGCCTTGTTCAAATCTAGCTTTAGACCTTGTCACACTGGCCTCATTCCCCCTGTGGCCCTTCATGTCACCCAAATGGATAAGCTAAAGTCCTTAGGAAGTACCCTGGCAAACAGATATGCCAGAGTTAGACTTCAAAGTACCAAGAATAGGAGAGGAAGACAAGTCCCGGTTACCAACAATAACCCTAGACCTTATGCCAAAGGAGCCTCTACTGCCTCCTCCCTTTGAGTTTATAATACTACCTTTACTAAAGGGAACACCACTGCAGTGACATAAATGAGAGATGAGTATGCCATGAGACAGTTAACAGACAGGACCTCATTCAAGATGCATTTTGATGTGAGCACCCAGAGCATTCTTGATGAATTAGGCACGCATGCGCATGTGCGCATGTGTGTACACGTGTGTGTAGGGGTGGTAAAACTGAAAAAGGCTGGTAAGATGCTTGAGTCCAAATCTAGAAGGATGCAGTGCTATCAGTCCATGCAGACTTTGCAGGAAAAGGCCAGCGTCGCACTGGTGGTGAGGTAATCTTGAGGCTCTTGGATGGGTATTCAGGATTTGGAATCATGCCTGAAGCTTGGGAAGGAAGGAAACCTGGAGGAAAGAACCTGTAAAATAGGAACAAGTGGGTCAGTGCAAAGTTGGTAATCACAGGGAGACAGTTGCATAGCATGAGTGAGCCCCTGGGTTTGATCCACAGCATTGGGGAGTGGGGAAGAATGAAGGAATGGATTTGAAACAGTGAGAGAATCTTCCAAGATGTGACTGTAGAAAGAAGGCCAAAAATGTGAGGTCCAAAAATGGAGTCCTGGGGAGCCACAGAGGGAGAAAAGGGGATGCCCCAGTAAAGGGATTGAGAAAAACAACCATTGAGGTAAAGGGGGATGGGAAAGTCAGGCATGTCTTCATCTTTACAGTGCACTGAGAGCAGTGCACCAGTGAATTCTTGTTATTATCTGATCAACAAGTTGATTATCTGATTTATTGATCAGCTTGATAATTACAGCGGATGAGATCCATCAGGAATGGTGATGTTTGAAAATGAACTACAAGAAGCAGCTAAAGAAAGCCCATTCCAGTTTTCTCATCTCTACTTCAATCAGAGCCAGCCTGCTTGTGTTTGGTTTTTGTTTTTGTTTTTGTTTTTGTTTTAGGGATTTGAGCTTTTTTACCCCTCTTGAATTTTAGCTGCTACTAAAATTTTTATTTGAAGAAAGGGAACAGAAGATGAGAGGAAGCAGATTCTCACTACTAGAAAAAGATACTAGGCAGATACATAAAGCCATCATCCTGTGTAATCTTGGAGGTATACAATCCATTTGGTCCTATCCAGACCTAAAATTTATTTTATTCTGGCAAATTCGGGGTGGGTGGGGGGATTTTCTAATATCAAAACCACTGTCACCTGGTAAAGCAAGGCACTTGTGTTCTTGGTCTTGACCAAGACCTGTATGCTGTAGAAATTAAGTCATAAGGAGATAGGAAGAAAATATAACAGTTGGCCGTGAGGTAGGGAAGGCTGGAGAAGGCTGACCTAGGAGTCCAGGGAATGGTTCATTCAACAGCTACGGTATGTTCTAGCTGAGATGAGAGAATAAAGCTTCTCACAATTCCCCTCACTCCAGGAGCGTCTCCTGGTAGGTATCCATGGGCACTCAGCAAATACTTGTTGAAATAATGGTGTGACTAAGACTCAGAACAGTTAACCCAGTTGCCAGCGAAGTGGTAGAATTGTGTTAAATCTGAGGTGCCTAGATTTCAACACCAGTGTTCTTAATCACAGTGTTTTGGTCAACTCACTGGATCTTGTGTTGCACGTAGTAGATGCTCCATGTGTCCCACCCAGCACCTGCTGCATCCACAGCTGCCAGGAGTTAGGCTACTGATGACTCACAGCTGTTTCCTTGGCCAGTCCTCCTAGCCAAACAGACCTGCCCTGCCAAGGCTACTTCCTTTTCTTAGGAGAACTTAGGACCAGTAAGTTGTGGAGGTGGGAGCATAAGGGCATCATTCCTTGTCTCAGTTGATGAGACCCCCAGTGGGCCATCCTACCTCTAGCACTCCAGGGTTACCCTCACTCTACATGGTCTGGCTTTTCTCATTCCCTGTGAAATTCTCCCCAGTAAACCTCCCAAATCCAAATGTTCTTCTCAAAGAGAGTGGCCTAGGGAAGCCAGAGAAGACAAGACATCTGCAAAGACCTTCTGCAGTAGTTCTACTTATTTGATGACTAGGGAACGTGCGCCGAGCTCTGGGTATAGATGACTTTGTCTTTTGTGAATCGCCTGTTTGTAACACTTGTCCATGTGTCTACAGGGCTGTCTTGTTTTAGGTATTATAGATATTAATCTTGCATTGGATATAGGTGTTCCTTTGGTCTGGGTGTTGTCATTTAACTGTTCGGTACCTATTTTTTCGTACATATGTCTCTACTTTTGGAATCCTAGGTATGGATCCCTTATAACTCTGTGTGTGTGTGTGTGTGTGTGTGTGTGTGTGTGTTTGTGCTTTACTTCATGATTCTTCTAAACTAAAAAGGAATATGTTAATTAAAACAATAATGAGCTCCACTTCTGCTTGGATTAAACTGGCAATTTTTAAAAATTTTGATGACTACCAGTACCAACATGATGGCCTGAGTCTAGCTTGCACCCATGTAAAATAAAGACAGAAGAGTGAGTAAGTCTCCTTAACAGGAGTTAACATGGTTCTAGGCCCCTGCAAAGGCATTTCAGATTAATTCACTTAATCAGAAAACCGTAATTCTAAACTTCTATATACCTGCCTGATTAAGTTAATGTAGATATTAATAGCACACCAGAAGAGGGCATCGGATCCCATTACAGATGGTTGTGAGCCACCATGTGGTTGCTGGGAATTGAACTCAAGACCTCTGGAAGAGCAGTCAGTGCTCTTAAACTGCTGAAAGCTAAAGATGTAAATCCTTTTTCCAGCATAATTAGTTACTTGAGAGTTTCCCAGAATGCACCCCAATCATATTCACTTCCCAGGTCCACCTCCACCCTTATGACCTCCCCCTCAAGAAGGAGGAGGAGGAGGAAGAGGAGGAGGAAGGAGGAGGAGGAGGAGGAAGGAGGAGGAAAGAGGAAGGAGGAAAGAGGAAAGAGGAAGGAGGAAGGAGGAAGGAGGAAGGAGGAAGGAGGAAGGAGGAAGGAGGAAGGAGGAAGGAGGAAGGAGAAGGAGAAGAAGAAGAAGACAAGTCTAATTTATGTTGCCCATATTCTCCCTGGAGCATGATCAAACTCCCAGTGTCCAGCCCCTTAAGAGAACGAGTTCTTCCCCACCCCCACCAGGAGCTACCAACCGTAAGAGCTACATTTCAGGATCTCTATCACAATTTTTAAGAGTTCTCTTCAATCAGGTTCTTATGTTGGTACTGGCATTTGTATTTCTACTCTGAATCAGCTCAGGTTTTGTATTATGTTTCTCAATTTTTTTTTTTTTTTTAATTATTTGTATGAGATGTCAGAGGGAAACTTTCTGGAGTCCTATCAGTTCTGTTCTTTCACCATGGGGCTACAGGATCGCACTCAGGGCCCTCTTCCCACCGATCTCCACTCCTGGGGGATTCCACTAAACCTTGATCCCTCACACTATTTCTCCTTCCCGTGGAACCTCTCCGCCCCACCTTCTTCTAGTGTATTCTTACTCTTTCCTGTCAGCCTGTGATAACTAGAAACACTTTCCGTATGGGACACCAAGAGGCCACACCTGGCAGGGACTCAGCTAGGTGAGTCACGCTCTCCTTCCTGACTTCCATTACGCTCGTTTCCACCCTCAGCCTAGTAACAAAGTGCTAACTGGTACCCCCTCCTCCCACCGCAGCTTCGTTCACTGGAGACTCCAAGTCTTGGTTCAGACTCAGAATGACCCTAATGTTT
>JADRCH010000103.1:1271030-1281456 GCA_019843965.1 Rhynchomys soricoides
TCACCCCTACCATGGTCAACACAGTAAATGGAGATGTTGAGTCTCAGTTACATACTATGTTTTCATGCCTGGCTTCACCCTGTATACAAGGGCCTCGGGTGCGTGTGTAATGACACTCATTTATTATTTGTCATTTATTATGCCAAGTTCCACACAAACCTTTGGAGGATTGATGAAGAAAGAGTCGCTCCCAAGAAACATGCACCCCCGACTTACTAGCTCAATTTACAATTACCACACTTATCAATCACATAGAGTTGTATATTTACTAGAAACTACATATTGAATGTTAAATTTTTATCTACTTTCCAAGTTAGTGACATTGGGTATGGTGTTCTATCCTAATGCTGGGCAGTAAGTATCACAGAGCTTCAGCTCCCAATTAACAACCTAACTGTAAGAGGAAAACAGTATAGTGTGCTATATTCAACACATGATATTCAATACTTTATTAGATACATAAAATACATACATAAAGTACACTTTATGTTCAGTCATTTTGCCCCAAATACTCTGGTACGTTGTTCTGAGTATGTTTAAGTTACTCTAGCCCAGAGGTTCTGAACCTGGGGGGCGTCACGACTCCTTTAAGAGTAGACTGACACTTTCATAAGGGTTGCATATCAGATATCCTGCATATCATATATTCATGATACGATTCATAATAGTAGCAAAATTGCAGCTTTGAAGTAGCAATGAGAATAATTTTATGGTTGAGGGTCAGAACACGAGGAACTGTATTAAAGGGTCACAGCACTAGGAAGGCTGAGAACCACTGCTCTGGGGTACGCTGCCATGTTCTTTGAGGAGACTAGGTAAGTATATTAAATGCATTTTTTACTTAGACTATTTTCAATTCGGAATGGGCTTACAGGGACACAGTACCATCATCAGCTAAGGAACAGGGTCTACCTGGTTCTGTTCCTCTGGAGAACTCTAGCTCTCACAGGACCACAGGCAAAAGGAGTATGCACTAAAAGTAGGAACCTGACTGCTTAGGTCTAAGGATAAAATAGATCTCCAGCCAATCCAGGGCCAAATTCATAGACTCTGCCCATGGACCATCCCAGGCCAGCCCTTCTATTCCTAGTCAGGTCCTTAGGGACATGAAGTACAGCTCTCTGGTGGGTGAGTATAGAAAGAGTAAAGATTCCAGGGCCCCAAAATTCGTTTAATCATTAATCCTGTTGTATACGCCAAAGAGAAAGAGTATCTGTTGAACATTCACCGGGTTACTGCCTTGGATGGCAAAGGAGAGTTACCCCCTCTCAGGGCTAGTGTTGAAGCACAAGCCCCTCTTCCCCACCTCCCAACCCCCATCCTCCCAACCCCCACCCCACTTTCCCACCCCACTCCACACCTCCACCCACACCCACACCCACCCTGTCCCCGAGGTGCCTCTTCCCCTGGGGAAATCTCTGGCCTTCTACATTAGCAACTTCTTCAGCTTGGACACAGACCTACAGTCTCTATACCACAGGCACTGGACACCCACCAGGCCAGCTAGTCCAGTTATCAACAAAACCAAAACCAAAAAACGAGAGTATTTTGCAAACTAAAAACCTGGCAGGAATCACAATAATAATTGTCCATGTTCTGGTTAAATCCAATGCTTAGACTTGAGCCTGAGACTTAGGCTTACAGCAGACTGTTCTTTTCTGTCTGTCTTGCAATGTGTCTTGTTAAAAGAATAAAATTAACGATTTTAAAAACATGTAAAAAAATAAACTTCGCAAGAGTTATTGAAAGCTCAAAATACTAAAATTCCAAGACCTCAGTGCTGATGAAATTGAAGTATTTTTCCTACCGTCTTTCAAGTTTGTACTGCAAGAAAAAGATATAGTATCTTACATTGTGAAGTTATGAGAACTTTGTTGGCAAGGATTCTTTGATGCAGATAATTCCACAACATAAATCAAGGCTTGTTAAACACACAAGAAACGGAAAGGCAATACAAGTAATTTTACAATTTGCTAGACACAGTAGTAAGAAAAACAGGAAGTGGGTGTTTATTAGCAGTCCCAAATATACCAGCCAAAATACAACTCCCCATGGAGTCTGAGTTATTCAAAATAGTGCAGAGAACAGAATTCCTAAGATTATAAAAGGGTAATTAATCACAAGCAGTATTCACAGACCAGTGATTTGGAAACTACCTTCTTACTGAAGATCTGGATCAAGAGTAAACTTCAAAGCAAAATGTGCTGATCTCAGATTCATTGCATCTGGTCGATAAACCCTACCAAAACGTCACTTTAAGCCCACTTGACAGTCCATCTTTATTACATAATAATTGTGTGTGTGATGCCTTAGACATCTTTTACCTGACTTGGGGACTACATCAGTGCCTCCCTAATCAGCTGTTGGCACTAGAAACACTGCCTCTTACTGTTGTTTTGTGTATTGAATTCATAATTAGACATGTTGTTTGAGCATGTTTCATAGGAACACATGGCCTGTCACCAGGAATCATGTTCGAAAGCTACTTGGTACATCTCGTATAACCTGATAACACAAAAACTTTGTTTTTGATTAGAGAGCCTTTTAAATATATGCCCCAACCAGTCTGGTTTGAAGCAAAGGGTCTTTTATTCTGATGGCAGTGGTTTAAAAAGTATACCTAGAGAGATGTCTCAGAGGTTAAGAGCACTTGCTGTTCTTGCAGAGGACCTAGGGCCAGTTCCCAGAACCCTCATGGCAGATCACAACTGTCTGTTAAGTGCAATTCAGAGGATACAGAACCCTCTCCTGGCTCCCACGGATGCCAGGCACAAATGTGGTACACATTCATATAGGCAAACAAAACACTCATACACATGAATTTAAAATAAACAAATCTTTTAAAATACATATCTAAAATACATGAAGCATGAATATAATTTTCATGAATAATGTAAAAGAGTTAAATGCAAAATTTTATCTGATCCCAGAAACCATTTGCTTCTAGCTGGTGAGGCTGTGGAATTTGATGATATAGAGTCTTAAGAACTTGGGCAAATCCTTACTTGTTCTGTGTCTTGCTTCTCCCTTATGAAATAAGGGAATTAAGAGCATGGCTCCATTAACCCCAACTACTAGGGTGAATAAAATTACTTAGCTTGACTGGCATCATTAGCTCTTCTGACTCAAACCTCTTGGAAAAGCCCAACAAATCAATGAATTAAATTATTTGTTCCAGTCAATAGGAAACGTAATGGGAATGCGTATGCATGGTGAATTAGAATGTCGTTCACACATCTTATATCAGTATGTATATTCCTGAGTTCTGAAGAAAGAGAAGGAAGACGGGTCTTGGAAGTAGCTCACCACAGGAATGAGAAATTAACAACAGGAATTACACATTAGCTTGTGAGCACCAAACTGAATGAGACCTCAACTTATTCCTTCCCTAGTATTTGAAGAGCCCCCTACACACACACACACACACACACACACACACACACACACACGTGCGCACGTGCTCGCACCAAGCTGGTTGTCAATTGGCCTTATTCTTGCTTTGGGCTATCCAATGTGGCAGAGACAAAAAGTTTATTGGAGGAAAGAAGAACGAGGGGTAGAAGAAAGGAGAGAGGGCCATATTGGCATAGCTCTCCATTCTCCGCTCGGGACTGACAGGTGGTGGTGTTGACACCAACTGTCTCCTCCTTCAGGGTGAATGGGAGGACACATGGTTTCACCTGGGACTAAGTTCTAGAAAACTGTGGCAGAAGCAATGACTTCTGCTCCTGGGCTGGCTCTGAAACATGCCAATCTGTTCTTCCCGAGCTGATGACCTCAAGGAGACCCTAGGGAACAGTCGAGTCCCCCAGGGATGAGAAAAATTCAGTTGAAAACACCTCCTGTGCACCCAGCCGACTTTGCCTAAGCAAAAAATAAGCTTTTACTGTGCTAACCCACTGAAATTGGGGGAGGGGAACTGTTGGATACACCATCATGTAGCCTGTCATATCTAATACAGACTAGGAAAGGCAGACTCGTTCAAATCAGTCTATTTGGCTAATCAGCTCTGGGTTCTGAAGCATCTGGACTAGTTAGGGGGTGGGGGAAAGCCTTCTCCTTCCCTCCCTTATTTTCCTGGCAGGTCAAGTTTCCTGCTGACCAGCTCAGCCAGTGGTAGCAGCCAGAGCCATTGCTTCCTCTTGGAACTTCTGAAATACAGAAGGTCACAGATGGACTCTCAGGTCACACCCTGCCAGTTAGCTCTGCACTGGAGGAGGTGTAAAATCTGCTTTTGGTTTTTAAATTATTAGTAGTAGTAGTGGTAGTTGTTGTTGCTGTTGTTGCTCTTCTTCCTCCTCCACCTCTTCTTCTTCCTCCTCCTCCTCTTCTCCCCAGAGTGGTATTGACCCCCAGTTCTCGAGCAATCCCCAAAGCTTCATCAAACATATTTACAACCAATGGGAGCATACCAACCCCAAATGTCTGGTAAGCACTGGTGCCTTTTGTAGATACTCCAGTTAGTGCTCACATCAATCACCAGGCAGAAACACTTGTCCTATAATTCAGATGAATTAAGCACAAGCAGTAACCCCCAAGGATATTCTAGGACTTGAAACAAATGCAGGAACCCTAGGAACCTGCACTAAAAAGGATGCAGCAGACAAAAAAAAAAATCCTAATGACGAATTAAGGTCCACACAGCAACAACCATTCTCTATCAAAATGATCTAAGCCAAAAAGAGTTCATGAATATGGACAGAAATTAATATATTTCATAATTATTTCCCTCATAGCAATATAGCCTTGTGTGTTTAATCACACTAAAGCTACAAGCCATAAATGACTGTGGTCTATACCACAGATACATTTGTGTGGTCCTCACAGTGTTCTAAAAAGAACATTGAATTAATTTGGTAAAAAGATTTTACATAAAGATCTCAAATATCAGCCTTCTCTTGCAAGTCCAGAAGCTTGAGAGATGGATGAGGACCTGTGTGTGTGCATGTGTGTGTGTATGTGCGTGTGTGTGTGTGTGTGCGTGTGCATGAGTGTGTATTTATATACTTGAGTCTCTCTGTGTCTCTGTAATAACCCTGAGGGAAGCCACTTGCTATAAGCCCATCCTGACCACTCTGCTTGCTTAATATTACCTGCCTGTCTTAAAAGATACTGGACGAGGCTCCTTAAATAGTATTTGTATCAACTAGTGTTCTCATTCATCTGCGTGGCTTTCTATGTCAGAACTACCCCTTCTTGAGAAGAGACCAGCATTTAGAAGTACCTGTGCACAGGCAGAAGATCCTCTCTCATTTTATGTGCTCCTTTCTGCTGGGCAATGGCTAAGTTATTGACATAGAGGACCATCCCAGTGGAGTGGCCTCATCAAGGGAAGGATACTGAGTCTGTACCCAGTAACCCCTGTAAGATACGTGGCAGTCCTCTTTGTGGTTTGCCTGTGGCTGAACAGGTAGAATTGAACATCACACCATTAAGTCTGGGTAAAGTTGGCTCTCATCGCAGCTACTATCTATGCCCTTTACTAAACATATATCCTGCAAAGAAGCACATCTGCAAGTGGCACTGTGGACTTTGTGGAATTCATGGACCTGGGCAGGCCTCCATTGTCATTGTCCCTGAATTTGGGATTTGCTGTTTACAAGTTTATACTGTTTGATTTATTTTATTGACTTTCCTTTCTCAGGTTTGTTTTTCTTTTCCCTCTCTTCTTTATTAAGCACTCTTTAGCATCTCAATGTGGTCTATCAAAGTGTGAGGATTCCTATTTGTTGACTGATAGCTGTTTGAGTACAAACAGCAGGAGCACCGGGAAATCAAGCTTCGTGTCTGCATGGCCTCAGCTTGAACTGTAAGGATGCTGGGTAAATGCTTAAATAGAAATAGATGCAAAACAATGAAGGCCTGGTGGCATATTGTAATGAGGAAGGCACACACCTGTGGCATGTGGAGTACTTCCTGTTTCGCACTGTGAAGTCTTAAGCACAAGAGCTAGAAGTCCACATCCATCCTTACATAACCTCACGGAACTGAACCTTTATGAGCTCTCCTTTGCCCTTTACAGCATCAAAGTTCAGTATAAAAACCCACCTAGAATCTGTTGCCACATCTGAGACTCAGCATTAGCCAGGGGACAGAAAGCCTGTCTACCTAAGGATAAGCCACTCCCTCTCCAAGAAAAAAAAAAAAAGAATCTGAGAGTAGCATACTTCTTTGAAGAAAAAGAATAATACTCTCTCTGTGTGTCCTCTCACTTCAAATTGCATTTTTCTGAAGTGTGTACCTTCAAAAACTACTGGAGTTCTTTGCTTTCATTCCAGGAGTCTACATAAAGTCTGGCTGTGGTCAGAAATGACCTTACTTGACCTCGGGCTCCATTGACAGATACTTGCTTAGGTTCAATTGTTGTCTGGGGTTTGAGAGTGGCATAACAATATTAGTGAAAACAATAGCCAGTTCGTTTATATAGAGTCTTTCTTCCTGTGGTTTCAAAGCAACATTTCAAGCCTAATACAAATGACATTAAAAGGAACCAGCCCAAGACTTGGCAACTGCAGCTTACAGGATACCTCATTCTGCTCAGCAAGCACACACTGTGTGCCAGCTGTGACTGACTGCACACTGACCAGTCACTCTTCCCGCAGCTCCCTCATGGGCACTTGTCCTGGTGTTCCAGCTTCTACGCTGATGGTTTTCTTCCTAGCCAAGTATTAAGAGTTCATTTCACATGAGACTCAGCCTCGTTAGCCCAGCATTTCCAGCTTTCTCTTTAACAGAGGTTTCACTGAATCATCTGGGTTTTAGCTCAAGTAAGCCATCATCTTTGGGGGGAAGAGGGGTCCTTCTTTTTCTTTGTAGGTTTTTAGTTAGACAACAAGTAGTCAGTCAGTATACTCACTGGAGATTGGAAGAGTCTATGGGGGGAAAGGCTAAATGGTCACAAAGCTCTTTCTATGATATAGCAAGGAGCCCAAAACTGGGAGATTCATGTTTGGTAACATCGAAGTTCAATCTTAGCGGAAGCTTCCGGAACCACCTCCTGCCCAGTACAATTACCTCACTTCCCTAGAATGTCTGCTCATTTTCTTTTCCCGGAACCCCTTCTATATGAACACCTCCCAGCCAAGTCAATTAAAAAAAAAAAAAAAAACCACCTCATTTCCCATCTTTGAATGACTGCTGAGAACCATCCACTGTTAATGTTAAACACAGAACAGCACATACTTGAAAGGTTCAGACTTGGAAATGAGGAAGTGAGGGAGTAAGGGCTATCCATTAAGAGTGGGTTTAGAAACAGGAGTGTCATGGCTACTTTGAGATGAAACTCATTTACACAAACCAAGACAAAAATCTGCTAAATACATCTAGGAGGAGATATGCAAACCATAGGCCACTCCAAAGAACAATAGTGGGGTATTTGTGGATATTTTGCCTTTTCTAAGAGTTGAAAGAGACATGAAGGTGTAACACATGTAACTCAAACACTTGAAGAAGCTGTTGCCTTTGGATCCACGTGACCCTTCAGCAGAGTCTGGAGTTCTTGTCCACAGATGTGTACCGGTGTGCCACAAGGAGCGTACATTTCCGCCCCGCTCTGAACACATGTTATGCTCAGTATTTCCCTCTATGGCTGACTTATAACACATCCCCCACTTCTGCGTCTGCCTTTCTGTCTCAGAGTCTCTCCTGGTCCATACATCATCAGGTCATTTACCATTTGGGAGAAGGTAACAAGTTTTCAGAAATTCTCCAAAATTTTAACTGGTTACATTTTTAAAAAAAGAAAAAGGAAGAAATCAATGTCCAGTTCCTCATGAGCTCTGAGTAATTTCCCCTTTTCACCACTAAAGATTTCTTTTAAATAAGTTACATAAAGGAGAGTAGTAAGAATCATCACAAAACCATTATTTTGATAGACGCCAAACGTTCTTCTTAAGTCACCCACCTTCGTGATGGCACAACCTACGAAAGGCAGCAGTCAAAAGCATTCCAGAGGCAGAGGGCTGCACTTTTAATTATCTCCCGGTATTTCCTCTTCTTCCTTAAAAGGCTTAAATAAACCCACTGGTGTTGAATTTGCCTGGTCTTTCCCAAAATCATTGCCACAGCCTTTTAAAACTGGGCAACATGATTTCTGTTCCTAGCTCACTACCTTCCCTCTCCCAGTCCTCTAAACTCAACAAGGAGTGTGGATCTGAACAAAGCCTTTTACAGTGGATTGGATTTCATCTAAAAGCATGTAATTCTGCATAGCCAGAAGCGGTTTCTAATCTTTATATATAGGAACTAACGAGAAAAAAAATCAAAGCCACAGGATTAAGTGGGGAGGAAAGAAAAACCTGTGAATGAAGAACACCAAGCCATTGCTCAGCTGACTTGAGCAAAGCCCTGTAATGTTTCCCAAGCTAATCACTGCTGCCGGTGGCAAGCATTGAAGAGTATGTCTAACAGGTCTCGTAGGTCATTATTTACTGAAACGCTACGCTGAGTGGTTATTTCTTTTTAAATACTAATAACCTAGAAAGCTGGCCCCATTTGGAAGAGGGTCAGCACAGAGGCGTCTGATTAGTGTCAAAAAATGACTGCCTCTCTTTGGTAAAGGAATTCCCTAAAGGAAACATAATTCACAATGACAAATGTTGGCATTTTTAGAATTACAAACATTACCTACAACTTGAATTCAGGTTATGAACCCTCCAGATAAAGTCCGGGGCTTGTTTGGTAACTGGTCATGAGTCTCAGTTTTAAAAAGAAGTCCAACTACTTGTGAAAAATATAAAGAACAATAACCACAAATCTTTGGTGCTCAATGGAAAGAAGCCTGTGGAAATGTCTGAGCCACGGGCTGAAGTTGGCTGTGGCTCATTGTATTTTCTGAACTGGGACTTTCAACTACACTTTCTCAAAGTGAGTAAAATCTTCTAATAAAGAAGGAGGGAATATTGGTTAGGAATACACCGAGGGTTTTGTGCCCCCCCCCCTTCTAGTTTTACATTCACATTCTGCTGCTTTTAGTTTGGAAAGCATAAAGGTACTGTTGTCTACTTTGAATGATAAACTTATCATTAATGCAGTCACAGGGCTCTGTCTGGCATGCCCATGAACATTCTTTTACTTAAAGATAAACAAATGCAAAGTGTTTGTTAAAAGCCACTGCTTACATGCTTATGATGAATTATACATGGACCTTCATTGAAAAGGAAAACCTCTAGAACACCTCTCATGAAACTTCAAAGTCATCGGCACTTTATTTATGACACCCTTAACTTTAAGGTTAATACACATGGCACTGTATAGTGTTAGCATCTGCCACGTGAGCATGTTCCTCCAACTACTGGCTCCCAATCTTCCTAATGCTGTGACCCTTTAATACAGTTCCTCATGTTGTGGTGACCCCCCCCCCAGCATAAAATTATTTTCAGTGTTACTTCATAACTGTGACTTTGCTACTGTTATAAATCATAATATAATTATGTGTGTTTTCCAACGGTCTTTGGGGGTCATGACTCACAGGTTGAGAACCAGTGCTCCAGTCAGTGACTGTTTTGTATGCTCTCTCATAGTGTGGAGACAATTCAATGTATATATTATACTCTTTTTTTCTTCTTAATGAAAAAGGTTGAAATAATCAGAAAATATGAAATGTTATGTGTAAAGAAAACATTTAGAACTTCTGGTTGTTCTCTAGGGTTTGTTTGTTTGCCTTTCTAAGTATTATTTAGGCTAATAGACACCTGTGTGGGTTTTGGTTCAGTTTGCTAATCACTTTTACATTTACTATACAGCTGCAAACAAACAAACAAAACAAAACAAAACTATTTTTCGTATATTTTTTTAACCAGAAAATGATTTGGAATCTGAAAGATTATTCTAAACATTTAGTGTCAGCAACAATACAGAGAGAGAAATTTAAATATTTAAGCTCAAGGCAGTCCTGTGCGTGAAACAAGAAACAGTTAGATACTGTACAACAAACTTGTTCTCATGGGTGTGCTTTCTTAATGCCAAAATACCCGTGGGATTTCTCTGTCTCCCATAACGTAATGGGAGACAATACATTCTGAAGTTACCCCCATTAGCCTCCGTCCTCACCACAGAAGAAGCAAGCTCTTGTCTACTTAGATTTTCGGGGGATACCCATGTCCTTCTATGTGTCAGACCAAAGCAAAGACCTGTGCCGTGAGCCAGAGCTGATCACAAGATCAAAGCCTCAGGCCACTTACAATAAAATAAGAGAGGGAAGCCCAAAGAACCAAAGAAACAAAGGAGATGATTAAGAGATAAGGATCAGTCTCAGATATGACATTTCATCCCAATCAGAGGCAGAGCAGATGTTCAAAGACGGAACACAAAGACAGTTACTCAATTGTCCTTATCTTTGTATTCTTCCTTTTTTTCTTTTAGAATGAGAGTGTTTTGTTTGTTGTGGATAGATACAAGGTTGCTGTAAGGCTGGTGTGGATAGATA
>JADRCH010000103.1:1281466-1297221 GCA_019843965.1 Rhynchomys soricoides
TGTAAGGCTGGTGTGGATAGATACAAGGTTGCTGTAAGGCTGGTGTGAATAGATACAAGGTTGCTGTAAGGCTGGTGTGAATAGATACAAGGTTGTTGATTTTCATTGCTGTACTTAAGCCCAAACCTCATAATCAAGTATAATAGACTACTTCCATGAAAGATTAAAAAGAACCCCGCTCTAAATAAACTGCTTGTCTATGATTATTTGTCTTTGTTGGACTAATAGGAGTACAGTCCTTATAAAATATTCAGTGTAACTTTACATAAGTACAAAAATTGCATATGAGTATTTAAACAAGACTCAAACTTTACAGAAAATAAAATACTTATAAGTGTGCTTTGGAAAACCATCTCAAATTATTCCAAATGCTGCATAATGCAAATTGACTGAAATGGGCCTCTCAACTCCAAAGATGGTGTCAGTTTGTTAGAAAAGCTCAAGATAGAATATTAGGATTATAGTTTTGGTTCTTTTATTGTACGTAATTAAATACATACATAATATATTAAAATATTCTGAATCAGTGATAGGCAAACAGTAAAATGTAATTTTATAAAGTCTGGGTTTTTTTATGCTTTCACAATTTAAAAACAGCTTTATGAATCAGACAGCCTCAGCTCATGCTTAACTGATAGGACTAGGGAGGTCACTCAGCTAGTAAGAGTTGGAGAAGGGAAGGAGCCTGGAATGGGAGGATTAAACAGAGAGGAGAAGGGGAGAAGCAAATGGGGAATGGAATGTAGGAGGAAGGACAGCTAAAACTCAGGGCCATTTGAGAGATCCTACGAAACCTACCACAATAGAAGCTTCGTGTGTGTGTGTGTGTGTGTGTGTGTGTGTGTGTGTGTGTGTTTAAGAAGATATATTTGAGAGAGAGAGAGAGAGAGAGAGAGAATAGAACTCTAAATGGAATCATCAAATAATGGTGATGCAGAGACAAAGCCCCAACAAGACATCCCTTGCCACCATGTGAAGCCTCCAGTGCCAGGAATAAGTTAAACCTGAGTTGTTAGCCAAAGGGGCCCTATGGAAACTCCCAAACAACTCAGATGGTTGTCAAGGCTATTGGTTTCCACATACCGAGGAGGATAAAGCTCTATTTGTGAAGATAACATTTATATGTCTCCCTGAACAGGGGGATATTGAACTTGTTCCTAACTTAAAAATTGACCGCTACTGACTAGTATTCAGGGTACTGGAAAGTACTTTGCATGCTACCAAAGAAGAAAGATAAGCACTAACCCAGCCAGGAACTCTGATCTACTGTGGTGCCCAACTGCACAATTAACTGTGGGAGTCACTATCTGCTTTTCCAGCCAGGCAGTGGTGGTGCACGCCTTTAATCCCAGCACTTGGGAGGCAGAGGCAGGCGGATTTCTGAGTTCGAGGCCAGCCTGGTCTACAGAGTGAGTTCTACAACAGCCAGGGCTACACAGAGAAACCTTGTCTCGAAAAAACAAAAAAGGGGGGGGGGGGGCCTCCACAGGATGGAGCCCATGATGATACTGCTCAAGCAGCCAAGAACCTGAGACTAGATTAATCATGGACCTACGAGAAAGCCAAATCAAAGGCTTAAAAGTTAGCATACACATATGTACTGGCTGGTTTTGTGTGTCAACTTGACACAAGCTGGAGTTATCACAAAGAAAGGAGCGTCAGTTGAGAAAATGCCTCTGTGAGATTCAGATGTAAGGCACGTTCTCAATTAGTGATGAAGGCCCCCTTGTGGGTGGTGCCATCTGTGGGCTGGTAGTCTTGGGTTCTATAAGAAAACAAGCAAGCAAGCCAGTAAGCAGCATCCCTCCATGGCCTCTGCATCAGCTCCTGCTTCCTGACCTGCTTGAATTCCAGTCCTGACTTCCTTTTGTGATGAACAGCAACATGGAGGTATAAACTCAATAAACCCTTTCCTCCCCAACTTGCATCTTGGTCATGATGTTTGTGCAGGAATAGAAACCCTGGCTAAGACAACATATAAAAGCATACATCCCATATTTATCTTTTGGGGTCTAGATTAACTTATTCAGGATGATTTTTTTTTTCTAGTTCCATTTATTTACCTGTGAATTTTGTGGTTTAGTTTTGGGTTTTTTGTTTTTGTTTTTTTTTTCAACATCTGAGTAATATTCCATTGTATAAATCTACCACATTTTCATTATTCATTTATCTGTCGGTGAACATCTAGGTTGTTTCAAATGTCTGGCTATTATGAATAGAGCAGCAATGAGCATGGTTGAGCACATGTCTCTGGATAGGATGAAACATCCTTTGGGTTTATGCCAAAGAGTGGCATAGCTGGATCTTGAGGAAGAGCTCTCGTTCTGCTAGAGGAATGTAAAATGACTCCTAAGACATTCTGCCATAGATTAGGTCTCAGCCAGCCTTCATCAGAGAAGCTTCCTCCTGCTGTAAATGGGAACAAACACAGAAACCTCCAGCCAGACAATCTGCAAAGAGTCCTAAATGGAACACTTGATCCTAAATGGGACATCTTCATCAAAACCCTGCCCTCAGGGCTTAGTGAACTATGTAAAAGAAGAGGTGAAAAGATTATTAAGAGCCAGTGAGGATGGATAACAACACCAAAGAAACAGTGACTTCCAAACACAACAGGACTGGACCGCCAGTGACTGTAGCAGCATGGTCTGCATAAGAGCCTGCATGAGTCCTAGCCAGATGCGTCTCAGCACTGAGAGGGAAAGTGGACATGCTCTCCCATTCCTAACCTACAAGCTATCTTCAATTGGCAGCCACTCACAAAGAAAAAAAAATAGTTTTCTACAATGGAGACTCACAGGTACACAAACCACACTTAAGGACAGGCCCTATGTCCAGCAGTAAACAGCCAGCACAAAATGAACTCAGAGGTATTTTTGGAGATGATTTGTCTCTGGATGCTTTGGGCAATTTTTTTTTAATCTTAGGGATCTTTTCATTACATATTATGGTTTCCAGTTTTGTGGAGTCTTTCATGGTGTGTGTGTGTGTGTGTGTGTGTGAGAGAGAGAGAGAGAGAGAGAGAGAGAGAGAGAGAGAGAGAGAGTTTCATGCTTTTTCTTTGGGATTTTTTTTTCTGTTTTGTTTAATTCTGGTTTGATTGCTTTTTTATTTGCCTGTTTGTATTCTTTTCTTTTTCTTCTTCTTTTTTTCCTGCTTGTTTTCTAAGAGGGAAGCAGAAGGCCTGGCATTTGTGGGTAGGCAGATGGGAAGGATCTGGGAGGAGCTGAGGGAAGTTACCCTGGTTTGGTTTTTGTTAAGTAGCCGCAGCTTCAGTACTCATGCAGGAGTCCATGTCACTCTGGATTTGATGTGGGCTGTTTCCATTAGATTTATGATATTTAAAAGAGAAAGAGAGTGACAGTGGAGACTGTCATAAAAATAAAGAGTTGAATGTTAAGTTGATACGTACAAGGTTACTGTGACTCCTTGCAAGGCTATTTCCTATGGAGTTAGAAGGCGACCCATACTCTCAGGAAGCCCCTAGGCATGCCAAGGTAACCTCTTTAAAAGCTTTACCAAGTAAAACATGCACATACAGAAAGTTGCCAAAATAAACAAATAAATAAATAAATAAAATACTTACAAAACCCAAATAGAGTTCAAACACTTTATTTGATTAAATGTTTAAAAAAAAAAAAACAACAACAACAACCTGGAATGTTTCCTTTGATTTTTCTCCTTGGATGCTAGGGCTACATTATGAAATTGCTTTTTAATTCCCCATACGGTGATTATATAATCATGCCTTTTCCAGCTGTGAACATAGTCTCTCTCCTGATAACATTTTATTTTTAAAGGAAATTGTCTTTGAAGAAAATATTTTGATATTAGGCAGCAGCATAAGAAACAACAACAACAAAAAAGCCAAAACAAAGATCATAAAAAATGAGTAAGTTTAGTTGGTCTGTGGGGGTAAACGAGGAATAGTTGCTGCATAAGATAAAACAAAATCAGCCACGCACGGAGGGGAAAGGATCGGCTTGTTCCACATAAACAGAACGGACCGGCAGCCCCTTTCTTCTATGTTCCAACCAAAGGGTGTTTTGATGTCTTTGGTACTCAGTCAAGTGTCAAGACTCTCATGTCCTCCTTGCAGAGTCCACTGTTCTGCTGGATCTTCACACTACCTGGAACCTTCACCTGTAGGTATATAAACTACAGAGGTACCTGCGCCTAGAAAGGCCGGGTGAAGAGCAACCTAATGCAGTTCCGGACAAGCGAACAAAAGGAAACTGACCTTTTCTGTTCCTCTTCAATCTCTCCAGAACCCCTGACAGAGAATTCGAAGAGGAAAAGATAGCTAGAGGATAGGCCCCCAACATCAAGGGGCACTGAGAAAAGCACTTCTTACCAAGGTTATAAATCACTGGGAAAAAGATAATTCCACATGGGTGTGGTTGTCCTGAGCCTTAGCATCACTGCTCCTGACTCTACCCACTAAAGGCCATTAGCATTACCCCCACACCCTTTGCACCCCAACTCTACCCCACATTGTGGCAAAGCTGTGTCCAGACATTGCTAAGTTCCCCCTCAACAAGGAACAAGGATAAGCAACCCAGCTGAGAAGCCCTGCCACCGGTGTGTTAGAGCTCATCAGAGGCCATGTCCTGGCCCAGCTCCAGACATTGTCTCAGGCTCATTCCCCGAGCGTAAAGCATTTACTTTGTCCAAGTTCTAGACCGGACACTGGGAATTCTGAGCTAAGGAAGACTACATCCTTGCCCAAAGCGAAACTACAACTTACAAGGGGAGCTAGAAGTGTGCACAAATATAAACAGGCCATGCTATGAATGGGGTTGGAACGATATAGCTTCAAATCCAAATAGGTCGTTCCTATAGTGCTCCGCAAAGCTCAGGGAACTCCCCGGCTACTGCAGACTCTTAGCTTCTCGGTAACAAAGCATTCTGGGGCCTAGAGAAAGCTGTCCTAGAACTAATAGCCTTGTGATCCAACCTGCGCTAAAACAGACAAAAGCCAACATGAAATAGGAAGGGTTTGGAAGCAACTTTGTCTCGAAGGGAGAGGAAAAGTCTAGCTGGTGAACAAAAAGATCGAAGGAAGATGGAACACCGTACAGAAGCACAATGCTGCTGCACCCCGGGAATGGAATAAAGACCCGCAGAACAGCCGTGTGGTGAAAGCTTACGCTGTACGGTATGGAGCTGCATCACTGGGCCGCAGAGAGACAGGAAAGGAATAGCGGTCTTTATTCTAAGTATTGTTGGGAAAGAGCCCAACAGTTTCAACTCAAGGGGAAGCAAACTAGCTGGGTGTGTCGGCACACAAGTATAATTGTGGTGTTCTATGAGGTGGTGGGGAGCCACAGACTTAGAAGTTTAGGGCCAGCCTGGCCTTATTGAGGTCCAGTCTAGCCTGGGCTATATAGACAGACCTTGTCTCAACAGAAAAACAAAAATCAAAGGTGGGAGTGGGAGATGAAGATTTTAGCAGGTGATTTGAAAAGCAAGAATGGACCAAATGTAAACCGAGATCAAGCTGAAGCACTACACTAAGCAAAAAGAGCAAAAAGTGAAATCCAGGAGAAGGGAGACGCCTCTTGATAGAGGAAGATCCGGAGTCACCGATACAGGAAGATACCAGACTTTCTTTGTCTTTCTCAATTTTATTTATTTATTAAATTTTTATCCATGAATCCCAAATTTGATCATATCCGTTCTAACCCCCACCAAACCCCTCAATGCTCCCCACCCAGCTTCATGTCTTCTTCTCCTTCCTGCTCTTGCTCCTCTTCCTCCCCCTCCCTTCCCCTGCTGCTCTTCCCCCTCCCTTTCCTCCCTAGTCCATAGAGTCTAATTAGAGTTTCCTATACGCACATAGGTGCAAGACCATTCCTAGAGCAACCTGCCAGCAGCACACAATCAAAGAAAAATGGCCCTCCCTCCCCCAGCAGCCATCAACTGCCAATAGCTTTTCAGATAGGGATGGAGCCCAGTGAGCCGACCCCACAGTCATGGTTGAAAGTTGACTGTCTTGATCTTGCAAGGGCAGCTGTGAGGGTGTGACTGTAACAGCCATGTCATGGTCAGAAGACAGCATTTTACCCATGTCTACCTATTCTCTAGCTCTCGTATTTCCTCTTCCCCCTTCCCATACAAACCCTCGCAGTATACATCCCTTACACATGCTCTTATTGATGTGACCCAGAAAGCCGAGCCTATGACTTTTAAATTGCAGCAATGCAAAACAAAGCAAAAAGGAACAAAAAACTGTCTATCTATACCAACGATCCTTTGGTTCTTCTCAACACTTTAGGGTTAATAAATATTGATGATCATTAAGAGACATTTTCAGAAGCATATATTTTAAAAAACATACAAATAAGGAATGGAGAGATGGCTCTGTAGTTAAGAGCATCTGCTGCTATTGTGAAGGACCTGGGTTCAGTTCCCATCACTCACATGGTGGCTCACAGCCACCTATAATTCCAATCCCAGGGGTTCCAAGGCCCTCTGCCGACATTCATAGCAAGCATGGATGTGGTGCACAGACATACATAAAGGCAAACACATACATAAAGTAGAAACAAATAAATCTGTTTGTTTTTTTTTTTAAGGCATTTGAAAGCACTGGGAAGACAGGAGTCAATCAGGTTTGAACTTATGCTTTGTAGCCACAGCCAGAATTGTTTTCTGTGTCAGACTCACTGTCATCTCTGTGAGCAGCAAGTTTTAAAAGCAAGATGGGCTTTTTAGAATCCTAGTAAGGTTAAATTTTTCTGAAAGAAGTTTTCATCAAAGGATGTAAACACGCAAAGCCTCTTCTACACACTGGAATGGAAGGATTTCCCCACCCCTTTTCTCTGCAACTATCAATAGTTTAAGACAGAAAAGGCGTATGGGGAAATCTAGAAAGCCATTTGCACTCAGCGGCTATGTCCAGCTGAGTTACTCCGTCCACCTCTGCAGAGGTTAAGCATTAACAGGTGCAAGGAGACTTGTGTAGAATGACATCACCAAGGTTTAGTGTTCACGTCAGATCTCTGTTCCCCTACAATGCAGCAATTTCCTCTTTCCTGATCATTTCAGTGGCCTTGTCTTCTCCACTCCTTGTCCCTCATCCTTACCCAAAACAGAGTGCCACACTTATCCCCTCCCCCTTCAGAATGCCACACTCCACCTGAGTCATTTTGCTTCCTGCCCATCCCTGGAAAGTTGGCAACTGCATGATCCATACAGACCCCTCTGTCACTGATAAGGAACTTCGGTCTTCTTTCCCCCTGTTTCTCAATGGAGTGTGCTAGGCTGAGACAGCAACTGGCAGCAACAGGCCCTTAAGGTGCATCAAAATTGCCACAGCTGTGTGAGACTACGTTGTATTCGACACCCATGCCAATGGATGAAACTCTACCCTCTCAGTTTCTTCATGATTGGGGTTCAGTACATAATAGGCAGAGTCTGACTTTCAAAAACCTGATAAAAACCCTCTCCTAAAATGTAACTTATCAGTCATCTCCAAATTTACCAGCCACCTGTTGACACACCCCTTCCCTTTTTTTCCCCTTTGTCTCTCTGATTCCCCAGTCTTTCCTCACTAATAGTGGAGAGGAGAGTGCCTGAAGGGAGACCATTCTAAGATGCTAGTGAATCTAAGACTGCCACTGCTTAGGGCCAGGTTGACTTTTTAAAAGATTGGATATCGTTACATTCATTTTGGAGAATGAAATCCAAGTGTTTCTCATTCCGAGCAGCCCCGTGCAGCTGGAGTCTTATAACGTAACCTATAAAATCTAGCAGAATGTCTTCATGCCAAGTGACATAGGTCTTCCCACCTTGCCTCCCGGGGTCACAAAAGGAGACAGAAGCAGAAGGCAGGTGAAACAGAAACTCGGGTAGTCAGACCCTTAATCCCTGTGAGCTGAACAGTACCCACACACTGAAGGAACCAGAGAGGGCGAACAGAGGCAGGCACAGAGCCAAAGAGAGAGGGCGGAAGAAGACAAGCAGAGCTAAACAGGAGGAAGTGGGGAAAGCAGGGCAATTGTTGACTCTTCACCCTCGGATGAGGAAAGCAAGACTTGGAAAGTTTAAGAAACTTGCTTAAGATGTCTGAAGATGCAAGTTCATCTGAACCCAGCTGGATCTGACCCTGTAGCATGCTCCCAGCCCACATCATGCCCCAGAATAGGGTCAAGCCTTACATACTCAGGCAAGACTCAGCCCTAAGCCACATCCAAGCTGCTGAACAAGCTATTTCTGCAAGAAGTAAAAGAAGAGAACAAAATCTAGAGAGTGTCAGACTAGGCTTTTAGGAGAAGCTTAAATTTCTTTGGGAGTAGAGAAATAAAATCTGGTCAATAAAATCAACTTAGGGATCCCCTAGTCTGGCTGGATTATTTTCAGAAAATAAAAGCAGGGATACTAATCCTAAAGTGCAAGCCAAGTCTGTACAGTTGGAAAAAGAGGGCTCCTCTTTGTCTCCAAACCCAGAGACAAGCTTCAGAGACAGGCCTCTAATAGTCAGGCTGAGGCTATAAGAATCATGTGGATTGCTTTGGGTTGAGGGGGAACAGTTGGGAGTGGCTCTTCCCACCATTACCTACTGGAGTTTAATACCAAGTTTAAGGTGCCAGGAATTTGTCCCCTCTCTCCTTCCTGGGTGGGGTATCAGGCAGAGGCTCCCTTACTGGATGTCTGAGGGTTCATTCAATGACAGTGAGGCAGACAATGCTCCTGGGTTGCCTGGCTCCTATTGCTTGTGTTGGAACAAGCTGGCTACAGGGAATTCCACACAAGTGCTCCTAGCATTCCACATTCTTGGACGAGAGCAGCGCTTCACAAGACTGCGGATGGCTTTGTTACGTCTTATCTCCTAATCTGCAGTTGGAGGGTTTCCTTCCTTTTGCAGGTGCTCCCATTTCCCTCATTATTGTTTATTAGAAAATCTTGTGGCCTTCCAAAGTCATTCTTATGCTAAGGAAGGTCGAGTGTGATAACATATTTGTGTTGGCCCAGAGTGAGGACAGGGCAAATACCAAAAGTCACATAATCATGACTCTAACTGAAAGTGGTGCTTCATGCATAAACAAAAGCCCCTCCCCCAATAGAGGGGGTGTTGAGAAAGTTGCAAACACACACAGAGAGAAGGCACAAGGTCGCTGCTGCAGCTGCTGGTGCAACAAATCCAGCCACTTCAGCTCAGAGAAAGCTGTGGCTGGGACTAATTTCTAAGCTCTAATTCAGGGACTGTGTGCATTAGTCAGGCAGTATTTCTTAAGCCAAAATAATGCTTGATGAGGCCTAGCCTGGATCATGTCAGCATGGGAAATGAGTTCTCCCTTCCTTGGCAACTCTAAGTAAGGGAAGAAAAGCCACACTGCATTCAGCAAGTCAGCGGTAGCCCTAACTTTAGCCAAGTCTCCCAGAAGTAAAGGCATGACCAGGCAGACTCTTAGAGAAGTGAGGCTACCTTTTCTAGAAGGTTCTACTGGGTTTCTCTCTCTCTCTCTCTCTCTCTCTCTCTCTCTCTCCCTCTCTCTCTCTCTATATATATATGTATATATATCCTCATAGTCTCAACAGGATGTGAACATAGGTCCATACTTCACGCAGTCATAGGACTCTACAGTCTTCAGAATCCAAAAGCCCCCATCAGTTCTTATGCATAAGACCATCTTAACCATCAGACATCAGTTCTTACCACAGCTTCCTCCTAAAATTAAAAAGCAAACAAAAACAACAACAATAAACACCCCCCCCCCCCCGAACTGTACTGTGGTTGTTAGGATGGCCCCATATACTCACATTTGAAGGCTTGGCCCTTAGTTGGTGGACCTGCTTTTGGGAGGATTTAGTTGTGTGGCCTTGTCTGAAGAGGTGTGACACTGGAGGTAGGCTTTGCTATTTCAAAAGCTCATTTCAGTTCCAGCCCCCATCCCAACCCGTGTCTCCAACTTTCAGATAAGGTATAAGCTCTTAGCTACTGATCCAACGTCATAGCTGCCTGCTTGCTACCATGTTCCCCACCTTGACGGTCATGGACTCACCTTCTGAAACAGTAAGCACGCCCCGGTTAAATGCTTTCATTTACAAGTTGCCTGGATCATGGAGTCTCTTTAGAGCAATAGGAAAGTAAGATCTACCCTGGAGGCAGTGACTCTGAGAACTGTTTTCATTTCCTAACCTGACCTGCTGCCAGAGGTGCTAAGGCAGCAGCAAAGCCTGCATACACCTGGAAGCACATATGTTTCCAAGGAAGGTAAAGAAGAGTAAGCAAAGGGCAGAAATCACAGCGGCAAAGAAGCCCACGTACAAAGCACACACTAGGAAGCCCTCCGCAGCTGCTAAACTTTGGTCCAAGGCTTCCTAGCAGCCAAGCAGGTCGAGAAAATAATAATCAGATGCAGAACAGTATCCATGGGGTAAGACAAAAACAGCGGCTTAGGGGGAATCCTGTTGTTGGTAATGCTAAGGCCACATAGAAACCTCTACCAGATGCCTCAAAACCGTGGACTGTAGTTGAACAAGCACTGGACTTGTTCATTTAGCAAACCCTTACTAAGGCCGCTTGTACAGATCACGATGTGAACAGGTGGGAGTATAAAAGGGGTGGACACCAGGGCTTGAGAGATGGCTCAGTGGGTAGTGTGCTTGTCACGTAAACATGAGGACCCGAGTTTGGGCCCTCATACCCATGGGAAAAAACCCAGGTGCTGCAGTTTGCACCCATAATCCCAGTACCAGGGACGTGTGAACAAAGGACGTGCCAACTAGTCTAGCTGAATCTGTGAGCTCCAGGTTCAGTGAAAGACTCTGCCCCAAAAAAGTAAGGTGGTGAGCAACTGACAAAGACATTCAACCCCTTGAATTCCAGCACTGAGGAAGCAGAGGCAGGTGAACCTTTGTGAGTTCGAGTCCAGCCTGGTCTACAGAGTAAGTTCCAGGACAACCAAGGTTACACAGAGAAACCCTGTCTTGAAAACAAAACCAAAATACAAAGGCAAGACAAGACAAAACAAAACAAAATACCCCCAAAACAAAAACAAGATATTCAACATAGTCCTACATACACATGTCCACATACACATGAGTATGTACACATGCATACATACACACAAAAGGTGGCCAAACATAGACTGGTCCCTCCTCTTATGGAGCATCAATGGAAGATAAAAAGATCCCTATCAGATAAATACAAAAATAAACATACAAGCACCACAGGAGCAAGGCCACAGGAGAGTGGGTGTGGGCTGCATAGGAAGCTGATGAGACAGTGGAGTCTCAGGTAACTTTAGCCTTTGCTTCTATTGGGGCTTTTTGAATCACCAGCATCTTAACACCTATGCTATGAGGGAAGACAAAAATACAGTAGGCTTCTGCCATGCAAACATCCAGTGAAGCAACGTCTGTAAATGGCTTTGAAAATTACAAAGTCTTATGATCTGCAAGGTACTTGAACAATTGAAGAAGTCTCAAATGTCATGAAGTAAAACAAAAATAACTGTTCTATGTTCCTAAGGAAGCGATCTGAATGAGTAGGTTTTGTTATGTAATTCTGAGTAATGGAAATCGCTTGTAGCAATTTAATCATAATTTTGTAATTCTCCATAAGTGAAAAAAAATGATATAAATGTTAAATTGTGTAAAGCAGCCATGATTTGGGTTTCCATTCACTTTTGCCACCAATTTTAAAAGCATGCCATTAATGTTTGGTACAGTGGGGTTATAGAAAATATCTACCTATTTAATTATAGAGATAAGTCAAACCAATATTCTATGTCTTTGCCATATTGATGAACCTTATATAATCCCAGATGGTTTGTACAATATGAAAGTACTCTAATATATATGGCTTTACTATAAACATTATTTGAACAATATAAAAAATATATTTTATAGATTCCATTTTTATGCCAACAATAATTTGCCTCTTCTAAAATTATAAAGAAATTTAAAAGCCTAGGCAGACGTTTAACTAACTTTTCAAGTTGCTTTGCTTAGTTTATGGTCATAGCTACTCTGTGAAGTGATCAAAGCAAAAAACTAAGGCTCTGAAAGATTAAGAGGCAAGGTCAGATGGCTGGGAAATAATCAGGTGGGGAGGACCAGTCCCTGGCTCCTTAGGGTAAGGGTCTCCCCATGTCCCATTCTAAATCACCTAGGAAGGATGTTGTATTAATTGATTTTTTACTGTTGGGATGAGATACCTGACATAAGCAAGTTAAGGAAAAATGGGTTTATTTGGGCTCACTGTTTCAGGGCAAGTCCATCATGTTAGGGAAGGTGTGGCAGCTGGATTGACCATAAAAGACCCAGCCCACTGAGGGTGGTACCAATCCCTAGGCAACTCATCACATTGAATATATAGTCTGGAGGCAGAGGGATGAAGGCCGGTGCTCAGCTTGCTTTCTCCTTTTGTTCAGTCTATGATCCCATCCCATGAACTAGTCCTATCCACATTCAGAGTAGGACTTCCCACCTCAGTTAAGGCCCTGTACACACACCCTCACAGACATACCCAAATGTCTATCTCCTAGGTGATTCTAAATCTTATCACCCGACAATCAAGATTATTCATTGCAGATGTTACCCTCAAGACCAGGAGTGTGTTCTCATTTAATTTCAGATATCCTGACCTTAGAAGAGAAAGGTGTTCATTTCAGCTAACACCTCCTGGTTATAACCCATTATTGTGAGGAAGTCAAGTCAGGAGCTTCTAACAGATAGTCATACTACATCTGCAGGATGTAGAGAGGAATGAATACATACATCCTTGCTGGATTGCTTCTACTCAGCTCAAGTTCTCCACCCTTATATATCCAGGATCCCTGCCTAGGGATTGGTACCACCCACACTGGGCTGTGTCTTCTAAAATCAATTACCTTAATTAAGACAATCCTACAAATACATGCCCACAGGCCAGCCCAATGAAGATACTCTTTCATTTTACTTCCCAGGTGATTCTATGTTGTGTCACTTCCCAGGTTATTCTATGTTGTGTCAAGGTCACAATTAAAGCTAATGAACTAATCATCACAAATATCATCCATAGCAGAAAAGCAGAAAGTTGAACTGTCCCCTTAAGTACTTCATCAAGAATGACTACAAAGCACTTGGTTATCTTAGTTAACGTTTAACTGTCAATTGACACAGCACAAAGTCACCTGATACAGACCCTCAGTTGAGGAATTTCCTAGATTGGATTGGCCTAAGGACATATCTGCAGGGGGTTATCTTGATTACTAATTGATATGGGAGAGCCTGGTCCTCTGTAGGCTGAGTCATTCTATGAGTAGGTTGTTCAAGGCTGTTTGAGGAAGCTTTTAGAGCTTGTGCTAGTGAGCGAAATAGCAAGCATAGTTTCTGCTTGAAGCTCTTGCTAACTCCTCTCATGGCAGACTATGACCTGGAAATGTAAGCCAAATAAACCTGTCCCTCCCCTAAGTTGCTTATGGTCAGAGTGTGTTATTATAGCAACAGAAAGGAAATCGAGGCACTGGCAAAAAGTCCTTTGATCTCCGAATGGGATTAGTTTTCCTATATCGTGCACTGTCTGAAATGCTTTGTGTACCAACGTTTGGTCCTGGTGACTTGACCAACATCTCCCTCCAGATCTCCCTCACACACTAATGATCAGGCACCAGTTCCAGAGACATGCATTTCACCACAAAAATAGAATAGTCCTATGTATCCTGACATATGTCTTTCCCAATAAACTCCCTCATAATGATCCAGATATGTGTGCCAACAGTAACTGTTGGTTACCAAAGTTCATATCACGGGCATCCTCATTTCAATGCTACCAGCAATTGAGAATGAAATCGAAAGGGGAAAGCATCTTAAGTACAATGAAACTATGGGAAATATATAAACCAGGCTTGTAACATGGTGTCCCTAATGTTTGTGTATGTGGTTGTAATCACAACTAAAGGGGAGGGGAGAGACAAAATCACCAAGAATAAAAAGTCTTGCATGAAAAGCCAGATAGCTCTAATTTCCTTCTGTTTATATCTTTTCCTTCATTAAGATGTACAGTATATCAGTAAATAGCACGAGAAACAGGTGAGTGTGGGAGCTCCAGACCAAGAGCTGAGCAGCAGAGAGGCCACCTGCCCAGCAGGAACAGTGTGGGCATTGCTTTTGGGACTCATCCATAACAATTCTCAGAGTCTCAAAATCAGAACTGACGCTTTTACAAATAAGCAGATCTGTGAGAAGATTTGGAACCATGCTTTTACTGTCAGTGACCTTGCTGATCACTGCCTAGTTTATCTGATGTTATACACAGTACTGAGACAACAAAAATAACCCCCCTCTCTTCCTAATGAAGTGTTCTGAGTAAGTAGAATACATTAAACATAATTACGAATAGCATGATTTAGGGGATTCTTGGAAATCAAAACTGGGGCTCTGTCCTCAAAGAAGCTACAAGGGTTGTGTGGTGGTTTGAATAGGAATGTATTCCATATCGAGTGGCACTATTAGCAGGTTGGCCTTGTTGGAGGACGTGTGTCACTGTGGAGGTTGGCTTTGAGGTCTTCTATGCTCAAACTATGCCCAGTATGGGACACAGTCTCCTTCTTCTTATGTAGAACTCTCAGCTCCTTCTCCAGCACCATGTCTCCTTGCATGCTGCCATGCTCCTTGCCATGACAATAATGGACTAAACCTCTGAAACTATAATCCAGCCCCAATTAAATGTTGTCCTTTATAGGAGTTGCCATAGTCACGGTGTCTCTCCTCAACAATGAAATGCTAGCTAAGACAGGTTGAATTTCAAAATGTGTCCCTGGAATATCAAAAGAAAGGTTCAAAGACCTCTTGAGAACTCTGCATTATAAATGGAAGTCTTTTGTCTGGCTCAATCAGCGGCAGTAAGCAGCCACATGGCATGGTTCTCTCCTCCACGTTTTCTTTTCCTAGATGATCCTAAGGAATGCTGGTGGTTACTGTGGACAGTATATAAGTGGACAGAACCTTTATTCCCTCCTACAGTACCTTGCCTCTATAAAATGCAGGTAAGAATCAGAGTGGAGTCTATACTTGGCTCTTGCTGTGTAGATGAGGCCTGTGTTGGGGGGTGGAGCACTGAAATATAGTTGTGCTGAGATGCCATCCTGGAGGACTATAGCTGAGAACTAACAATGAAGGGAGGTAAGGACCTAGCTCAGTGAGGCCAGAGCACAATCAGTCGGTATCAAGAATGCTAATGTCGGCCAGGCACGCCTTTAATCCCAGCACTTGGGAGGCAGAGGCAGGTGGATTTCTGAGTTTGAGGTTAGCCTGGTCTACAGAGTGAGTTCCAGGACAGCCAGGGCTACACAGAGAAACCCTGTCTTGAAAAACCAAAAACAAAAAGAATGCTATTGCCTCCTCTTCATCTTCCCCCTGCAGTTCCCTGTGCTTGTTTCCATTGCTAAGACACCATAGGGTTGGTCCTACTGTGGTACAAGCATCATGTGAGGTGCCGAGGACTCTACTGCATGTGACTCCCAGGTCTTCTTTGCCAATGAAATCCTCATCTTGCCATCTTGGAATAGGTCTGCAAAAGGCAAGGTTCCCTTCAACGAACACTGACTGCATATTCTCTCCTTTTTCTACTAGCATGCTCTAGCTGCAACAATGCTTTCTGGAGGCTGAAGAACACATTTTTGTTTTCAGTGCATTCCTGTGCTGTCTTAGGGACTGTAAAGAGCCAGCACATCTGCTTTCCCATGCAGTTCTTGCAAAGGTCTTCTGAGGTAGGTAATTGAGAGAGAGAGAGAGAGAGAGAGAGAGAGAGAGAGAGAGAGAGA
>JADRCH010000103.1:1305542-1338958 GCA_019843965.1 Rhynchomys soricoides
ATATATATATATATATATATATATATATATATATATATATATATTCCTTTATTTCTTTCCAGTTTAAGTTTTTAAAGGGAGAAAAGCCTCAAGCCCAAAGTTAGAATCCTTCATATTAAGATAAAGGTTGTGGCAACTTCAAATCACTGCTCTCAAAACAATTAATTTTAGTAAATGAGTTTATTGTCCTCTCTCTCTCTCTCTCTCTCTCTCTCTCTCTCTCTCTCTCTCGCTCTCTCTCTCTCTGAGACAGGGTCTCTGTATGTAGCCCTGGCTGTCCTGAAACTTGCCTTGTAGACCAGACTGTCCTCAAGCTCACAGAGATCCACCTGCCTGTGCCTCCCAAGGGCTAGGATTAAAGGTGTGCACCACTGTGTTCAGCTAAGTGTCTTACCTTTCAAATCACCTTTCTAAAATTAGAAACAAAACTTTAGTTGCACTAAATGAAACCCTGACTCCTCCATATAAGTTTAACTTCCAACTGTAATTACTTATAATACAATATTTCATTAATAGAAGAAAATGTCATTGTTATCCTTATAACATAGATATGTCAATTGTCATATATAACATAGGAGAAGAAGCATTTTTCTGATTGACCTCCTTGAAGAGAAAGCCTTTATTCTAAATGGTTTACCTAGAAGGGACAGGTAGGCATTCACATAAGAGCTAAAGCTTTAAAGAAAACAAATTAACAATTCAAAAGTAGGTACAATAAAATATATTAATCTAAAAATGAACAAAGAAGTCATAACATTCCAAATATCTTAAGTCTGACAGTTACCATAAACCTCATCAAATTTGCATATAGCATAAGACATCGAATCATGCACATCTCTCTGTTCTTTTGCATTTTAAAATGCACTTTCCCTGTCTATTTGACACATAATGTGTTCTGGTGTTTTCTATAAAAATGCAATGCCCAGCATGGCTGAGTCAGCTTTTACTCTGACACAGCTCTCTTGTAGTTATGTATTCTATAGAAATGAGCTGTTTAGCATGGGTGATTCTTAGCCTTTACTTTGATATGGTCTAGAACAGTTCTTTTCTGAGGCACAGCTCATTGTTGGTACTGTCATGTGTATGATTAAGACTGTTGCCAAGTAAAGGAAAATTTTACCAAATATCTGTTCATGTAGAAACTATTTCCAAACTCCCTCTGGCTCTATTCTCTTCCTCCTGATTTCTCCTCTTCCATGCAAACCCTGTGATCAGGGACCCAGGGCAGCTTTAATCAGCAGGTGGTGTCTAGCTCAGCATCTACATGTCAAATAAGTCCATGTAAGGGCAGTGCGAAAATCTCTGGAAGCCATGCCCATGGCTTGGTACAGGTCAATTGTCCTCCAGACAATTGACCTGTACCAAGGCCCTGCCACCTATATGAGCATGCCTTCATATTAATCATCATAATTAAATGTGTTCAAAGCTCAGTTTCTTGCAGTTCTATCCTGAAATGCCTTCTGTCTCTCCAACAATACCAACATACAAAGGAACTATGATAGAATAGAAATCAGGATGAAGGGCTAGAGAGGTGGCTTAGCAGTTAAGAGTACTGACTGCTCTTCCAAAGGTCCTAAGTTCAAATCCCAGCAACCACATGGTGGTTCACAACCATCCGTAATGAGATCTGATGCCCTCTTCTGATCAGTGTACAGGGTACTTACATATAATGAATAAATAAATCTTTAAAAAAAAAAGAAATCAGGATGAAAACTGCACCCGGCTTATCCGATTGAAGTTGAAATATCTTACTCCATAAAGTTTATAAAAACATACGGCTGTGTGTGAGGCACTTCCTGGTCCCTTCTTGAGTCTTTGAAAGGGGATCAATTTCATTATCCTCATGGTAAGTTGTAGGGTTTCTTCCAAGAAGCAATGCATTTTTTAAAATTTGCATACTCCATGTAGGCAAGCAGTGAATTGAGCTGGGCAGTAGTGGTGCACGCCTCTAATCCCAACACTTGGGAGACAGAGGCAGGTGGATTTCAGAGTTGGAGGCTAGCCTGGTCTGCAGAGTGAGTTCCGGGACAGCCAGAGCTACACAGAGAAAAACGTGTCTTGGAAAAAAAAAGAAAGAAAAGAAAATGGAAATTTTTATTAATTGATACTTAAAAATTAGTTTGTTGTTGAGATTCAATAGCCTTGAACTTTAGCATTTCTTCTGAAGAAAAATTAACTAAGCAATTACTCTATAAACCATCACTGTGTGACAATTTCTAAAAGAGATTTTGCAAAATCTTGCTTGCACTTGTTCAAACAAAAATAGATGGATCGATTATAAGGAACATAATAAAAATGCCCGATCAATTAGAAATGGCCACTCAAATCACCACTGAAATAATCTCTTACACTGTCTTTCAACAGGTGGGAGACAGGGCTCAGTGGTTAAGAGCACTCGTTACGTTTGTAGAGGACCAGCCACGGTTTGCAGAACCCACCTGGTAGCTCACAACCATCCATTAACTCCAGTCCCAGAAGATCAAATGTCTTCTTCTGGCATGCAAGGGCACAGACATGGTACACATATATACATGTAGGCAAAACACTCATACATATAGAATAAATACATTAAATTTTTTAAATTGTCTTTCCAGTAAAATGAATTCTATATTACCTCTCACTCTTTTGTTCTATTCAGATTCAAAGCCCTAGTAGGAAATTCTGTTTCCAACTGCTGTGATGTAGCCAGCCCTGGCTGGCTAGGTTCATTCTCCATGGGAGATGGGGCTGAAGCCTCACACAATGGCAGAGAGCTCAGATGTATGAAGTCGGTTCAAATGACAATGATCAATACTCAGAGCTCTTCTCTTGTTACACACACATGTAACAATTTCTTTTGTGAGAGAGAGGGAGAAGATTTCTCTGTGTAGTCCTGGCTGTCCTAGAACTTGGTGTTTTACAGGCTGGCCTCAAACTCAGAGATCTTCCTGCCTCTGCCTTCCAAGTGCTGGGATTAAAGACCTGGCATATGTACCAGTTCCCACTAAACTGAATGTATGTTATGCTATACGCAGGTTAGTTAAATCAGAAGGTGCTGCATAGAAGGTCACAACATAGGCTAGAATGACTATTACACAATGAAGAGGAAGAAGTAAAGAAAGATCCCACACCAAATAGTTAAGTCTGAACTCAACGAAGAAACTCCATTTCAAGCTAATGACTGAGCACTCAAAGACTTGATGGACCTGTTAGACATTTCTCGCTGGCCCAGATACCCTCAATGAACAATAGCCAGGCATGAGTAAATGTTGTACTGCACGTGTGCCTGGTTGATGCCATGAAAATGAGAATGGTGTGAAGAGAGTTACATAATTAAAAGCCAATGTGAGTAGAAAAATAATAAACCAGCTATCATATTTCTGCACAAAAAGCAATGCTTTGAGAAGCATTGTACCAAAGCCATAAATAAGAGAGAACAGCCATTTCAAGAATCTTGGAATTCAGTGATTTATACAAGAAACAATAAGACAACATTGATATGCATTTATCAAAATTCCATAAAAGAGTCACAGCAGGGCCAGGCATGGTATGGGAGGCCAAGACAAAAAGATTGCAAGTTTGAGGCCAATTTGGACCAGAGAGAGAGAGAGAGAGAGAGAGAGAGAGAGAGTAACAAGAAAATTCCGGTGTCCTTAACGAGGCAGGCAAGCTTAGCTTGGGACCTCATTTGGTTTGGGGTTATAAATACACACCTATCTTTAATAATGTACTTGGCAGTGTAGTCCCTTCACCTGCACACGCTGGGTACATACACCTGTCTTCAAACACTGCACCTAGCAACCTCAGACCCTCCTAAGCCCCTCCCCCACCTACAACAGACAATGCTTTCTCCCCCTAGTTATACAAGTTTCCCCACTCCTGGTAACAGTCATATTTAGGCAGTTTCTGTGCACCTGTATTCCCAGTACCTGGGTATAAAGAATCAAAAGGCTCATCTGGCCTGAACTGGTATTGGGTGCATGCACAGCAATGCAAAAACTTTGTCCTCTGGCAACATTTCAGGGAGAACTAAATCATCCTATGCTTATGTATAATTGGGTATGTATATGATTAAAATCAGACCCACTATGGAAAGGGACATATACAGTAAACAAAATGATTACGTAACCTAATCTATCAGTCAAAATAAAGGCTGGCCCAAACTACTCTGCCGAGTAAGCAAAGTCGTCCTCTTGAACCCCCATCAAAGGAAGCCCTGAATAATAGTCAGTACCTGTGTGTACTGTCGCTCCCATGGCCCTCTGTCCATCTCCACAGTGTATCCCTCTCTACTACGCATGATCACTTCACTCTAAATACCTCTATCCTGCTGCTTTCATAAATCTATCTTCAGTTCTTTGGATAAGAGGCCAAGAACTTGTAGACACCCAGCCTAGACCCTAACCACTGGCAACCCTACTTGTTAACACTCTGGTCACTTCTAACATTAATTCAACACAGTCAAACGCCATGAAAATGTTTTACTTATTCATGTAAGCGTTAGGTCTTGAAAAGTTGTAAGACAAAAGAGAAAAGAGAAAAATCTACCTGGATATTAAATCTGGCATTCAGTATTCGTTTCCTTTTACTCCTCAACACTTTAGAAATCGTGATTGTACCAGTTAATCTCAGCTGTCAATCTGATGAGATCACTTGGAAGACGGGCCTCTGGGAAAGCCTGGTGGGCATCATCTTGATTAGGCTGATGTGGGTAGAAGACCAGCCCATCGTGGGTGGCACTGGTGCCTGGGATGGAATCTGGAGTGTACAGGCATCCTCTGCTATCTTCTTCCTGTGGTCAGCCAATTCAAGTTCCTCCTGCTTTGACTTTCCTGGCCACAACTGGAGACCAAAATAAACCCATTCTTCTTTCCTTGTGGTGCTTTTGTGATTTGGCAGGGTGTTTTGTCACAGCAACAGAAAGAAAAAGCACTAAGATACTGGTATTTGAAGCAAAAAAAAACAGAAAAGGCTTTCCCAAATAGCTTAAGATGATATTTAATAGCAAAGTATGTGCTGTGAGACAGTGAAGGAATTGGTCCTAATGATCAAGCAGCATAGGGAGCCAGTGAATGAGTGTGGTTGACACAAGCAAAGCCTTCCTTAGGTCTGAGTGTAAATATTGACATAGTGTGTGCAGAAAATGGGAGACGTCCACTGGGTCTTGCTTCCTCAACTACTACCACTTTACAGCCTGAAGACCACTCCCCTACAGAGACTGCTTTGACCAAGCTAAACCTGCTTCCTTGCTTACCTGTTTGTAATAAGCCTACTTCCTCATTCAGTTGCATCCAATAACCCCAATTCTCCATTTGCCCGTATATAATAAACACACTGAGCTTCCTGGGTCCTACAGCTTCACCATCTGAGAGCCCAAACCACCCAACCCCAGCTTTTCTGTGTTTGTATGTCTGTCTGCCCTTTCTTCCTTCCCTTGATATCTCGGTTAGGTCAGTCCCTGGCATCATGCAAGGATTTAGAAAGGTCACATGCCTGTTAAGAACAGACACCAGAAAATGCATGTGGGGAGAGGCATTGATCAATATAACCATCAGAACACTTGATCAACAAGAGATTAAAACATATTACAGAAATGTAATCACAACTGCCTGATTAGCAAGACTCCAGCAGCTGGAGCCTGGAAGTGGGAGTGAGCCTCTCCAAAGCAAGAAGTAAATACTCTGCCAGACTCGTGGAGAAGGCTGGGCTTGGCCGGTCCCCTTGCTCACTTCCGCTTGAAAGTGGGACAATGGGTTTGGATTAATGCAGTTTTGTGACTTGGATAAGGCCCTAAGAGTATCCTAATTCTGTATAATTTTGTTCAAGGCACTTACTCTTAACCAGATATCAAGACGTGCCTTCCCCTTTGCAAATCTACAAACATCGAGACTGTTTCTTGCTCCAAATTTCATGGGCCTGTAGCTCATCACATTCCTAACTTTTGTGCTATGGATATGGGCCAGTGATCACTCATCATGTAGAGGTGAGGTTAGCCCTTCATTTCTAGCCTAAAATTTACAAACAACTCGAATGAGACATGGAAAGTGGGAAAGGCACTTGTGAAGAAAGGGATTGTGGAGGAGAAAAATAAGACAGGAAACGTGGGAGGGAATGTAACTGGGGCACATTATACATATGTGTGTATATATGAAGTTGTGAAACAATAAACTGTGTAAAACTATGTATCAGTGAATCTGGCTAACATACCTATCTCCTCGGTGAGATTATAAATTCCTTCACAGTAGCAAAGTATTAATTATAGTTATATTCCATAAATATTCCAAATATTCCATTATTTAAATAATCAAAATATCCTGAACCAGTGACTATCTTTAATATTTCTTTGTGTGTGCATGCATATGAAGGTGCACACACAGGCACATATCTGTGATGGTGCACACACATGTACACACATGCACATGCCTGTGTAGGCATGTGTGGACATCAAGGTCAGTGGCAAGTATCTTCATAGCCCACTCTTCATCTTACTTTTTGAGATACCACCTCTTTCTGAACCTGGAGCTCTCCATTTCAGCTAGGGTACTAGCCAGCAAGACCTCAGGGTCCTCCCATCTCTGCCCACCCTGCACTATGCTTACAAACTCACCCGGAATGTCTGCCTTTATCTGGAGCCGAAGGGTTGGAACTTGGGTTTTCATGCGTGCACAAAAGTACTTTCTCCACCAGCCACCCCTCTCTCTTCATGATTCCTTTTTGTTTATCTATTGTACCAAATGTTTAGACTGGAGATGTGGGTAAGTAGCCGAGTGCTTACCAGGAATGCAAAAGCCCCTGAGCTAAACGCCTAGCATGGAAAAGGGTAAAAAAATCAGAGAGGTAATTGTTACCTCTAGAAATATCATATGAACCATATACATAATTTCAAAATTCTGGTAGCTATAGTGAAGAGATCAAAAGAAAACATGGACTTGGGTTTAAGATTGCCTATTTAATACAATGTCTCCCAAGTTGAAATTTTATATGAACTTTGACATGTTATTTCTTGAAATTTTACAAAGAATTCTTTAAGAAAATAAACTAAGTTTCAAATTCAACTTTAAACAGAAAGATCCAACGCCTGGGGTCAAGAAGGTTGGCCTAGATAAGGAAGGCTCATGGGTAATGCCTAGGGGTGGTCACTGATTGGTTAAAATGCTTCCATGCCCACGAATCACAAGTGCTCTGTGGGGCTTGGAAGATAGCTCTTTGGAAAGTATCTCCCCAAGCCTGTCAACATGGGTCACTGCTTCATCATGAGTACCCAAAAGCTCACATGCTGAAGATGGCCTTTACAGACAGATGGCTGCTGATTACCCAACATGGAGCCGCAACATCTGGCATATAAAAGATTTTGACTTCATGAAACACAATTGGTTTTAAATCGTCTGACTGTCACCAAAGTCCAGCTCCCTGGATAAGCAGAGTAGCGAAATCCTGCTCTCATGACCCTTGACCCCTTCAAATTTGCTTTCTTTATTCATTTTAACTTGCCCTCACCCATGTAAAGATTTGCCCTGGAGAGACACGTGTGGCCTTCCTAGGACTATAAATCTCTCAAGTCAAGGTTTGTCATTTTTGTGCCCCCAAATTGTCAGTAGGTCAGCCTCCCAGAGGCCTTTCCAGTGATCCCAGCCTCCCATCTCTGGCCCAGTTTCTTTTCCATCCCTCCATCTGGAACTCAGTCTCTAGAGGACTGTAAAACTACGGAGGATATTCTTGAAATCGACGTGCAATTGGGAGCAGAGGACCAAGATGGAAACAGTCCGAGTGAAAGGGGCAAGTTGGAAACATATCCCAGCCCTTCCCACCCAAGAGAGGTCAAAATGTGGGCTACAAATCAAATCTGTCCTCAGTTCAGTTCACAATTGAGATACCTGAGCCCAAGGGCTCCAAGCATCTGCCTGCCATTCGAGCCCAGAGGAAGCTGCCTAGAGATGAAGGCTTCCAGCCAGCTACACTGGAACTCAGGATGAGAGCAGTGCTATCTCTTTCCCCTGTCCTCAATTTTGTTATTCCGGGAGCTGTCATCAACTCTCACATCCACTCACAGACTGTACAAAGGAAAGGTGCACCATTCAGTGTTGGTTTCCAGATGAACTTTGCAGGCCAGCTAATGTGAATGTATTTACCTGTGGTAAATAGAAGCACGCCAGCTGCCCTCTCCCTCACAGTGACCTTAGAGGACATATTTATGTTTCGAAGCTGAACACAAGCTGGCTTAATTCCAATATTTTCTAACATTTTTCCCAAGCATCCCCAGTTTTCTCAACCCTCTGGTTAACGTGTATAAAAGAGAAGCCCAAAGAGAGGCACTTATAAACATAAACCACCTTTCAGGATTTACAACAAGATCTTGTTAGTAAATTCAGAGACTTGTGTATGCTCCAACTAAATTTCTGTCTGGGTACATAGACACTAACAGAAGCATGCAGGGAAATAACCCAATTTTTGGATACTTCTCCCCAGTCTGAATTTTTTCATTAGAAAGAGGCTAACCAACAATACAGTTAGACCAGCATAGCTTCCAGAATCAATGACAGTGACAGACACAAAGATAAACAAAGGCTGGAGATGTAGCTTAGTCAGCAGAGTATCTAGGAGCACACAGGAAGCCCTGTAACTCCAAGGAGAGGAATTAATTAGTTAAGCAAGCAAGAAAACACCTCCTGGGCATAGCTTTCTTTATCCATGGACTTAAACCATTAAATGAAACAGCTGCTCAGTCACCAATATTTATTTTTCTCTTCCAATTGGGTTTGGCTATTTAAAGGCCTGTACCTTTAAATATCAATTTTTATAGCCAACATGTCCATTTTAAGAAGTGAGACTGAGAGTTCTGTTGGAATGTAGGGCTTACGTTGCTGACACAGATCTGAGGACTGACAGAAAACAAGGCTCTGTCTCTCTCCTCACTCCCTTAGTTGTCTCTAAATCCCTTGTTTTCAGCCATGGTTTAGAGTTCTCCTGGTTTAATGTTTTGCATGCCTCTTTTTGGACTTCCTGGTTTGCTAGGCTGCAGTATTGGAGTATCTGAAATTTCACCATCCATGTGTGGAAGATCTCAAGCCCATGGACCCTTTGCTCCCTTCAAGTCACCTCTGCCTAACTACTTGATGATCAACAGGTACCATTTCTCTCCTCTGTCTACAGCTCAGTCCTCTCTGGGCCACATTTTGCTGATTGGACTCTAAACCTCCTGTGCGCTGCCCACTGCTTGGTTTTAGGTCCCGTTTTGCCTGTTTGCTGAGACCCTCTGGTCACATGAAAACAATCCAGAAAGCCCCCATGGCTGGGGAAATGCTCCTGTGAACAGATACAGTGCCTTTCACAAGCGTGTGCTGAACTAGAAGCCAGAGGAGAAAGGTCCTGCACCAGCCACAGTGCATATTGCAAACAGAACCCATCTCTACCCATGCCCTTGGCTACCTCACCTCTCTTCAGAAATGGTGATGACATAATGCTGCATTCAAGCCTGAACTGCTCACCAGGTAGAAGAACACAAAACTCAAAGACTGAATGGGATTCTCAGAGTCTTAAGTTTGCATGTAAGAAGCCAACATTAGATTTGTTCATTTTCTCTTGCCAAGTAGATTACTTGTCTCCCAGTTCCGAAAAGGAGCTAACACAGAAGCAAAGCAGAAGCCCCTGGTAACAGTGACTGTTTTACACATGAACTGCCACAACCTCTGCCTAGTCTTCTTCTGTTCTCATACCTCACATTTACCTGTACACATGCATAAACTTAAGTATTCTGGCATTCACAATCACAGACAGCTCTGGGTAGGGTGGCTCACACCTTTAACCCCAGAAGTTGGGAGCAAGAGGCAGGCTGATCTCTATGAGCTCAAGGTCAGCCTGGTCTATAAAGTGAGTTACAAGACTCTGTCTCAAAATACACACAGTGGAGACAGTGGAGGGTCTAGGTAGAGAATGAGGCAGTCATGGTGGGTCATGCCTATAACTCAGTACCCAGGAGACTTAGACAACACCAACGAGACTGGTTTACAAAGTGAGTTCCTGGCCAGCCAGGGCTATGTAGAAGATACTGTCTTAAAACCAAAGAGAGGGAAAAGAACTTTGTTGCCTTCTTTTGAATTGTAATGATACACAAAGAATGCCTAGGCAGCGCCATGTCCTAGGACAGACTGTCGTTAGCTCCCTGTTCCCACACTCTATGCCGGGTAATAACCAGTGACTGTCATCAGGAGATCTCTCTGCTTTCCTGCCCTAGCACTCATCACACAGCACATAGCTGGCAGCTGTTAGAAACTGACTGCTTCTGCCATCGAGCTAGCATGCACTAATTTCCAGTCACTGCTCTAGGGTCATACAATCTCATACAATCTCATACCTGTGCTCACTATTCTTGTCCTTGGATGTACTCACTTTCCTGTGTGCAGGTGAAACTGGTGGAGAAATAGATGCTTTCCAGTCTCCAGATGCCCCCACTTCTCACCAAGGTCAACGTCATCTATGACCCTGCTCTGTCTGCTGTGACCACTTGAACCTTGGAATCCTTCGAGAGCATGCTACCCACTCCTTCAGTACTCTGGGTCCCCTGCTTGACAGCTGGATATCATCCAGTAGCACAGGATCCTCTGAGCACTGACTCAACCCCTAGTGATGGTCCACATTTGAAGCTAATGCCTATGAACTATAGGCATTATATATTTCTGGCCAACAGAGGTAAACTTATCACATAATCAGAAGAGCTGGTTTTGAGGGAGACACTTATCACTAAGCCAGACACCCTTCCACGTAGTTTATAGAAAACCAATTTAGTTCTCACAGCGACATCATGAAATAGATACCATTACAATTCTTGCATCATTGGGATGAAAAGCAAGGCATAGAGAAGTGGAGTGGCCTCCCTGGGATGTCACAGCTAAAACATGGCATAACGAAGATTCAGATCATGTAATATTGCTGAGAGTGCTTATTCCTGACTACTCCTTCATGTTTCCTCTTCCTATGTGTCAAAATGATACCAAAAAGCTAGCCCAAGCTTCCCTTTTCTCAATCTTCATACTTGATAATTTATATCCACAAGCAATATTACCAATGACACGTGGTACCTGATGTAGACTTAGTACAGATATTTCAACCATGAGTGGTGTGTGTGTGTGTGTGTGTGTGTGTGTGCACACTCACATGAGTAGGAATGTGCATGTACACAAGCTTGTGTGTGTGCATGCATGTGTGGGAATGTGTGTATGTGCATGTGTATATGAATGCATGCATTTGAATGTATGTGTATGTATGTGTATGAACATTCATGTGTGTGCACATGCGTGCAAAATGCATACAAGTATGTATGTGTATGTATGTGAATATGTATGTACACACTCATAAGAGACCTCTATTTTTAGGTATTTTGAATGCAGATGAAGGTAAATATATGAAGTGACATATATAATAACATTGCATAGAATCAAATATATACTGTACACAAAAACATACACAAAAATAAACACAGGTAACACTCGGAAGCCTGAGTAGAACTCATTAGATAAGTGTCATCAAATCAATAATATTATACCAGCATTTTTCCAAGATGTTATTACTGAAGGAAACTGAATAAATGGGATCTTATGGTAACTTCTTAAGGCTGTATATAAATCTATGGTTTTTCTCCACAAGACATGTTTTTAAAGAATCTACTAGCCATGTCATGCGGGATCTCCTCCTAGAATTCAGCTTTTCTCTGTCCGTTTACAGCTATGCCTTTCCACAACCTTACACTCTATTGGTTGTAGTTTTAAACTAACTGTTTTTATTTTTATTGTTTTGGGTTTTCAAGACAAAGTTTCTCTGGGTGGCCCTGGGCTGTCCTAGAACTCACTCTGTAGATCAGGCTGGCCCTGAACTCATAGAGTGTGAGGATTCAAACACACTGCCGCTGTGCCCGTCTCAAGCACACCCTTGAGTCAGTCAGTATGAGTTCTCTCTTCCTTTCTGAGAATAATGAACTCTTGATTTTGTTGTGTTATATCTATTAGGCACTCTACCGTTCTCACTTTTTATATAAAGGGGTAATCAACATGTAATTTCTCAAAACTTCTAACTTTTTACAAAAAAAAAAGAAGAAAAAATACCCTACCAAGTTACGGTTGGGCTTTTGTTCTGTGTGTGGAATAGCTCAACTCAAATTTCACAGTATTGAATTTTTCAGTCCAGTTATTTGTTGCTATTAAATACAGCATAACTAAGTTGCATATATTGATCTTCAATCTTGCTGAAGTCATAGATTTTCTCAGAAACCTATTGTAGATTCCTTCACATTTTGACTATGGCTCGTATGATCTAGAAGAAACAATTAGCTACTGCTGTTGTTTATGTGAAGGCAAGCCTGGGACTAGACATTCTTCACACAGGAACAGAGATGCCAACAGGAGGAGTCAAGGAAGACACGCGCCCTGTGTCCTCTTGGCAGCGACAGCTTGGGTCTCCCAAGAGACATAAACTCACCCTGGGTGTGTGTTTCTAATTTCTCTCACTAGGCAGAGTGGGAGTGGTCCATGCTTGGGAAAGTCACTAGTGTCAAAGGGGCTGATGGAAAAGAACACCAAAATTTTTAATTGCATTCAAGTTTTCTTTGTAGCCTTCCATACATCAAAAGTTTTTTATATTTAGTGTTCTTTCCCACTTCTCCCTCTCTTTATTACGAACTTGCAAAAAAGCAAGTCTTTCTATTATTGTTGTTGTTGTTGTTGTTGTTGTTGTTATTATTATTATTATTATTATTTAGGGAAATACAATTTTTTATTGATGGAAGGAGGACAGGAATGAAACCCCTAAGGATTGGTTTTCTTCAGACTTGCTGTTTACATAGGTAGGGTTGATTCTTTTTGCAACCATAATACATTTAAGAGTTGTTTTTTTCTTAAAACAGCTACAGGCCAAAACGCCCATGGGTTATTCTAACCATAAATTAAAAAGACCAGGCCCATAGCTAACAACTAAAACAATTGAAATGTTAACTAAATTTTCTAGCTGAGAGTCTGGGATCAGGAAAATACAATGATTTTTCTATTAGATAGTGGTATTTCCTCCTCAAAAATCTTGGTCTTGTGTTCTTGAAATTATGTCCTGTTCTCTTTAAAAGTTTTCCTATTGATTTCAGCTCCTAGGACTCAAATGTGTTTCATCAGGAGTCTGAAAGTCAGAGCTAACGTGGGACCCTGCACTGGTGTCTGTGTATCTTCTCAGAATGTTGGGCTTGCAGAGGTCCAGTTATCATCCTGCAGGGCCCTGTGACTGTCACAACAAAGAACACACCAGACTTTCAGCTTCAGAGTTTGATAGAATTGCATACAAACTTGTCATTACTGTTCAACCAGCCAGAAACAAAACAGTTTGACTGAATGCTCTTAGGCTTATCCACAGTCAAGAAAATACAAACAGAAACAAAAGCAAAGCCCTTGTTTTTCACATATAGGTCAGGAGAATGAGAGAGATTAGTAAATGCTCAGTAAAAGCACTGTTGGAGGCTGGAGAGGTGGCTCAGTGGGTAAGAGGGCTGTTCCACAAGAGTGGAGATCTGAGTTCAGATCCCCACAACACATGTAAATCCAGATGCAGTTATGTATGTGTCTGTCACCCCTGTACTTCTATGTCAAGATAGGAGGCAGGGGCATTCGCATCTCCAGAAGCTCTCAGACCAGATAACCTGGCTTACACAGTGACAAAGAGCAGAAGATTCTGCCTCTGGAAAGTTGGAAGACAAAGACCAACTGCACTTGTACACTGGAACATGCACATACACACATATATCATACATAGACACACACACACAAACAAATAAAAAGCAACATAGCCAGAACATGCAAACTCAGTGAGCACTAGACTGTGAAGACAGAATAGCCTCAGAACTGCAGGGTTGAAGAACCTAGTTACCCCTTTGCAGAAGTCTGCTGTAACGGGGGCACAAACACTTGGAGTTCCCTAAGACTTTTGCTTTAAATAAGAACTGGAGAAACCCAATCTGGTCACCAATAGACAAATGAAGAAAAGAGTACCATAAATCTTTGCACTGCAAACCATGGGTGACCAAAGGAATGAGTGGCTCACCTTGACTACTTTACAATTAAAATGTCTTCATTTAGTGTCTTGAAACTGCCCATTGCTTGGTTAAATTAAAATATACAAAAGTGATTTATTTTATTTTATTTTTGTTGAACCAACCAAAGGACACTTGTCCAAGGGTACATAATAATCTTGCAACTCAGAGACCTTCTCTGTACCCACCATGATCCTTCCGGGTTATTGACTCCTACTGGGATCTAGCAGAGTTGCTGAATATTTTGTGACATGTTCACAGGAAGACTCTATGTCTAACAAGTCTCTCATTTGAAAACCCATATCTATGCAGTAGATTAACTCAGACTTCTCTATGTCACAGTATTTCCGTTCTGTGTCAAATGCATTCGAAATAATGGTATTTTAAAGGATGGGATTCTCTGGTTCCCTAATGATATGACACCACTTACATAAACTTTAGAGGAATGTATCTATTATGTAAATCAAGGAATGTGAACCACAGAGACCTGGCATTCCCTTCCCAAAGAGCGTGGTGAACAACCTGTCTAGCCTGTCATCCTCAATTTGCAAGAACAAAGGGATTACACCTCATCTCTGCTCTCTAGAAGTTCCCAAGTCATCACCTCACACTAGTAGGGCAGGTACCCTCCCATTTAACACCAAATGCTTAAATTTCATCACTGGAAGCCACACAGGCTGTCAATTATCACTTACCCACATGTCAAAGCACAAGAAATCTTTGGTGGATCCTGTTTTAACTGATTCCTTCAGCCCTCTACATCTCCAGAAAGAATAACATTCATTCTCATTCTCTCTCTCTCTCTCTCTCTCTCTCTCTCTCTCTCTCTCTCTCTCTCTCCTAGACAGGATTTCTATGTGTAGCCCTGGCTGTCTTGGAATATACTCTATAGACCAGGATGGCCTTGAACTCAGATCCACCTTCCTCTTCCTCCCGAGTGCTGGGATTAAAGATGTGTGCCACCACCTCCTGGCAAGAATAAAGTTTTATTAACTGAGTATAGAGAGTATCATGAAGTTCTACCTGAATCATAGAGCATGTTAGATTCAACTTCTTAGCCAGAGAAAAATGAATACAAAAGTCTGTTCACTCAACAGTCATAATATCTCAGCTGCTAAGAGGAACAGAGGAATGCATACTCAAATAGCTTATGACAGATGTTCTCAGGGCTGTGTTAGACACATACCAGACCCTCCTCAACAGCGCTGGGCAAGCTGTTCAATGACTGCTGGTTGCTTTTCTTGTTACTATCACCGAATACCTGACAAGAAGCAACTTTAGGGGAGCAGGACTCATTTTTAGCACATGGTTGGACAAGATACAGTCCATCACAGTAGGTAGGTATGTTGGAGCTCGTGGTATCAGGAGCTGTTAGCCAGGACTCCTCACAATCCTGGTAAAATGTGAAGCTGAGACATCTGGCCAGAGCAGGGATCAAGAGTACAATGCTTTATAAAGCTCACCACCACAATGACCCACTTCCTCCAGCTAGGCCTTGGCTCTTCAAGCTTCCACAATCTCTCCAAACAGTGCCATTGTCTGGGAACCAAGTGTTCAAACACACAAACCTATGGGAGGGACAGTTCATATTCAAACCATAAGACTGATCAACTCCAGTATCTTGCATTTGAAACACAGATCACCCTGCCTTCTACTGAAGATAGTTATGGATTAATGAGATGAAATGTGGGACAGGTAACAAAAGCAAAGTGTTGTCTGGAAATACTAAGTAGTTGCTGACTTTCTCAATGCCATGGATTCCTTTTGGCATCTTATATCATATTACACACATTGAGCAGAGAATGTCACCAACGTGTCTCTAATTATTCTTTCTTAAATTACATACATAAAAGCTAACATCAGAGATTAAAAACAGTTGCAAGGGGCTCATAAATCACCAGAGTTTATTCAGGAAAAGAGGTCATTATTTCCAAGGCATATTAATTTCCTAATAAAAAATCTTGTTTTTTCTACTAGTTATGTCCCAGAGGTGATATATCTGTTTTGTCATGATCCTTAGGAAATAGGCAAAGACTGAACAGATGCTTCGTACAGACAACTTCTCAGAATTAGAAGTTGTAATTTCTAAATTCCCCAAAAATCTCTCCTAAGAATCATCACAGCACACATATAAAAGAGACTGTCCAAACATGCATCTGAAAAGTGGGAGGAAGCATGACTTTTAGAGACTTCAATTTTCAGAAGCAACTTTAGCCCGTAAAGACAAACTTCTATAAGCTTCAAAGTCCCTTCTAGTTAGGCTAATTATATGCTTTTAAAAATGCCTTTTAAAAAAATAATTCTTGAGGGACAGCGAGATGGCTCAGTGCATAGAAGCACCCTGCAAGCCTGGTAACCCGAGTCCTGTTCCTAGGTAAGAAGAAAGAACCAACTCCCAAAAGTTATCTGACCTTCACACTCATGCCATGACATTTGAGCACACACAGAGAAAGACAAACCACAACAACTAAATTGATTCATTGGCTAATTAATTAATATTAGAGATTCATGAGTCTTCGTCATTGCTGACCTTTCAAACAGTGGCTTTTTATCTTCTCCCAAAGCTAAACAGAGGCCATCAATGCTGTGCAGGGGAGCTTGTGCCTTATCTAACAGCCGCCATGAGCCCAGGTGGAAGGGGAAGGAACTTACACAAATGCTCCTGTTCACAATCTGGATAATCTGCTCACAGCTATGCTTTGTGAAAGGAACAGAGAGATTGGAAATAAGTATGTCGTCTAGAATTAAGACAGAGCTATGGAAACAGACTTTTTTTTTTACAAACTCCAAGCAATAATAAAAAAGAATCCTTGAGCTGAAAGGAAATGAGGCATCTGGGATGCAGAGTCTAGAAGTCAAGCTCAAACTTAGTTAAGCAGAATATCCTCTCAATAACGATAGGGAACAGGAGAAAGAGACAGTGAAGGAGGCCCATGCCAAAGCCACCAGTGGATGTACAAAGTGAGAAGAACAGTCAGAAAGGCTAGGAGAAGGCAGCATGATAGGGTGGAGTGTGCAGGAGCCTGAGCAGGTACCCTGCACTAGGACCACTCCCAGCCCCCAAAGAAGGAGTCCTGGGGAGGGGCCAGCTTTGATTTAAAGCAGGAGATAAAGAGATGGCACTATGACCCTGAGAATGGATTTGCTGTGGGATAAAGTTTTACCCTTACTAATTCCTCAGCTTCTAATTTTGACCTCGAATGTACACTTTCAGCTTTTCCTTCCAAGACACTGTCATCTATAAATTAAAGGGACAGTGTTTATTAGTCTACTCATCCAGTGAAGTACTGCCTGCCGTGGGGAATGCCCAGACTACTGTGAACCCAAGGTAGACAACCTCAGCTCTACCCTGGGGCATGTGGCTACTGCACAGATCACAGGGTGCTAAATATCTCAAGTCTCAAAAACCCTCTAAGTTTACTATCACACAGAATAAACAAGTGTCAGTGGTGGGTGGGTGTGTGTGGGGGGGGTGTGTGTGTAAATTTTGGTAAGTAATGTATCAACTTCCTAGAGAAAATTTGTTACAAAAAAGAAAGAAAGAAAGAAAGAAAGAAAGGAAGGAAGGAAGGAAGGAAGGAAGGAAGAAAAAGCTAAGTTGGCATCAAGCCTCATGCATGTCCAGGAATCTCCTAAGTCTGTGGATAAAGATAATAGAGAAGACAATAGAATATCAAGAAATCTAAAGAGACATCTAGTCTACCACTTGGGGGGGAGGGAGAAATTACACTGTGTGGTTTTTCCTATGCCACAAAGGCCATGAAAGGTCATCAAGTCAATCCATGTATTCAAATAAAGCTTCCGCCCAGCCTCTTACCCAGCATACCCTGGGCCGGAAGCTCAGCCTCTGTACCCAGCATGCCGTGCTGGGCCGGTGTGCTCTGCATAAATGCTCACATACTTGAAGCCTTTATCTGTTTTCACTTCATCCCACTAATCCCAATGTCTCGTTGCCAAACACAAGCAGAAGGTGCTCTTCATATGAGCTCTTTGAAGCTGCATCTCTGCCCAGGCTAAAACAGTGATGATTCAAATCTTCTTTTGTAACTGAAAATGAATGATGTCTGTTTCTTACTTCTCCTGACTCTGTTGTGTGCTTCTGGGAAGTTTTCTGTCACAGGACTCACAGTTTGTAGACACGGGGCCAGTACAGAAGCTCTCCATTATGTAAGAGAAGTTGTCTAGGGTCGTGTCGCCTTGTTTGTTTTTTCTGGCAGGCATCCCTGGAAGACCCATCTGGAGGAGAACACATGCATAGTTTTTACGTACAGAGCAAAAAACCACTCTGTCCAATTTTACGTGCTCCTTCAGCTGTTTTTTAACCTTGAAGAGTAGACTCAAGAAAAAAAAAAGACACCAGTGTTGTTCCTTGTCTTTCTAGGACCATGGGGAAGACTTGAGAAGCTCCCCGTCGGGAAAGGGAAACCAAGTCCATGCAGCTGCATGATTAGCAGGGGAGTCTGGTCATGTCCTTCACATGGATTTACGAGGCTTTCTGCTGACATGAAGTATGTTCTTTACTGAATTCCTCAAGTGAAGCAAAACCACACGTATCTAGTTCTGAAGCAACATACTGAGTCACTAGTTTACATAGCAAAATGTGAAATAGTCATTTGCAGTCCTGGGGCATACCTGTGAAGTGAACTGAACCATAACAGCCATCTGGGAAAAGAAGAAAAGAGAAAAAAATTAATGAAAAAGAAAACTTGTATTTAATTTTTCCCTCTAAAAATCAGCTTCAAAACTCTCCTTCACAGTCCCCCCACTGGTGGAAATGAACTCCTGTAGCTTTTCCAGATCTCCCTCAGAACTCTAGCCGCCCTGAAACTGCCTGCTATGACACTATATTCCTGCCTTTCTTGGGGTACCTGGATGTGAAGGTCACCTGGGCCCCATCTCTTTCTATAACCGTTGCATGGAATTACTCACTAAACTCCGAGAAATTGCTGCTCTGGTCATCTAAGCCTTGGGTCTAGCCTCCCTCCTTTTCTCGAGTGATGCCTGGAGTTCTGGCTTTTCTGATCACTGGTAAAATGTATGCACTCTTTCTAGCTGGTTTGGGGATGTGGAAGCTTTCCCTATACACCACATCCAGATGGATTCCCTCAGAATACCACTCAACACCACAGCTTTCAAACCCTGAAAGTCTCTGTAGCCCCCTACTTACCACTTCTCTAGCTTTCTCTTTCCAGGAATCTTCCCTAGAGATACTAGCTAGTCTTCAAACTGATCGTCTCTTTTCCTACCTATAAGCTATTTCCCCACAGCCCGGGATACCATTGCCTCATCTATGAAAACTTCGCCATCTGTGAAGGACTACTCACATTTTCTTGCTGTGACCAAAAGTACCAAAGAAGGGGGGAACTTAAGGGGATATCTTATGGTTTTACTGCTGGGAATAGACACCATGACAACATTTAATTGGGGCTGGCTAACAGGTTCAGAGGTTCAGTTCATTTTCATTGAGGCGGGAGCATGGCAGCATCCAGGCAGGCATGGTGCAGGAGGAGCTGAGAGCCCTATATCTTCATGTCTCTGTGTGAAATTTTCCATGAAAAAGAAATCCAGAATATTCTCTTTCCTCTTCAAACATCCACTGGGCACTGTCCATCTTCTAGCTATGATGATTCAAAAGTAATTCCTGGTATTTGGGTTTGCACTCATGTCTACGGCTGGGAATACAACATGGGTGTGCAAGCAGAACTCGGTTGTCATTCCTCAAGAAAGATCTCCTTGGTTTTGTGGTTTGTTGAAATAGAGTCTTTCACTGAGACCTGGTTTTCAGCAATTAAGCTCAACTTGGTGGCCAGCAAACTGGAGAAGTCCATTTCTCTCTGCTTCCCCAGCCCTGGGATTGCAGCACACCCCTCTGTGCTGGGAGATGTGGATTGAAATCCTCATTCTTACATGGCATGTACTAATCTATCTCAGCCCTGTGTCTGAAATCCCATCTTACTTATATATTCAATGCATTACACATTACCAAAGTTGAGGCACTGTGCTTAAGGCAGAAGATACGGGGGAAATGCAATGGTCATGGAGCTCAAAGGTCAAAGATCACAGAGAGACTAGTGGATTGTCTATTGAGAAAATAGGTGTAGAAATAATTCTATGATGAGTAATAGTGGCTATCAATACTGCAGTTTCAGGCTACATCATCAGGGCCCTCAGCCTAGTGGGGAACACCAGGCAAACCTTGCCAGAGGAGATAATATTCAGGGTGAGAGAGAAAGATTTGCAGGTGCTACGCAAAGAAAACTTGGATGAAGGGTTGGAGGTGTTAAGCAGTCTTTGAGCCCTTGCCTAGGATGTGCAAAGTTCTGAGTTTAATCCCCAGCACTAGCGAAAAGAAAGGAGAAAGAACAGAAAGAAGAAAAAAGACCGAAAAAAAAAAAATGTTTAAGGGGCTGGAGAGATGGCTCAGCAGTTAAGAGCACTGACTGCTCTTCTAGAAGTTCTGAGTTCAATTCCCAGCAATCACATGGTGACTCATAACCATCTGTAATAGAATCTGACGCCCTCTTCTGCTGTGTCTGAGGACAGCTACAGTGCAGTCATTAAAATAAATAAATGCATAAATCTTTTTAAAAAGTTTAAAAGGCAGAGTATAATTACATGTAAGGCCAAGAAAATTATGTGTAAAAAGACTTTGGAGCCAAAGGAACCTTACTTACAGGACCCTGTGAGATCTGACCATAGAAAGGAACAGAAAGGGAAAGTTACTAAAAATATAACTTCAGAGGAGAGGGCATCAGGTATCACAGGGCTTGGAACATTTATTCCAAGTACACTGAGAGCCTATCTAAGGTTATGTGTGAAGGTGTGATGTGCTTGGGTATGTCCCTTTAAAACTCATCCTGAAGCCAGCAGAAGAGCATACAGGGAAGATGTAGAAAGGCCAGGAGAAAAGGAACCGATACTTAGACCAATAGACTGCCTATGGGGACAGGGGTGTTGATAACTGTTAGTGTTAATCATTTAACATGGATTTTTATAGTAAATATATAATAAAATAGGTGGACTTATCAGTAATAGAAATTGAGATGAGGCACTCCTTTGGGAACATGGATGAAGGAGGTAAGGGGACAGTCCCTTATCTGCCATGTACAAATGATTATGCCACTTACTAGAATAGAAAAGACGGAAGAGACTCAAATCTGTAGAACAATGCACAGGACTTCTGTTTAAGACGGGCCAGATTCACACACAGCCTCTGAGTTCAATCTGAGCTCAATCAAAGCAAGTTCAAGGATAGACCTTTCTACTTAGAAATTATCACAGAAGCCATGGGAGATGAAGGGGGAGTAGAAGAAAGGTGGAAAATTTCACAGATCACATAAACTCATTTAAAAAGAAGTGTTCATCTCAATGGATAACGCTAATTGCCATTAAGCTCAATGGCCTGAGTTCAATCCCCAGAACACACATGACAGTAAGAGGAAGTGACTCACGTGGGTCTGACCCACCATACATGCATGGCATAACACACACACACACAAAATAAACAAACAAACAAACAAACAAATTTCAAAAAATCACCTATGAAATTTTCTTTTTCAAAATACAAACCAGTAGCTCAATAAATTTTTGGAGTTTTGATATATGTGCCTTAAAAAAGTACAGCCTACCAGGTGCTCCAATGTATATCCATGATTAAAATAACCAGAGAAAAAACTTGAGCAAAGAGCTCAAAGATGAATCACAGAGGAAGTATCAATACAGAGTTTTAAAAGCTGCCATAAGCAAGAGAGAAGGGAGACGTGAGGAAGCAGCTGCTCACAGCCAGTGACTGGGGTGGGGGTGGGGGTGGGGGTGGGGACACTAAAGTGCCCTGAACTAAAGACTGAATTCACTCCACGATCATCTCAGCAAGAGCAGGTTCCGTGGAGTGATGGTCCAAACCCAGGGAGAAGACAGGTTGGAGAATTAAAGTTGGGCTGGAAGGAGGCAGGGTTGGGGCTTGTGGTCTCCAGGGCACCAGGCTTTCTTCCTCTGCATAATGCTCGGCATGTTGCCACCCACATACCTTACTCGCAGCAAATAGCATCTTAAACACTAAAAAGTGCATCTTTTATAATCCCAAAATAATCTTCAAAACACAAAGACATCACCTTGATTTGATTACTTTCATTAATCCCCAAAATTCCAAGTACACCCTTACAGTATGCCAGATACCTGCTCATCGCTCTGTATACAGAGCAGACATGGTATCTTTGTCACATACTTATTAAGTGGCTATGACCAACATGAGCCCTAGGGACATAGCAGGTTCTTGATAGAAGTAGAATATCTCAAGGGTCTACACTGTAGAGCCTAAGTCTACAGGTCATTTGTTTTAACAGAAAGTTACTCAAGACGTGTGGGTATAATTATCCAAGGATGTTTTGAGCTGATTAGTGGTGCCTGTCTAGAGATGTGGGTGTGTCTTCTCCGGGAGCCACACAAGCAGGATAAGACAATCAAACTAGGGGCTACTTCAGGACTCAAGAGCCTGGCCAGTCTGCAGGACAGTTCCCAACACCTCTCTGTAGAATTAATCAGAGGCTTCAGAGACCCAACTTGCCCTCAGCTGGGGGAAAGTTCTAGCCTTTTCTTTGCCTGGAAGCACCGGAAGTGGACAGACAATGCTCCCGGAGATTTCCTGAAACCACGGGATCACATTAGCTTGGGGCCCTGAAGAGTTTTTCTCCCACAATCCAGAAAAGTCTGAAGAGAGGAAAAGAACTTTAGGTAGGAAGAATCCTCTTCCAGAGGAGGGGGCCCTCCCTCCGCACCTGACTGGGGTCACCTGGCCACTAGGGGGCCTTAGCGACACACTGAAAGACAAAAGAACCAGGAGGCATGCTCACCTGCTCTTAAGAACATAATTCTCCTCTCCACCTAATGGAATCTGCCCAGATTCTGGAGGTCTCATCTCCCTAAAGATGGCAGGCTAGCTTCAGCTTTGAAGTTAGCATAGAGCCGTACAGCAGCATTACCAAGAGGAATTATGATGAGCAACATCTCAGAGGGACTACCGGAGGAAAATCACCAGCCCTGAGGACCAAACCCGGAGGATATGAGGGGTAACCAGGAGCTGCACCCATTCCTGATTTACAAAAGGACACACATGGGCAAAATATAGAGATTTAGAAAGAAACAGTGTGGAAGATGCCTAGGTCATCTCTGGGGAATTCACTACTCCCGGGCAGAGCCTGATTCCAGAGGTATTTAGAGCTAAGACTCTTGCTTTATAAATGAAATCCAGGCAGATCTAAGTGCTTACTTTAAAAACATCCTTTCCTAGATGTTCAAAAGAGAACAAACTTAGGCTCTGCCATAAAATGTGCCTGGAAACTATTAATGTATCAATGGTCTTAAATGGAAACATTTCCTATAACTACATAAGATCCAACCTAGTTAACTAAAAGTAACTTTCTCCTCCTCAAAGGATTTCATACTTTATAACTATCAAGTAGCTAGCCATGCCTTTACCAAGCCTTCAGCCCCCAATACGCCCTTAGAATCCAAAACCTAAACATCTTTGTCTAAAACTTTCTGTGTGAACTTCGTTATTCACTCCAAGGCTTCAAAGGTCCTCCAACCTAAGGGCAGTTCCCTTTTATCTCGATTTTTAAATTCTCTTCATTGTGAGCTTTCCTGTTTTTTATGAGTCATGTACACTTATAGAAATACATGGAATGAGACAGCAGTTCTTCAGTTCGTGAGACCAGCTGAGATGAGGCTGTGCTTCTGTTCCAAATATTTTCATCTAATTAGTGCTGCAGAGCAGCTTGGCTGCTATGGGCCTTGCCTTGCTCAATCCAGCCCACTCTACGGTGGCCTTAGGACATTTCTTCAGAGTTAATTTTAGGTTTCTACCCTTGATTATCATCTACAGGCATAACATTATGAAGTTGTACTTGCTACACACACACACACACACACACACACTTAGACATGTAACCATATGCATGTACACACACACACACACACATTCACATACTTAGATATGCGCACATCCTATTGCTAATTTGAGTCGCTTAATAAAATGTTTTCAAGGTTATTCATATAAAAGATAGGTAACTTTAAATATTACTAAGTCAAAACAAGAATGCCAATGGAGATTACAGATGAAATTTGTTTCTGTTTTTGTTAGGAAGATTGTTTGTTTGGTTTCATTTGGTTTGAGACTCATCTCAGTATGTATTCCTGGTTGGCCTAAGACTGGCTATATAGGCCAGGCTGGCCTTGAACTCACAGAGATCTACTTACCTCTGCCTTTCAGGTGCTGGGAGCACAGGCCTGTGCCATCACGCCTAGCTGTGAGGTAGGTCTGTTTGCTATATGATTTGCTAGGGCTTTGTTAACAAAGTACCACAAAGTTGTTAATAATACTTCCTCACAATCCTAGAGCCCAGAGTCTAAGACCAAGGAGTCAACAGGGCTGTTTTTCTGATGCTTCTCTCCTTGCCTGTGGATGGTCTTCTCTTCCATCCCCCATGTATGGTCTGTGTTCAGAATGTCAGTCATTTGTATTTGCCAATCAGAGGACATTGTTTGATTTGGAAGGGAGCTGGGGATTGAACCCAGGCCCTCATATATACTAGGCTAGCACTATATCAATGTCTTGTGGACATAGGCTCAAGGCATTATTTTAATTAATGTACTTAAAGACGCTGTCTAAAGAGAGCCTTATTTGAGGGATTAGGGGTTAGAGGCTACATGTACAAATTTAGGGAGCTAAAATTCAGCCTATTACACTTGTCTTTGATGAATTTGTGACATATTCCTAATTTGTTAGAATATTGACCACTACTGGAATGTTCAATACTTTTTAAGGGGAAATTTACAATATACTAATATCCTAAATGCAAGAATCATCCTATGCACAAAGTCAAAATATTTAAGTAAGCCAGCAGTTCTCATAAAGCTAGGTATTAAATGGGATTTTCAGTAAATATCTCAGAAGCACTTTTTATCCAAACTTTGTAAGATTACTTTTTCTAGTAATAAAAATATTATATTGAAAATATTTAGTCTCTATACTAAAACACAACATTTTTCTAAAATAGTAAAAATTACCCCCAGTCCCTCCTTTCTACCATTATTATTGTGAATATCAGAACATTCAACATATCATCTCTCTGTGCATATACATATAAACACCATACAGATGAATGTGCGCACACACACACACACACACACCCCATTCACACATGTCCGCACAGACTCACACAATTTAATATGAATGGAATTATTTTACATAGCAGTTTTCAGCATTGGCCTATCCACTAGACAATACGTTTATTAAAATGCTTTTCCATGCCAATGTATAGTCATGGCCCAACCCATTTTTATGATCACAACACATAGTTCTGTTGTATGAACATACAACACTGACTCTGGACCAGCCTGTAACTCTTTACTTATTTCTTTTCTTCAATCATCGATGATGTCATGATAATTCATAGTAATCTACGTATGACTGTATATGTGCATCTGAGATAAATCGCTAGAAGTAGAATTGTAAACCAGGATGACTCACAGCAGGGTACCCTCCAGACACTTCATCAATTCATACCACATCATGTGAAAATGTCCACCTACCCACCTGCAAGCAAATCACCAGTCTTTAATCTCTGCTAAACCAAGTTCAGGTTCATCAACTCATGTTCTCATTACCTGCATTTCTACTTACATTTTCTACTGACATTCTCCATCTTGTTTACACTTTAAATGACATATTTTTTATTTTCACTGCAAGAAGATGTTATTTCTAAACCGTTCAGAAAAATGAGTAATCAAAAGATCATAAAGTACTTCAGAAATCTAAATAGCACCTACCCATTCACTCTTCCTTTATGGCAAAACTCCCCAACTTTATCCATATTGAAATGGTGATAGCCTACAACCTGCCCACAAAATAAATAAGCCAACCAAAATCTAGCCTTTGGCTATTTTAAGTTAGCTATCCCCAGAGAAGTTGCCAGTTGGCCATGGAGCTGAATGTTAGAGGATCACCAGAGATGTGTCTTGTTATTAACAATCATAGTCATGAACAATTTAAAATTGGAAAAAAAGGGGACAAGGGAATTTTCAGTGGAAAAAGTGAAAAAGTATGCTTGACATGCCTAAGGCCCTGAGTTTGATCTCCAGCACCGACATCACCATAAATATTAAAAGATATAAAAAGACACAGGTATAAGCTTACATTAGCAAGGGAAAGCCTTATTTAAGAAAACATGGGAGCAGCAGACAGGGTGCTGGTGAGGTGGCCCAGTGGCTAAGAGCACTTGGTTGCTCTTGCAGAGGATTCTAGTTCAATCTCCAGCACTGATGTGATAATTCACAATGATTATCCATATGTAAGTCAATGGGATCTGATGTCTTCTTCTGACATGTATGAGAACTAAGCATACACAAGTGATACACAAAAGCATGTAGCCAAAACACTCTCAAATCAAATAAAATATATAAATCTAATTTTAAAAAGAAAGGAAACCTGAGATGTGGTGGTACATTCTTTTAATCCCAGCACTCAGGATGCAGAGGCAGGTGGATCTCTCTGAGTTGGAGACCAGTCTGACCTACAGAGCAAGCTCCGGGACAGCCAAGGCTACACAGAGACGCCCTGTCTTAAAAGAGAGAGAAAAGAAAAAGAAACAAAAAAGGAAGACATGGAGCGCAGGTTTCAAAGCTGGCTAAGTCTTAAGGTAACTAAAGAAACAGCGTCAGCCGAGTGTGAGCCCAGTTATTTTTGCTTGAGTTCGAGAGCAGCTAAATGAAAACAGCCAAGGAGAAAGAAATGAATAAACAGCGTTTCAACAGTAATATTTAGGTGTAACATGCATGGTGTGGCTGACTCACTCTGTGTGCTGAGAGGCCTGGAAGACGATCAAGTACTTTTGAAAGTGTTTCTATTCCTGCTGACGGATTTAGCTAGGAATTGCAAACATGGATTCCTTTAAGGGCCAAACAGGTACCATAAATCTGGAGAAGAGGCAAATCAGTGTCCCAGCTTGAAACTCTGCAGAGTTAGCATTTGCTTCAAACAGATCATGTCTTTAAGGCCCAATTCTATCTCTGGGTTGCCAAAATTACACCTGCTTTACAACTCTGGTGATACTAAGAATTGATGTTTGTCCTGGTACCAAGGTGGTGTCTGAATGCACATAAAATGCACATAGAAGTTTCCATAAGTTAACACTTACCTCCACCACTGTGTCCTTCCAGTGGGCTGGGATTATGACTCTCACAAAATGCATGTGTTGAAGCCCTAAGCCCAAGAACCTCAGAATAGGACTCCATTGGACATGAAAGGCAATTAAGTTAAAGTGACACTTTTAGAGGTTGAGAATGAAGTTTAGGAACAGAGCACCTGCTTAGCATTTGCAATGCCCAGGGTTTGGTCCATAGCTGTAAAAAGAAAGAAAGAAAGAAAGAAACAAAGAAAGAAAGAAAGAAACAAAGAAAGAAAGAAAGCTGGAAGAAAGAAAGGAAAAAGGAAGAAAGAAGGAGAAAGGAGAGGAAGGGAGGAGGAAGAGGATGATCAGGAGGAGAAGGAAGATAAGAAGGAGCAGGACAAGGAAGGGCAGGGGGTAGGAGGAGCAGGTGGAGGAAGGAGAGGAGCAAAAGAAAGAGCAGGAGGAAGAAGCAGGAGGCAAAGACAAAACCTTTATGGTAGGCACTTATCTAATGTGTAATCTTTAAGAAAAGGAAATTTGAACACACATAGGGTGCAGAAGACTCATCCACAGGGTACAGATCGATCGTGTGAGAGCATAATGAGAGAAGCCATCTGTGAGTCAGACAGAGGCCTTTGGAGAATGGTTCCTAATAACATCTTGCTCTTAGACTATGGCCTCCAGAAATACGAGGAAATTAATTTCTGTTGTTTAAACCCCTCTGTGATGTTTTGTGGTGGAAACCTTACGAAACTAAAATAGCTGTTATGGTCGTGTATGTCATGCCCTCAGATAGACCAAGCACCTTAGAGTAGAGGCTAACCTCAGTCAGTGTGCTCACTGCCTCTTGCCGTGCCAGTGCATAGAGGTAGCCACTCAACAATGTGTTGAATGAATGAGTAAAAGTTTTCTACAATTGTTTAGATGTTCTGACTTGGCAGCCAATACGTTTTAGGGCATTTCCCTTTACAATTGGGTTTGACTAAGAGGCTCATCAGGTAGAATGGTGGAGACAAAAGCCAGAGTCATTAGAAGATTTGCACTGAGCTGCCTGCAAGCATGAACCGTACAAACTGTGCAAAGGGGGAAAAGTGCTCAATATTTCGTTCAGAGAGACCAGATTCTAGGGGAATGCTACACTAGACTTCAAGTCTCCTCGAGTCACACTGGAAGCAGCTATGTCTCCCTCACCACAGTAGGGGAGAAAAAGCCAAAATCTTTGGAGTCAAAGCCCCTGCCCATTACCTACAGGTGAAAAAAACGGTTCAAGTACATCAAGGCATGAAGTGCATGCCGGAGGCCTCAGCCATTGATCTGCCGCTGTGCAATTACCTAGACTCTATGCCATATTTTCCCAATTTGTTGAGAACTATATCATGTGGGAAAGAATTAAAAGGTTTACTAAGGTCAATACAAACATAATTTATTGCTTCCTCTCCGTCAACCAAGCTCATCTGCTTAGGCCTGTGACCAGTTAGTTAAGTTGGTTTTAGCATTGTCCGCTCAGGGGCAAGGTCAAGGTGTCAATTTACCAAATCTGTTCCTCACCTTCTGTGGCACACTCACAGACTACTGCCTTAATCGTTCAGTATTATTTGGATCTCAGGAGGAACCTGGAGAACAAATCCACCTGGAACAGGCAACGTAAGCCAAGGTTGCTGCAGACATGTTCCTCTTGAGTCCATGCCCAGTCTTGCAGGTCGAAAGCTTCTGAGAGGGTCAGTCCAAGTGAGCTTGGGCTGCTACGACAAATGGCCACATACGTGTGTGAGGATGGCGGGGTGGTTTACAGCTCTGGGAGCCAGAAAGTTGAAGCTCAAGACACCAACAGATCTGGTATGTAGAGAAGACCATCTTCCAGGTTTTCTGACAAACATTTTTATTAGGTCCTCATGTGACCAAGAGGAAGGAAAGGGGGAGAGGAAAGAGAGGCGAAGGGGACAAGGGCCTCTAATCTCTCCTCTTTTTAAAATGTTACTAAATCTCATTCTTACTGTGGAAGCCCCACAGCAACTCCATCTAAACCTCATTAACATCTGCCATTTTGTCAGTCAACCTTCATGGGTTAGGACTCAAAACTTATGAATAAAGGGCCAATGGAGGACCTAACTGGAAATCTTTAAAGATAAGCTCATGCTTCACTTGTCCTGCAGAAGCTTAGATTGAAGACAACTGATGATAAACTTGAGGATTTCTGCATACAAAAGTTGAACCATCAGGCTTATGAGTTTCCTACTTAAAGATGCATTTATTATTTCATTTCAATATCTCATCAGTCAACTCCAAATTCCTCAGAATGTTTGCTTTGCTCTTGGGATGATATCACCTAATACTTTGACCCTAGGCTGCTCTTCGCCAACACCCACAAACTTGGATCTGCCATATTGATTACACACAAGTCCTTATTTATGTCCCATCCCATTATCTTTTCTAGTTTCTAAATCACAGTGACCAAGTGTAAAAAAAAAAAAAACCAACAAAACAAATAAATACCCTAGTTATTTGTTATGACTTAACCTATCCCGTAAAAGGGAACATCTCGTGGTTGGCTCTTCTCTCCTCTAGGAATATTCGAACTTCCCACCTAGAAGAACCATGGTTTTTATGAGTCTCCTCTTAATTTGGCCTAGTTTCCCATTATGAGGCATTCCAAAGCTAGTATTCAGAAGTATTAATTCTGAAACATGTAAATTTTGTAGATTAATGCTCTAATTGATGTAAAACAATGAGTTAGGGCTGGGAGTCAAGCTCAGTTATAAAAGAGTAGTGTAAAATACATAATCCCTAGGTATAATCCACAGCAACACCCTTAACTAAAGAGCACTGCAACCAAACCCATTTCCAAGGAATCTGTGCCTCCATTAGTCAATTACTTTGTAAGTAGATAATACAAGACTCACTGTGACAATTTTCTATTTCTCTAGTTTACCATGCGAGCCAACATTTTTATACTGAATGTGCAATTTTAAAAGAGAAATAATTGGCATAGTTTTTAAAAGACATGGAAGGTACTATCAAAAAATTCAAACAAAATGTCATCAGAATTCAAGACTGGCAGGAATGTGTTTGATGCCACATGTCTTCAACCCTAGAGTGAGACCTTTTGTTTTTCAAGCTCACTATTAAAGGTGCTTAACCTAATGAAATACTTGTGAATAATAAACTGTCAAGCTAAGCATCTTTTACAAGAAAATGACAACATAATATTAAGGATACTCTAAGCATCTCTTTTAATTACAAAGAAAAGTCATCCTCAAATAAATAAATAAATAAGTAAATAGATTCTAAATTAAACAGGATGGCATTTTCATGTCTACCTAATAATGTTTGTTAAGACACTAGCAAACAAAGAGCAAAGAGTCATGTTCCCTGTGCTGTGTACACTACATAGAATACAGGGTGAGAAACCACCATGACATTTTTTGGGATAAGTTACATTGAAAAGTTAGGGGAAAAAAAGGTTTCTGTGTGTAACATCATGTAGGCAAGTCAAGGATGTCATGAACATTGTTTACTTTGCGTCTTTAATCATAAGCATTTTCTGCCTTCAGGGTCTAAAGAGTCTTCTAATACTGTACACTGGATTGTTTCCCAATCAAAATTATGTGTAAGTACAGTGATAGTACTTAAAATATAAAACCTTGTGATCATTTTAATGTTTCATTTTTAACTTTTATATCTGTGTTTGTGTGGGAGAAGAGGCAGGTACCTCAGCCACAACAAAGGTATAAAGGTCACAGGACAGCTTCTTGGAGTTGATCTCTCCTTCCACCTTTATGTGGGTCCCAGGGATGAAACCCAGCTCATCAGTGCCTTTACTGGCTGAGCCATCTCAATGGCCCAAAATGGTTTAATTTTGACAGATGATAAAATAAAAAAATTATACTTGACTAATTCAAATGTGGATTTTTACTGACTGTATTGCTTTGTGCTCAGGTATAAGTTATTCCTGAACTATAAATCATTGTATTTTATAGGTGTATTTGTTTACTATATACTCTATAAAGAAGTGGTGTGACAGCCTATGTGCTGGGCAATCAGTTGTATGTGTCACTGATGAAAATGACAGTACCTGACATACATTAAGCCCTGTCAAACATCAATTCCTCAAGTTTTATGGGAGCAAGATACTCCAGATAAATCTGACTCATAAAGTATGTAATTTGCCCAAATTTTTCAAAAAAAATAAAAATAAAAATGAAAACAAATGTCGACTCTAAAATGACAGGACTTCTATTCAACTCGCTTTGGCCTGCGGTTTGGGAAAAAGAAGACATCTTTTCCCAAACACTGAACCTCTTTGCCTATAAAGTACTTTCCTCCCATGAATCTGGAGAAGTCTTCATAAACATTAATTAATTCTCACTGTCCTTATAACGCCCACTTCACAGTACAAACTATTAGGCTGGGCTGGGAGACGCGTCGGACGCTATGGATGCTGTGATTACATAACAGTCCTCCTTTAAGCAGGGCACCTCCGCAGAGCTCATGTACATTCCAATGGATGCTCACACTGCAGATCAAACAGCCCTGTCTGCAGGTAGTAAGACAGGCAGCTTTCTATCTGTGCCTGACTGCAGCAGGACCACGGAGCATCTGTAAACGCAAGGCCAATCTCTTGCCCTTTAGTTCATCTTTTAAAAATCACGTGTTTGCTGGCTTTTTCTATGACTAACAGAACAACAATAATAAATTCAAGGTCTAGGAACTAATGGCTTCCATATAATTCTAGCTAACACAGATCAATGAACACAAATACTTGGTCATGTGTAGACACTTCTGCCTTGAGAAAGACCTTGAGAACAACGAAGTGAAATTAGCTGAAAAATAAGAAAGTCTTTAGGACCCCAAGCACGGACTTATCTTGAGGCCAAGTGAGGCAAGCTTTACCACCTTTAATTCAGGATAGTTAACTCTCCTCTCTTTGACCTCAGACAAATTAAAGCATGTCCAAAACCGGTTTTCTCACCTCGGTGCCAACAAGCTCCAATCCTCGTCTCTTTTGTTGATTTTTTTTTTTTTTTTTTTTTTTTTTTTACATTGCTCAGGCAAGGCTGAGGCAGATGAGGTTCAATTTGCACTAATGTCGCTTCTTGTTACGTGGACGAGTGTGTGCTTTTACGGAGAGAATTAGAGGACATATACTTTGCTATTTGGCTCTTTTCAGTTAACATGGGTTGATAAACACAAGTACAGATGTTGACACCATGTCTACTCTGGCCAGTTTTAATAGCCCAAAGAAAATGTTTTCAATCTTGTGCTATGATATCAATTTCTTGAGGAAAACACAATGTTTTACTCTTTGGATGTTGAAACACATAAGCAACGTTATGATTCTTATGCCAAATTGCCTATGTCCCAGAAAACAAATAGGTGAAACCATTTACTGAAACACCAACAACTGATGGGTGTAATTACAAGCGTGGTTAGCGTAACCTGGGCTTGAGTTGTACTGTAGACTTGAGATGCTAATTCACATGTGACTGATGACACCATGTAGGGTTTTTGTTTTTTTCCAGGTGATAATTAGATAATTTAACACTTGTACTTTTCTTTGGCATAACACTGAATTTCCCAAAATGTGAAATTGGTCTATAATATCTATAATATGCTTTCTTCTTCTTTTTTTTTTGTTTTTTTGTTTTGTTTTGGTTTTTTGAGACAGGGTTTCTCTGTGTAGCCCTGACTCTCCTGGAACTCACTCTGTAGACCAGGCTGGCCTCGAACTCAAATCTGCCAGCCTTCCTCCCCCCCGCCCCCCTGCGGGGATTAAAGGCATGGCCACCACTGCCCAGTCTTATAACATGCTCTCTTAGTCTCTCTTTCTCCCTCTCTCTTCTCCCCCCACCTCCCTTTCTCTCCTTTGTCTTCTTTCTCTCCCTCTTCCCCCCCTTTTCCTCTCTGCATACAACTGTATTTGTTTTCTGTTGTAGCAAAGTGAGGGTGCTGTCAAACTGATTACAGAGAAGAGATGAAATGTGTTCAAGTTCAGTCACATACAGACATAGAAAGTAATGTTCGTGACTGTGTTTGTGTGTGTGCATGACTGTGTGTTTGTGTATACATGTCTGTTTGTGTGTATGTGTGTGTTTGTATGTGTGTTTATGTGTATGTGTGTTTGCATGTCTGTTTGTGTGTATGTATGTGTGTGTGTGTGTATGTGTGTGTGTTTGTGTGTATGTGTGTGTTTCTGTGGGTTTATGGGTTTGTGT
>JADRCH010000103.1:1343958-1402134 GCA_019843965.1 Rhynchomys soricoides
GTGTGTGTGTGTGTGTGTGTACACGTGTGTGTCTTTGGGCCCTTCTCAGGCCTTTTTCTTGAAACAAACTGCTTTGAAAACCCAATGACAAGGATTAAAAGATTAAGCCAGCACGAAGCTTGAGTTGAACACAGCGTATGCTCTCCACTGAATCTGGGAAGCTGTGAGCAGCTATGTCAGTTGCTGCTATATTAAGGGGAGAGAAAGAGCTCCAGGAGAAAGCCATCAAGTCCAGCAATTTAGTAAAGATGACCTACACTCTTTAGAAAAACTACGTGTCAGCCAAAGCATCAGTTAATAAAACTGAGGGGGGGTTCAATACACTAAAGTTATAATTAAAATATGCCCCTAATGTTGCTGAGGTTGACGTAGAAGTTTAAGGGATTGGGACAGAGAAACTTCATTGTTTTAAATATTGTAGGTAGAAATCAAGTTATGTAAACTTAAGAGAAATCACGATTTCTACAGAGAAATGGCGAGACTGGCCGTAAGCTAGACCGGAGAGACTGTCGTTAGTGACATCTCAGCAAATTACGCTCCCATCTTGTCACACTTTCTCACTGAGCATGTTGTTGTTTAGATTTAAAAAGTAAACATTTCTGGATCTTATAACTTTATATTTTCTGAGCCCTTTGATCTAAGCATCACACTGCCCAACATTTGGATTTTCAGCCAGCCCTCTCAGGAGCTATTCCGAAGGAAGAAGAGGCAGAGGTAACTGGAAACTTCCGTTAGTACTTTAAGGAACCCACTGATGGTGTTTTGCCAATAGCTAAGGGCTGATGGGAGGCTAATTTCTTTTTTCAAGAATTGATTAAACATTACACACCCGGAACTTCTGACTTCTCAGATGTTCTGTCCATGTGGGTTGGGCTGCTGTGATGTCACGTTCAAGCCACTCAAACATCTTTTCTAAAACCAACACTTTTCCCCACTGCTGAGTGTCACAGTTAGGAACTCTTGCTTACTCTGTTGCTGGTCGCTAGCTAAGTGCTGAGCACATAGGTGAGCGAGTGGGATCCTCCCACTCAGATGTGGGTCCTTCCTAGAGTTTATTTCTAGTTGTAGTTTTCCTAACTGTGCTCATTTGGATCACATGGTAACCCTCATACTATACATCATGATTAGGCACTGCCAGCAAGTCATCCTGAATCCCTCTGGGAAGTACCAATGGTCTTTTGATGCTGGAATAATGCTGCCTCACTCATGTTGCTCTGGCTTGCTTTCATTCTGAAAGAGACAGTGTGAGGAGTGTAAATTTGTGCTGGGTGAAGGCAGAGGCTTCATTAAGAAAAAACAACACCGATAGTTTGCACACCTGGGCCTCATGGTGAGCTTGCTTCTTTCCTGAGCTCACCTTTGGAGAAGGTTGGGTGGTACTGTGGCTTCTAGATCTGATCCAGTATAGCATGTCCTCTATGAAAGAAATTAGCTCACTGTGCTCTTCCATACCCGAGGCCTCCACCTGTTCCCTTTCTCCTGCTACATTTGGGAGCTCTCAGGAAGTTCAGCCAGGACCTTGAGTTCTGTTTGCCCCCAAGAAGCTGAGGCCAGCGGTGGGGGGATGGGAGGGAGGTTCAGTGGCCGGCTGCATAGGTTCCCCAGTCAATAGGTTTGTTCCCAAGGTCATGAGGGTCTGCATTAAGTCTCTGTAGCGTGTTGACCCACTGTGAGCTCAATGTCAAGAGCTCACTGTCTAATCCCCGCCCTCTGCCCCCACTGAGATCCCTTAAAGATCTGGAAACCTTCTCACTCTTCCATACATTGAGCCTTCTCCCCCTCTCCGGACCCCAGTCTCTGTTCCTCTACGCGTCCCAGTGACCCCATCTCAGGTTAAATAGGCCGAGCAACAGCCCTAAGGACCAGCATGCTCTAATCAGAACCGCCTGTCTCCGAAAGCTTCACCTAGGCTGGGCCGCCGCCGCGGGTGGATGAGCCAGACGCTCAGTGGGCTTAAGTTGGGGGACCTGAAACCACAGTCGGGGACAGGGGTGGTGCCACCAGGTGCACGCTCGCGCGGGGCGGGACTGGGCGGGGCGGAAAGGACGCCCCCCTGGTGTCCCCGCCGCCGCCGGCCAGCAGCGGGAGCGAGAGGGAGGCGGCCGCTGGGGCCGGATCTTGAAGTCCGTCCAAAGCCTGGGGTGACGAGTGGGGTCTGCCAGCTCCGCGGCTGCGCGGGGCCCTCGCAGTGTGGCGCTGGCCTGCGGCAAGAAGGGCGGTGGAATGAAGCACCGTCAAGACAGAAAACAAAGTCAGCAGGTCACCTGGCAGGTTCTAAGCGAATTACGCAACGAAAGCCCCCACACAAACGCCTTTTTTTTTTTCTGTCTTAAGTTCCAAGGAAGCCGGTTCCAGTTTAAGGGTGGACTGGGATCGAGTCAGCAGCTGTTCTAATTGTGGTTAAGACTTTGCTGAACTCCTCCTCTAAGGCAATTCTCCCTCCCCTTCTCTAAGTAATGGAATCATCGTGGGGGTGGGGGGTAAAGACTATAAAAGGGGAGATGCCACGCTAGATGCAAGCTAGCGTAGCTCATAAGGTTCTACGGCCAGTCTAAGGCAAAACTTAACTTAGGTAATCTCCTCACATTCAAGTTCATCTCCCCCTAGGCCTCTTCACTGTACTTCAACAAGTGTCCAAAGGGTTAAAGCCCGATCATGGCGCCTTGTTTTCCATGCTGACATTTGTGGCACTTGGACTATTTTGTTAACTAGGTATATGCAATTCACAGAATTTCACGGTAAATTCCCCAGACCAAATATTTGGCTGAACAAATAAACAACATTATCCATTCCTGAAAATAAGCCAGTAGAAGGAGGTTGGGGGTGGGGGAGTGCTTGCTAGAAAAATGACCTGAGCAGACAAGCCACCAAACTAGGACCTTCAGTTCAAGTGCTGGAGATCTGAGGCTCTCTTTCAATGACATGGGCTTCTCAGAGATGTGCTGAAGACCAGGCAAAGCAAAATGAGACCTCCCAAAGGAGAATCCACGATGGGCTGCCCCTAGATGCTTGATTCAGGCTCCACCCCTTTACTATAAGGGGCAGCGACCCGTGGAGCCAGAGGAGTAGCAAAGATCCCTCTTTTGCAAAGAGTTTGGAGAAGCTGTGGAGTCTTGCTGCCTTTGCCCAGGGCTCTGATCTCCTCTCTCCACCTGCGCTCTCCAGGGAGCTGAGGCTTTGGCAAGCACCCCACTTCTATTTTTATTGGTTTCCACTAAGCTGCTCCTTTTGCAGGACTGTAGGACTTCAGTAATTAAAAACAAAAACCAGCACTGCTTCATCCATCAGACTTCCAAAAGCGTATGCAATACTGCATGTAAAAGAATGCAGGGAGGGGCATACAGGACATCCAGAGAAGGCTAAGCTACCCTGGGCCGTGTGTCTGACACACCTCCCAAACAAGACTACCTTAACCTTCAGAGATGCAGACACAGAAAATGCCCTGCTCCTGGCCCTTTCCGGAAGATCAAAATCCCCACTGTTTCTACCTTAAACCCATTCTACCCTTCCAGAGCAAGTAGACACATAAGAAATGGGCCTGAGCTGACTAGGACTTAATGTAACTGCTGGTAATGAGAAAAGTCAAAGGTGGCTCCTTTGTTTCCCTTAACTCCTGCAAATATATCCGTTTAGAAAGCTCTTCCTGTCCTTAACTGAAGGGGTCTCCACCTTTGAGTCCGTGATGTCTTCTTCTTTCCACCTTTTCTTCTCTCTCTCTCTCTCTCTCTCTCCCTCTCTCTCTCTCTCTCCAAAGTCTCATTTGTCCCAGGCTAGTCAGAAACTTGCTATGTAACTAACTGAGCATGCCCTTGAACTTGTGTTCCTTTAGCCTCTACTAGAGCTAGGATCACCTGTGTGTGGTCACCTCTCTCACCACGCCCTGACTCAAGCAGGGGATCACACCCAAGTTTCCTGCACTCCAGGCAAGCCCTCTGCCAACTGAACCACATCTCCAGCTAAGACCATTCTTTTCACTGGGCCACCAAATTAGTGGCCTCTTTCTCCTTGAAGAACCCCTGCTGAGAATTTTAGTTCCACAGGAAGGACCATATTCTGTCTGGCTCTGGAGCATGATGGAGGAGGTATCAGAGAAACAAAAGACAAGAGATCCATGACTCAGTAAATGCCAAAAAAACATCGGAAGACTTTCACAGGACCAGCTTAAACAGTGTGACCCTTTAGTAGCTCATCCTGTGGCCAACTCCCCTTCCCTAACACAATCCTGGGATTCTGAACTTGAAAGAAAGCATGTGGGGAATGAAGGATAAAGGTTAACAGTCCCTTAACAATGGAGAATATATGTACAGAGTGGTCACTAAATTTTTTCAAGGTAGGGCCTATTGTTTGTTTTATTGGATAAAATCTGGCAGAGAGAGAGAGAGAGAGAGAGAGAGAGAGAGAGAACGCTTTAATCCTAACACTTGAGAGGCAGAAGCAGGCAGATCTCTGTGAGTTTCGGCCAGCCTGGTCTACATAGTGAGCTCTAGGACAGCCAGGGCTACACAGAGAGACCCTGTCTGGAAGGAAGGGGGGGAAAAAACCCTCTAAAACCAAAAACAAAGCCCTGCTTGAAAGGAGACCATGTATGGACAGATTGGATTTGGTTCAAAAAGAGAAAGATGCCTGCCAGAACTGAAGACACTCTGGGGTACCATGAAGCAAATGGTGTGTCTCCTAGAGTTGAGACTTCTTTCCAGCACAAGGGTGCGGCCCTGACACACTCCACAACAGGTGAGCAAAGCCAAGATGAGCCTGAAGTCCCAAAGCAAATTCTTTCATCTGATCTACTCCTTTCATCCTCTGTTTCTGCAGGGCATGTGTCATCCAGATGGGAGAGGGTGCTGCTTCCTCGTTAACATTAAGTAAGAATGGAGAACAATCCATCCTGGCAAATAACATCTCTCTGCCACCCCGGCTCCTGCCCCCACAATTTATACACCTCCAGCTGCCATCTCTGACTTTCAGTCTACTCCAGCCCATCTCCACATAAAAAAGGATGGAACAGGAAATAAGATAGAAAGGCTGTAGTTTATCTTTAAAATAATGACTCATTTTATTTTCTTTTAATACGTAGTTATAAATATATTTGTCAAAATATATGATCAATATGGTCAAAACATTTGCACGTAAAGTCATAAATAAGGTCAAGGTGAGTGTTTAGGGTTTTTTTTTTTTCTTTTCTGTCTTTCTTTTTTTTCTTTCATTTTTTTTTCCTTTTTTAAAGATAAAAGTCCAGCTATAGGGAAGCAGTTTGTGTGGTATGTGTGGGTGGTTGGATGGGAACGTTGTGTGTGTGTGTGTGTGTGTGTGTGTGTGTGTGTGTCTGTCCTCCAGACGGCCTGATCTCAGCGGCATCCACACCCCTCTACCACCATCTCCTGATAATTTTTCAACACCACCTTGTCATACTCATCCAGGTACAACATGGAAATGGCGCTCAGTTCAGTGGGGACACAACAGGCCTTAGGGATACTAGAATTAACAGAGTTGACCAGGGTCTGCACAATGGCATGGTTGGTTGAGTTGAGGTGATCCGCCAGTGGAAAGGGACAGTCCCCATGGCAGTAGAAGGCCTGGTAGCCGGGTGGGGCCACAATCCAATCATTCCAGCCCACATCACTGAAATCCACGTAGAGTGAATGGCGGCGGCAGTTCTTATTCTTCTTCCTGGACCGCTGTGGGTGATGCTTGGGACTACGTTTGGCCCTCCGGCGGGTCAAGGTATGGCCGCGGCCATCATGGCCAAAAGTGACCAGGAGGGGCCGGAGTTGGGCCCAATCTCCACTCCCTTGAGGTAACGATCGGCTAATCCTGACGTGCTGGCCCTGGTGGGTCCGTGTCTGGTGGAGGTGAGTCACCTCAATGGCCAGCCCATAGTTGGGTTGCTTTTCCCGGGTCCAGCGAAGGACTGCAGGGCTTACATCGAAAGCTTCCCACCGTGTCACATTGTGATGGACTAGTCTGGTGTCCAGTAGTCGAGTGATGAGGTGTCCAGGCACCATTTCTGCTGGGGGCTTCATAACCTCATAAATGTTTATACGGTGGAAGCCCTGTTCCCAGTCAGGGCCCTGGTCCACCTGCTCCCGAAATAGTCGGAGCTCTGCAGAGGAGATCACCTCATTCTCTGGGATGCTGCTGAGGTTGAAGAGGAAACGAAAAGCAGAGCTCTCACTGGTCCCTGGGATGTTCTCCAGATGTTCTAGGCACAGTTGAAAGGGGAAAAGAAAAGGCCCATGAGCTTTTCTGAGACAAAATAGAAAAAAGAAAAACAAAAAACCGAAACAAAACAAAAAACAAAAATATCGGAATTGGTTGAATTCTGCTTATATAATGGAAACCTAAGGGTAGGAAATTACTGTGCCTTTTCATTTGAAGGAGCAGAGGAGTGGAGCAGCTAGCAAACCATCAAAACTTAGCTCGCATTTGTCAAACACCAAAGACAGAAAGTATCTCCCAACCTCTCTTATATGCCTAATGATTTCCATGTGTCAACTCCTTTACTCCACCACCCTCGGACTCCGCTTTTAAAGCCCCCTCTTGGCTTTGTGTACAGTTTTCTTTACAAGTGGTTGTAAAGAAAAAGAGGGGCCACCCTCTCTCCTTCTCCACTTTCGAGTATGTTACCAAACATTTCCCCAGCGATCCTGGAAACACAGAGCATGCCTTGTTGATCATGTTACAGAAGGGACAATAAATTCCAACACAGTAATGATGCTGGAGGATTAATAACTCAGATTTACTTTGGAAAAGAAACATCCGCTAGGAAACATTCAGATCGTATTACAAGGCCCCTATTGAATAAACCTGACAAACACACAGCTGTAATATTAAATTCAGTAGGTGCTTTGAACAAAACGGGCAGAAACCCCGGCTTTGATATAGCTAAAGCACACCGCTGGGTCTAGCCCAGGTCTGAGTGGTGTCATTCCGCTTCTCCCCAACGTCCCCCCTCCCCCATCACCATCACCACTTGGTCTCCAGAAAGTACATTGAGAGGCAGCTCTGGAAATTTGAAGGTAAGCGGCAATGTTCCACAGCCTCCAGGACTGGGAGCTTTGATGTAACCTGAACTCTTCTTCCCCGGGGGCTTCCACAGCCCCTTCAGCTTGCCCTGCCAGCTACCCCCCACCCCCACCCTCGCGCCCGGGCGCTCCACCCCACCCTAAGCTGCCAGGACTAAGAGCAGAAACTGACCTTCGTGATGGAAACTCCTCACAGTGTTGGCTCGGCTGGCGGGACGCTCGGGGTACTCAAGCCCGGTACCCTGGCTCTGCTCTTCCTCCTCCTCCTCCCCAGACTGGAGCCGGTAAAGATCCCTCATGTAATCCGGAATGACGGCGCTCTTGCTCGGCTGCGGACGGCGGCGCAGCCCAAACATCTGCAGAAGTGTCGCCTCGAAGTCCCGCAGGAGCTCATGGCTCTGCCCTGAGCGGCGTCCTCCCGCGTGGCCCTGAATCTCGGCGACTTTTTTCTTCCCGGTCTCAGGTATCAAACTAGCATGGCTCGCGCCTCCTAGCAGGACTTGGCATAATAAAACGACCATCAGCATTCGGTTACCAGGAATCATGGTGTCTCTGGGGAGGGGGAGGGGTGGAAGGTTAAAGAATAAATAAACACCGATCAATAGCGAGAAATAGAGATGTTTCTGCATATGCATATAGGGATAGCAACCGTCGGTCAAGATGTAAAACAGGTCCGAAAGATCAAGTTTGTGTTTTCTCCCTCACACCCTCCCCACACACACACCAGCTGCAGCCATGCACGGCCTGAAAGTAAGAATCGCCCTGTAATTACTTGGTCTAACTTGTTTACACTCAAATAACCCCAAATCAGATAGCCTCCATCCTGTCCCAACGGCTATCTGAGCCATGATCTCAGCGTGGCTTCTTCAAGGATAAACAGTTAACATTGAGGGGGTAAAGGGGGGTGGGGGAGGGAGGGAGACTTAAAATGCCATCGCTCTTCACTTCGGACCTTCAGCCTCCCCCTCTTCCCCCCCCCCAACCTCCCCCTCCCCGCCTTTCCTCCGCCCTCAAGCCCAATTTCCACAACTTCCAGCTGGTTAAGAACAGGAGGAGGGGAGAACAGAGCCGCGCCGACCGGGCTTGGACCGGGCAGCAAGGTCCGGGGGCTGGGAAAAGGAGTCAAGGGGCTGCCCCAGTGACTTTGTGATTTATTTCATTGTGGTCGCTGCGTTAAAAATGATCAGTAAAAAGTCCCGTTCCCAGAGAAGGGTAGGAGTGATTCCAAAGCGAATACAGGTTTTTTGTTTTTTTGGGTTTTTTTTTTTGACATGAGGCAAGAAACTGGCCTTCCCAAGCTAGTGGGACCGGACGGGGAAGGGAGTGGTTAGCCCTCAAGGGACAGCCGGGACCTGCGGACCTTTCATCTCTTTGGTCCCTCGCGCACCCCCTTTCTTGCAACGCAGCGGATCAGAGAAGACAGTGGGAGCGCTTTAAAGGGAACCGGTACGCTTCGAGCGTCTGGTCTGCAGGGGCCAGAAAGAGAGTGACAGCGCTGCCTGAGAGTGGGGCGCGGACATTGGAATGAAAGTCCGACGGGAGGGACAGACAGCGATCTGGGATGGGAGGACAGAGTGAAATCCCAAGAAGGGGAAAGAAAGGTGTCTACTCACTGACAGAAAACAAGGCATATAATAACAGTCCATGATTCTTGGGAGCCAATCTTGAACAAACTTGCTGGAAAGGCTCAGAGAAGCTGCGGCAGTGCGTCGCTCGGAATGGCACTACGGAATGGCTCCTAAAATGAATATTTGAATATAATGAGACTCTGTAGCAGACAGGCTCTGTTTTTCTTCCAGCCCCTAGGAGTCACGTGGACCCAGAGGCCCCGCCCCACTCACCGAAGAGCCCGCCCGCCCCTCCTCCATCCTCCCACCCCGGCTGGGTCCAGCCCCTGCGAGCGAGGCCAACCTCCGCGCCCGCAGCTGAAGCCCCAGCCGTCTGGGAGTTGTCCCCGCCTGCTCTGAGGAGCTCTCGGCGGGACACCAGCCGCTGGCGGGGTTCTCGGTCGTAGTCGCTGCACGCAGGGGACGTGGGGCACGTCTCTACCTGCGGCGCGCAGTGCATGCATCTGGCCAGGATCGGGGACGGGTTATCTGACGCCTGAGGATCAGGGTGCACTTGAAGACGCTTCGCTTTGCAGCGCCGACACAACTTAAGTGAAGCTGAGAGGGGGACCGAAAAGACAGTTTCCCAAAGCCTCACGACAGAGAGTTACGTGAAAAGAAAAGCGCATAGGGACCCTCCAAGAGCGCGCGCGCACACGCAAACACACTCCGGCACTTCCTCCACAGGGTCTCCGAGAGGCCAAATAAAGCTTCTAGCGACAGGCAGCCGGTCGACCCCTAGCGGATCTAACTCCTAGCCAGAAGACTCTGACCCCGTCGCCAACTCAGTCCGCCGCGGGGTTGTCAGGGTGTGAGTGGTGTGGGAAAGTTAGAAGGAGCGGCTTCTGAAGTACTGTCTAGCAGCCCCGCCAGAGTCCCCGCACCGTGTCCGCCAACCGCAGCGTCCGCTCCAGCCAAGCAGATCCTTCAGAAACCGGTCGGCGGTGCCATTCAAGGCGGAGGGAGTGGACGTCTGGGCTCCTTGCTCCAGACAGATTCCAAAACAGGCGTCGCCGAAGAAAGAGCGCATCACATTTTTTCAGATCTCAGAGTTGCAAAGGCTTTACAACTCCGACCCGGCGCGGAAAGAAAACCCCAGCGCGATCTCAAGCGTCTACAAACCCGAGAACAGCTTTCGGCCTGCACTCGACCTCTCCCTCCAGCTTGGCTTACTTTTTAAACCACCCCCACCCCCAACCCCCACCCCCGCGCGCCACTTCCTTCCCCCACCCCTTTCCTCCTTTGCACCAGCTACAGAATCGCAGCAGATTCCTCCGAAAAATCCACCAACACACAACTCAGGCAATGACGAGGGTGACCTGACTATCCTAAGATGCCACACATGTGGGCCTTGTTCTAACCTCTGGAAGCGCAACTCTGTTCAAGCAGGTCGTTGCGCGGGGTCCATCCGAGGACTCCCGCTCCAGAGCGGCTTCACCCGGCCTCTTTGCCTCACTTAGGAACTCGACGTGTCCGGCTGGTTTCCAACCTCACCCCCACCCCCGCCCCAGTTTTTGGGGAGGGGGGCATTTTCGGGAAACCTTTGAGAAAGAAGTGTAAAGGATGGAGAGTCATGTCCTTCCTGGCGGCGGCGGCGGCTGCCCAGCGCCATCCCACACCGCTGGCCTGGGTGCAGAGACCGCGGGCGCCCCTGAGCGACAGTCCGCTCTCACCACCAGCCGCGCAGCTTTCTGAGACTATTTCTCCTTTCCCCGACCAGCGTCGCCGCTGGGAATAACTGGGAAAGCGCTGGAAGGGGCAAAGGGCTTAATGTTGACTTATTTATTTGTTTTTAAGGGGAAAGGAGATGGAGATGTGCTGGTGACTGGCGCACGCTGAACGAGGGCAGAATGGAACCAGCCGACGCTCAGGATCCCCGGACAATCCTGTGCCCTTGGGAGTCTCTGGCGGTGTGGGGAGCTCTCTCGACGTTAAAACCCAGTGAATAGGCGAAGCAGTTGTTTCAATTTCAAGTTCACAAGGATCCCTCTCTAAACACTCTTTTCTTCCCTGGTTTGTTTGGTTTTTTTTTTTTTCATTAAAAATACAAACCAAAGTTAATTTTCATCTCCCGGTATTTTTTTTTCTTAATGGGGTTGGTGCAGCTCGTGGCGGCAGTTACCCTTCACTTTGTTCCCAGAATCTTCTCCCAACGCCAAAATTTAATAATAGCCTCAGTTTACTGAATATGACCCTGTGAGTGATTCAACATCTCACAAAACCTTCAGCTCATAAACCAAGATACTCAAAAACTACCAACAAAAGCCGTGGCGGGAAACGTTCCGAGTCCCGGGGGTCCAACTCCGCTGCGTGTGTGTAAGGACCCCGCAATTCCCGAACCCTTTGGGGCATCGTGAGCCAAGAAGCTCCTCATTAGCCCTGCCGGCTCATTCCCACAGACACAACACAGCAGAAGACCCGCCACAAGCAGCCTTTCGGCATCCTGGCCACGGTCTGTCGAACCTTACACCCCCTCCCGGGGGAGGGGGGGGGAGACAGAAGGCAGAATGCATGGGTGCCCATGTCTAAGAAAATAGCTAGTGGAGATGGGAGCGAGTTCTGTAGCTACAGTTCGCTAGCTTTCGGGGGTTGGGGAGGCGTTAGGGATAAGATTAGGTGACACCCCGCCCTCTATTAGACGAAGCCCCTCTATCCCGGGTCTTGCTTTAGAGCGAAGCAGGACTACAGTCTCTTGCAAAGCTAGCTCTGGCTAGGTTTTCTCTTCTGGTGTCGCAGTCCCTCAGTCCCGCACTGGTGTTGAATCCCTCCTCTCCCACTCTTCTGGCCTAGGGGGGGGGGGATCAAACCCACCAAACTCCACAGTCCTTCCCAGTGACCTCTTTCCAAGGCCTTCTCTCCTTCCCGCCTCTTCTGGCCCGCACCTCCCTAAAGTAGGTTGGATAGACGCAGTAACATATATGGAGATGCCTTTCGGCCCCATCATCCCACCTCCAACACCACTGTTGGAGAAGGAAGGGGGAATAGGCCAACTTCTGCTTCAGTTACAGCCTCAGTCCCATCCCCAGCTTCTCCTACTACGGGTGCACCTCGAACCCTCAGACTCGAGCCCCTCGCCAGGTTGCCCTGCTCACCATAGGTTCCTGCAGAAGCGGGCTCGCCAGCAGCTGCTCCTGGGGACCTCTAGACAGCTGCAGTGAACCTGGTCGAGGGCCAGAGACTGGATCGCTGCAGGCTCCAGACGGTTTGGACAAGAATCCCATCAGGGACGGAGACCAGATACTCAGGCTGTGTAGCAGCGGCTTCTTAGGCTAGGGTCTCTCAGCTCGGATGACGAACTCACCTAGCTTCCGGGCCAGGCCTCGCGCTCCTGCCTTCCCACCCACCAGCACCACCCTCTCACATCTACTCCTTCCTTCTCTTTTCCCTCCCTCTCTTTCTTCCCTTCCTCCCCAGTCTTTCCCCAGCGGCCCCTCCCTTCTTCCCTCCTCCCTTAATCGCCTCCCCTTCTGGGGATGGGAGCCCCGCCCACATCCTCCCATCCAGCCACGGGGCCTCGCCTAGCCTGGCAGGCCCGGGTCCGGAAGCCTGCACAGCGCCCCAGCCCTCAGTTGCCACCTTGGCTGGGACACCAATGCCTCCAGCTCGGGAAGCAGCCGGGGCTCACCTGGGGACCACGTGCAAGAGGTACTAGAAAGCATGCACCAACTAGTCTCTGTACCTTCCAAAAATACCCATGGGAGTCTGGGCTTCCCTGAGTTTAGAGTAACTGCTGCCCAAACTGATGATTAAATCACTGAGTAATCACCATTTACCCCGAGTAATTAGAGATAATGAAACACCTCTAAAATCAGGTTATGGAGAAGAGAGCTGTCGGATTGGTTTAAAGGGTGGCCTTCCGTAAACTGTTAAAGGGTTCCCAAACTTTGAGAAACAGGCTATGAACAGGGCTGTGTGCCCGAAGGAGATATCTCTTCAACTATTAGGGGGTGACTTTCTCCAAAAAAAAGTTTTTAAAAGATGTTTCTTGTAGAAACCCTTGGTGCTGACGCTGAGAATCACACACACACACACACACACACACACACACACCCCTTAAACTGGGTGCCCTCCATCAGTTCCCCAGGTCTAACCTCTCAAGAGCACAGAGATGGTTTGCAGGCCCTTGACAGGGAAACAGGCCTAGGCCACCTAAGAAATTAGAAAAAACATATAACTCTGAAGCCTTCTTAACTGCCAGATGGTTATTTTTGTTTGTTTTTGGGGGACCTTCCAGGAAGATAGTACAGAGAAGCAAGTGCCTTTTAGGCCATGTAGAGACAAACCAAAAACCAAAAAACACCCTCTGGTCTCTTTTTAAAAGAGGGAAATGAATTGGTTCTTTCTTAATAATGACAACCATAGGAAAAAGTGTTGGTAATCATAGTAGCTGGGAGATGGAACATGGCTGGCTTTTAATCCTTCCCAAACAAGAGTTAATTCCACACACTGCTTCTGACAGAGCTGTGAAGGAACTATCAGCTTCATCTTTGTTTTACAAACAAGGATGGGGAAGGAGAGCCAAGCTAAGAGCACTTGCCCAAAGCACTGAAGGAAATCACAGCCTCTGCTAAAGCTAAAGCTGCAGGGTAGGGGTGAGGCCAGCAGCCCTGAGCTCCAGGTAGCTCCCAAAGGGCTGGAAGATAGCAATTTCCGGTTCTTGGTTTCTGTTCTCTGAGGTGGGTGTTATATTCCCTTGTCACCACAAAGCAGATCTTGACCTAGTGCAGCTCATCTGACCTTTGCACTTACACACCTTCAGAATTTAAAAAACAGGAACCAGTTCCTGTATTCTACAGGCCAGAGACAAAGGGTGAGAAGGAATGTCAGGTTGTAAGGACAGTTAGCACCAAGCACAACATCCTGACCTTCTCCAGCCTGGAGCACACTGTATGCCCCTGGCCAAGTCCTTTCATTCCAATGAGTACCGCCTTTCTCATCCACTGAACCGAAAGATCGAAAGATCGGGTCTCCATGATCCCTTTCGATTAGAAGACAATTACAGTTTCACTGAAACTTTAGTGAAGTTACATTTGAAATCTACTTCTTTTATTTGAAATAATTCTAAGTATACCTTTTCTTTTAATCTCTGATTAATCAAGGTATAACAATAACACCAGCCAGAAAAGATGACTGGGAACCCCACAGCTTCTAACACAGCCAAAATTACAATTAATTATTTAAAACAACACAAAATTAAAACTCTATTACATTACTCTATTACATTACTCCTGGGGCATCAGGCTCTGTGCTCCCAAAGCAGGTTGAAGGACAGATTCAGTGCTCACTGAGGCCACGACATCAATCACTGTTGCTTCAATCATTAACACAATGCGTTCCTTAATATTTAAACTCACAAACTGCAATGATTCGTTGTCCTTGGAGGCATGGCTTTTGCTTTAATGAATTTTGTGGGGTTTTTTTGTTTGTTTGTTCATTTTTCTTCCTACCCAAGTGTTGTTTGAATGACAGCTATTGTTTCATTTTGCTGAATCCCAGACAATAAAGTAGCCACTGGCCCAACCAGTCTGTGAAACCCAGTCTGGGAGTTTCTAATTAAGCTACCTGACAAACCTTATTTAGAACCTAATATGGATTGTTAGATATTTGATGGGGAAACTCAGCTGCTATCTCTGGGGACAGCTGTACTTATTTTTTCCCCCGTTTTAAATGAATATAAACTACCCATTAGCTGTCAGGTATAGTGATGCATGCTTTAGCCCCAGTACTCAAAAGACAGAGGCAGCCAGGTGATCTCTAGGTGTTCAGGGCCAGCCTGATCTACCTAGTGAGTTCAGGACAACCAGGACTATGTAGAGAGAGACCCAACCTCAAAAAACAAAACAAAACAAAAAAACAAAAAACAAAAAAACTACCCATCAGCATCTTTGCTGACCCAAGCCAACCCAATCTTCCTTGTCCCCTCCTCCCCAAAGTTACACCAAGCAACAAATTATGTTTATTTTGGTTTGGGTGTTTGGTTTGGTTTGGTTGGTTTTGAAGCAAGGTCTCACTGGGAGAGTGATTGCAGGTATATACCACCATGCCTGGCCAATGAATATTCCTGTTTTATGTATAATTTACGTATATTTTATGTATAGTTTCAGAGCTAATAAGTGCAATTAAAATTAGAAACAGAGACATTCTTAAATAGGTAAGAGATATTTTTGAGTAAAATTTTTATAAACAGTTACAGTATGTCCAGAACCTACCAAATAGGTCCATAGCAGTGAAGAGATTTCTGCTTTGTTTTGTTTTGTTTGTTTTTTCATTTTTTTGAGACAGGGTTTCTCTGTGTAGCCCTGGCTGTCCTAGAACTTGATCTGTAGACTAGGCTGGCCTGAAACTCACAGAGATCCACCTGTCTCTGTCTCCTGGGTCCTAGGGTTAAAGATTTACATTCCCCAGCTCAGTAAAAACCATTTCTGATTCTTCAGGCACAGTACCTTGATTCTAGGTCCCAAATTAAGAATGGCATGGGGTCTTCAACTTTGCCGTTTAGATGTCTATCGAAACTATAAGGGAATAGTTTGAAGGAATCTCCAGCACCATTGCTAACTTTTGTGAGTAATAAGACAGGTCGATTTAAAACAAAATTAGAAGACATCTTTGTGATAACCTAGATCCTCAGTTCTCTTGTGTAAATATTCCCATCATCTCTCCTTTGTTCTTAAGCCCTCAGAACAGCTCACTTCAAACCCTTCTTGTGCGGATGAGATTCTGAAACTTACCGAGATGATATAGATCCTCCAAGGTTACAGAGCTCATACATGATGGACCCCAAATTTAGACCACGTCAATCTGTCTTTTTCTCCACAAGTCTTGAAACAGGACCAGCGGGAATGTGGATGCCTGTGGTCACAGCTTCCAGCTAAACAAGACTTGTCCCAGCAGGTGCATCCAACCTGCAGCCTGTGGGCTGTGTGTACCCAGGGTAACTATGAGTACAGCCGAACAAAAACCCATAAACTTGCTTAAAACATTATGGGACTTTTTTTCCCCTTTGAATTTATTTTTCCTTCTGTGATTGTATGATTCTCCAACAAGAACTCTGCAGAGGACAATATCTTGACACAAAATCAAAAAAAAAAAAAAAAAAAAAAAAGACATATTATCAGGGTTTTCCCAGTGCTACTCTGCCACTGGTGATCTCAGACCTGCCGTGTTCCTCCGACTCAGCTTCCCTGGTGTCCAGATTGTAGGGACAAGCCACCCTGCCCTCCTGTTGGGATTATAGGAGTCAGCCACCCTGCCTGCCTGCCGGGCTCCTAAGTTACTAGATGGCAGAAGAAAATGAAGACTGAGAAAGCTAGATTCTTCTTCCCAAATAACCAGTCCATCTCAGGACAAAACTGTCCTGTGGCCTTCCCTAAAAACAGACTGTGATCTTAAGAAAGAAGTTTATCTTCTCTGTGGGTCAAGGTTTCCTCAAAAAAATGTAGGGACCAGCAAGTTCCATACAAATTCCTCAGGGCCCAGGATTCATAGTAGTTACACTATGGCATAACTATGGTCAAATAGCTTAATCTCTAGTACCTCAATTTCCTCCTTCATAGTCTGCAAATAATTTTATTTCATAATGTTCTTATAAGCATTGAGTGAATTAATAAAAAAATGGCAGGTACAACATGGTTCAGTAAATATTAGCTAGTATTATTCTTTATAGGGTTCTGACGAACTGAGCAAAGCAGAACATAAAGAGACACCCCGCTATGGAGATTTTTTTAAAGTTTTAAAAATGTATTGAAGAAATTTACTTACGGAAATATACATGTATGCAAATACACATTCGTTTGTACACTGTGATAACAACCGCAATTAAAAAGAAGCTGTCAAGAAGCTTCTCACGAATACTTTGATTTTTTCCGGTGCTACAGACATCTCAGGTATTTTCTGAATAAAAGCTGTTGTTTGCATGACTAACATTCCCTAAGTTGCTACTCATTGGGATAAGTCTATGTAGATTTGATCCATGAAAATATCTCTGCCAAGATAACCCATAACCATCAGCCACATCTACCAAGAAGCACGAAGTAATAGGTTCTCTGACGTCCAAAATAATCCGCTTCTGATATTTCTGATTTTTACAATCTCTCACTTAAGAAATGTGTCTCTCCCTTTTAAAACATAAGATCTTACCTTCCCCCACTGCCCATCCCCCTGTTTCTGGGTCTGAAAGTATTTGTGTAAGTGCTAGGAATTGAGTTCAGACTCTTACACGTGCTCGGTGAGCACTCTACCACTGCACTACATTCCCGGCCCCAGCAAGAAATTTAACCCCAGTTGTACCTCCCCCCACACCCCCCAACATTTAAGAGAGTTGTCCACCCTTGATTTACCTTAGTCAAATTAAATAATAGGGGCGGAGTGTATAACTCAGGGGACTTGTCCGGCATCTTCTATTCTCTGGGTTTGATCCCCAAAGCCTAAGAAAGAAGAAAAGAGAAGAGACAAGAAAAGGAAAAAGGCAGCAGTGTTTCTCTGCTGTGCTTTAAGATGTATTGTCTTTCTGTTTTTAAAGGAATATGATTCCTTTAAACAAATAATCTTAGCTGGTTGGTGGTGGCGCACACCTTTAGTCCCAGCACTTGAGAGGCAGAGACAGGTAGACCCCTGAGTTCAAGGCCAGCCTGGTTTACAGACCTGAGTTCTAGGACATCCAGGGCTATAAAGAGAAACCCTATCTCAAAACAAAACAAAATCAAAACAAAACAAAAAATTCTTTCAAATTATAACATCAAAAAAAGGATGTCAAATTCTAATTTGAGCCCCAGTGATTTCAGGCATAAAACAAGACATTATGCCAACATGTGATGCTTCGGCACCAAAACTTAGGAGCTCTTTATTTTCCAAAACTGGTGCTCACATAATGAAGGATGCTGAGGCTGCTTCTCTTCAAACATGGTCAGCTGTCCCTACCTAACTTTATAGCAGACACCCTGTGGAGAAATAAATTCTTGCCATCAAGTATATGAAAATGTTTAAAACTCTGGAATGTCTTTGTTCTCAGCCCATAGGTCCTTCTCATTCTCCTTCTCTGCTTGGTGTGTGTGAACAGAGAGACCTGGACAAGAATGTAGCATCACTAGAGGATTTAGAACATGCCTAGTCCTATACTGAGGCCTGACTACCAAGTGAACTATTGTGGTTTCTCAGTTACATATCAACTGGGTCAAACTAACATTCTCCCCTCAGTGTGTTCTAAAAGCTTCCTAGTGTTTCACAAGGAAAGCATTGTCTAAAGAGATATGTGGTGCAAGAACATTTTTTATCACATAAATAAAACTTGGAGACTTTTCCTCAAAGGGCAAGAATTTTAGTGTGAGCAGGGGAGCTTCCTTGCAGTCCTGTTCAAAGATAGTTGTGCATTGTTTATAATCCCCTCAGAGATTAATGCATAGCAATAGTAACTCAAAAATAGTTGTTAATGTTTGCCCTGTGACTGTTTGCCAAACTGAATATCTGAGATTTGTAATTCTTTTTTAACTTTCTATTTAATTAAAATATAATTCTATCATTTTTATCGGTTGTTTGTTTGTTTGTTTGTTTGGGTTGGGTTTGCTTGTTTGTTTTAAGACAAGTTTTTTGGTAGCCCATGCTGCCACAGGAGGCTGGCCTCAAACTTCTGACCCTGTTGTCTTCACTCCAAGTGCTGGGATAACAGGTGTGTGTCACCATGCCATTTTTATGAGGTGCTGGAGACAGAACCCAGAGCTTGGTCATGTGAGGCAAACATTCTACTGACTGAGTATATCTCCAGCCCTTGCAATGACTTTTTTTCTCCAAAAGTATCTTTGACCATCCTCTGAAACCCTCCAGCAAGGGACAGGGGACAGTATGTACCACCAAATCAGTCATTGTTTCACCAAGCTAGCCTGGTGGCTATAACTTCTGAGAAACCCACCTAAGCCACCTTCTCAAGGCTTCGGGGAAGTCTAGTCGGTGGAAGAAAGAATGGGTATACCAACTAACACCTGGCTCTAGGCACTAGAACATTCCTAGAATGTTCCCACGGCCAGCTGCATCCCTGATTCTTTTCTCAATTTCTAGAGGACAGGGTACCAGCTAGGCCAGGAAAAAGATGGCGTAAGCATCAGCCCATGCTTGACTCTTTCCCTCCATGGCGCCTCTTGGCTCAAAGGTTCTAACAGGGCTTTGCAACACAGCAGGGTTTGTATATCTTAAGACAGGAATGTACAAAGCCAAAGGGGCAGGTAACAGCTGAAGAGTTGGAAATGAGTCCCCTCTCCAGATCCTGAAAGCCCTGGGCTTGGGAAAATGGTTGGGGGTAGGGTGAGGGGGGGGGGGACAGTAATAACGAAAATAGCGCTGTGAAGAAGTTATTCTCTTGATCCTTTTCCTAAGCAAGATTTTCTGTGATCCCTCCAGCGAAAAGGTTGTAATCTTAACAAAGACAGTAACTACCTCTGAGGGGACAAGCTCTTTTAGGGTTTCTCGGGCCCTGAGAATATACAGACATTACGTTTATAAGTTAGCCCACAGTCGCATAGCTCACCTTCCACTGTCTTGGTTTCCTTAAGGGTGTCTGACCCTAGAGTAACTTTTACTCATGGCGTTCTGAAAATATCGAAGGAAAGCGATGCTAGAGCCTGAACCGCCAGTAAAGAAAAAGTGAGGATCCGATGGAGGCAGGCAAATAGTTCTGCTCTTGGGGAGCAGCCCAAACACTCCCAGCGCTCACCCTCCAGACAGATAGAAAAAAAAAAAAAAAAGGTCGGCATTTCTTCTTAGATGGCAGGTGGGGTGGCAAGTCCGGGACATCACCGGGCACACCAGGTCCGGAGCTTCCCCAGCCCTGCTTAGGCTAATTGACATGGGCATTTTTTCCCCAGTCTTTATCTTCGTGACCTCCCCTGGTCAGACTCCCTGCTGAACTTCGCTAACGTAAAGAAAGCTGTCTGCTCCCCAGACCTCAGGGGTGCCACAGGGAACCAAGGGCTCTGAGAGAGGCTGCTGCCCCCACTCCTTGGAAGTCTCTACCAAGACACCAAGTGAACTTTATTTTCGCACCGGGTGCTTGGATGCAGGGTCACCCGGACGACTCTGCACCACCCACTGGGGCGCTTCCCAATTCCCGGACACCTCCAGCAAGCGGCCCCAGCGACCGCGGCACGCCCGCCTCTCTGCCCTTGTTATTTTTAGCTCTACGGCTGCACCCTCCTACCTGCAAGAGCTCGCCCCGCTCGCAGACTTGTTTTGCAGGATTTGTGCCCCAGGAGACTAACCTGACCCACACTTGAATAAACAGCAAGCTGCGGGGCGATCCCGCTGAACCCACCCGCACCGAACTGCATCCACAGCAGAAGAGACTACCCACACACTGGGCGTTCCCACCTCCTTGAAGTCTGCCGCCACTTGGAAACCCAGACCGGTCTCCCAGAGTCATAAATAAATAAAGTGGAAAGAAAGACCTAAGGTGAGACTCCTCCGCCCTAGATGGAGTTGCTCCTGGAATGATTTTGCCCCCTGCGGGGGATGATCTCTCAGGAGGTTGAACTGCAGGGTACAGGGACCCGTATGATTATCCGCCCTCCCCAGCTAATTCCATCTTGCGGCAAGTAGTCCCAGAGTGTGGTTTTCTCACCAGTCAAGAAAAAGTGCCCCTCCTTGTGCTCCTGAGAACTCTCCGGTTGCCAAGCCCAGCAGCTGCCCCTACCTTTATGCCTTCCTAGAAAGTGGGATTTGTAAGGCCTGGAGGAAGCCTGCCAAGGGATCTGACTTGGAGAAGAAGCAGAGAGGTTGAGAGGTCGCGTCAGACAGTCCCTAGCTGGTCCTTAGGGACCTGAGCCTTCTTCCTTCGATCTAGTTAATGAAACCTAACGAGAAAGTTCCTTCATTCTGCATAAAAGGACCACAAGCTAAGGTATGAAGCCCGTTCCTCAGAATTCTGACTTCAGTCTTTCTCTTTTCCTGCATGTGAGGATGTCGACCTGAGTGATGAACCGCGCTCAATACACTCCAAAGAGTCCTGCTGCTCTGGCTCATTACATTTACAGGGACCACAAGGACAATCTCCACTGTCTCCAGCTTTATAGTTAGAAGGTTATGTCATAATGCATAGCTGAAGGACTAACCTTTTTAAATTGGTGGGTTCTGTTTTTAGACAAGGTCTCTCTAAAAAGGCCTGGCTGTTCCAGAACTATTCACTCACTATGTAGACCAGTCTGGCTTTGAACTCACAGATCCTCCTGCCTCTGCTAGGATAAAGGGCATGTGCCACCACACCCTGGGACCCGAAAGATAAGTCTCAAGGAGAAATAATGAGTGTTGGCTTCCTTTGTTACATTTAAATTAAATGTCAATCTCTTTATATTAGAGATTCTTAAGTCTGGTTGAGATATGTTCAGTTGATAGAGTTATCCCAGGTCTTGCACAAAGTCAAGCATGGTAGAATATGCTAGTAATCCCAGATATGATTTTGAGGCCATCCTGTCCCCCCCCCGAAAAAATTATTTATTATTAATTATTAATAGATAATTGTCCTGCTATGTTGTCTCATTAATAATTCAAATGGATTTTAGAGAGAATCTGTAACAACATTCACAGTGATGCTTATCATTTCATTGCAGGTATAAAAGTTTGTGAAATCTTTTCACTTGAGAAATGGGAACTAGAAAATGCAAAAAAGAAAAAAACCAAACAAAACAAACATCATTATCCAGTCTACTCTGGAATGCAGCCAATGTGCTCTATCCTGGAGGGCTATGCCTCCAAGTCCAGCACACAGCTTTGAGTCAATGGTACACAGCTTTCACACTCAACAGTACAATGTCAAGCAACAGAGTCAGCACCAGCAGGAGAAAGGAGCCCATGATCACTCAGCTCAATTCCTATGTTAACTGGATCAGCCACTAACCCACCTACACTTAAACCTGTGACTGCTGGGGAGAGCAGGGGGGAGGGATCAAATGCTAGTGTGTGTGTGTAACCAATTTACAGATCACAAAATACATGGCTAGTGGCACCTGTGAAAAGAACTGCTGATGGGCTTCCACAAGCTCATTATAATTAAATGAACAATTATGGAAATAATTATAATTATATGAGAATTTGCATGTTTTCTCCAACCATATACTTACAAGGAAAAATCAACATACTTTGGATCCCTGGCTATTATCAGGCATTTTTGTGTTCCATTATCTCTCCTAATCCCTGAAATGAGGTATGGCTTTATATTTAATGCTATGGTTACTTCCACCCCCCAAGCACCACTCCCAAGACAAATCTTTTTGATTCTTGAGGAAAGAAACAGAGAGAGAGAGAGATTCAAATGTCTAAGGTCACCCAGCTAACAAACACCAGGTTTTAATTTTAGATAACGTGTCCTTTCTTTGAAGAGAGGAAATTAAGAAAGAGGGAAACTCTGTTCAGATTTAGGTAGATTGGATCTACTGTGTATTTTTACAAAGTACAGTTAAGAGTAGAGTACCTGCCTTGGGACATTCACTATTCTCATAATTCTTTGCCAGAAAGCTTTTAAAGATTTATTTTAGATAGACAGATAGATAGGTAGAAGTACACTGACACTGTCTTCAGACACACAGAAGAGGGCATCAGATCCTATTACAGATGGTTGTGAGCCATCATGTGGTTGCTGGGAATTGAACTCAGGACCTCTGGAAGAACAGTCAGTGCTCTTAACCGCTGAGCCATCTCTCCAGCCCTAGGAAGTTAGCTTTAACCTGCTCACTTCTTTTCACTTCCTCTGTGGTTCAGGTTACTAGCACCTTACCTGAAATTTATACACATAATTTCCTACTAGGAGCTATTAGCTTCTTTAACTAACATCTAACCATACTGACGAGGTCTTTTAAACGCTGGCTTCTGAGCCTGCATCCTCCACTCCTGCCTACGCTTCCATGAACCTCCATCTCCAGAAACTAACGGGAGCTCAAACAAGAGACTGTTCCACACAGTCATCATCCCTGTCAAGATTAACAACAAGATGCTCCCTTTAGGTCTAGAGCAAACCAGGTTTGGTTCTCACCCTTCCTAACGCTGCTACCCTTTAATACAGTCCCTCATGTTGTGATGACCCTCCCCAACCATAAATACTTTGTCACTACTTTATAGCAGTAATTTTGCTACTGTTATGAGTCATAATGTTAATATCTGATATTCAGGATATCTGATATGTGACCCTTGTGAAAGGGTCATTCAACCCCTCCAATGGGGTCGAGCCACACCGGATGAGAACCACTGGTCTACAGCATCAAATTGCTGAACAGAGGAAACCAAAGTGGGTTCTTTGAAGGAGCCAATGAAGATCCATCTACTTCCTTTTAAACCTCTCCTGTGACTTCAGTGTTGAAATTTAGGCTTATTCGATTGGGGGGCGGGGGGGAGAGTTCTCCAGTTTTTAGTCTAAAATGCACAATAGCAAACTAACTAAATAAATTGGTTTGTGGAAGCTTCAGAAAGGAAGCAGATCTTTGTTCTTGATCTTTTGTTATGCTGTGATTATGTCTGGAGAAGGAGCATCACAAGAAATGAGTTACTGGAGTGCAAAGGTAGGAAGCAAAATGTACAACTACAGAGAAAAAATTCTCAAAAGCAGGGACAATGTGTTGTTTCGTCATATTTTGGAACCTACACAGGAACAGACTGGTGAAATAAGTTTTCATAGGACTGCCATCAGAATGTTGATTTTTAGGAAAAACAGACTTCAAGTCAGATAGCTCAGGTGTGGGGTTTAGCTGAAACCAGCTCATACTTGTAATGACTGAGTATATTTTGTGTTGTTTACTAGGATACCATAGGCTGCTATGGTGGTTTGTATGTGCTTGGCCCTGGGAGTGGCACTATTAGGAGGTGTGGCCTTGTTGGAGGAAGTGTGTCACTGTGGGGATGGGGTTTAAGACCTTTTCCTAGCTGCCTGGAAGTCTTCTCCTGTCTGCCTTCAGATCAAGATGTACAACTCTCAGCTTCTCCTGCACCATGCCTGCCTGGATGCTTCCATGCTCCCACCTTGATGATAATGGATTGAATGTCTGATCCTGTAAGCCAGTCCCAATTAAATGTTGTCTTTATAAGAGTTGCCTTGGTTATGGTGACTGTTCACAGCAGTAAAGCCATAACTAAGACAGCTGGGTAAGTGAGAAACCATAAAGTCCACTGGACTCTCAGTTCTGGAAACTGATGAATCCAAGATAGAGAGACCACGGCTGGTGAGGTCTTTTCACCACACTGTAGCATGCAAGACAGCCTTGTGTGGATGACGAGAGAGAGAGAGAGAGAGAGAGAGAGAGAGAGAGAGAGAGAGAGAGACAGAGACTGCCCTTATTCTTTATGAGGATGCCACCACTCCTAGGCTATCTCTCCCTCCTTCCATAATGGTATTCACGCACTCATGAGCACACAGGCCTTGAACCTAATGGTCTCCTAACATTACAACATTGGGAGTCAAGCTTCCCATTGATGACATGCAGGAACACACTCCAGATATGTGATTGTCGCTTTGGAGACTCATTTCTTCATGGCTTACATGAGCTATATGAGTCCTGAACTTCAAGTGTTGGCAAACTTCTACTAGAAAGAGTTAGGTACTGAATGTTTAGGCCAGTGGTTCTTAATCTTCCGAACGCTGCGACCCTTTAACACAGTTGTGGTGACCCCAACCATAAACTTATTTTTGTTGCTACCTCATAACTGTAATTTTGCTAGTGGTATGAATCATAATGTAAATATCTGTGTCTTCCAATGGTCTTAGGTGATTCTTGTGAAAAGGCCATTCATCCCCTAAGGGTCGTGACCCACAGGTTGAGAACCACTGGTCTATGCTCTGAGAGGCACATGCCATCCTCATCATCATTTCTTCCCCTTTCCTCCATTGCTTCCTTCCTCTACAGCTGCTTTCAGATACACAGACCATTTGTATTAGCTTTCTAAGGTTACCATGACAAAGTACCTCAAAGGATGGCTTAAAAAAATACAAGTCTATTGTGTCTGTTTGGAAGCTATGAGTCTGAGGTATACGCGCATGTAGGTGTCTACAATGGCAACTATGAAAGCAAGCCTTGTTCCTGGCCACTACTGGCTTACTGGGGGATACGTTCTTCTGTCTAAATCTGGGTACATCAGTTTTTCATAGCTGCTGTACCAAATAGCCAACATGTCTTGAAATGATACAGATCTGTTCTCTTCTAGTTTGAAGGTAGAGGTTCCAAAATAGGTCTTAGCAGGGCAAAATCAGGGTGTTGAGAGAGCTATCTTTTTTGGTCTGTTCCTTGCTTTTTCTAGCTTTGAGGGGCTACCTGCATTCCTGGGTTCACAGCCAGCATCACCCTGGCCTCTGTTTCACTGTCTCCTTTTTGGGTTCTGATCTCATTGGATGCCTGTTGTAAGGACCGTTGGGATTATACAGTGTCCACCTAGATGATCCAGGAGAATCTCCCCCCGGCCTGGTCCTAAACTTAATCACATCTATGAAATCCCTTCTCCCAGGTGAGATAGCATATTCACAGGTTTGGAGATTATGATGTGGACTTTGTAGGGGACCATTTGTTCTGCCTGGCATTCAGAGAAAACATCTGAGTACAAAAGAATCGATGGTGTATAATACCCAAGGTTAGCTCAGAAGGTGATTGCTTCCAACTGGTTATCTTAGGTCACTTGCTTTTAGAGCCCAGTGGCCTCTCCAAGCTATCAGGAGTCCCGATACAGACCAAGAATAAAGTCTCCCTTGAGAGGCCAGGTGCCTGTATGTCCTGGCCAGCAGCCAAGTAGCCTCAGAAGATAGTACCATTCATTTTGAATGAACATAGCTGTCACTTAACCCCAGTTGTCTTCGTTAGGGTTTCTATTACTTCCACAAAACACCATGACCAAAGAGCAAGATGGGGAGGAAAGGGTTTATTCCACTTATACTTCCACATTACTGCTATCATTAAAGAAAGTCAGGACAGGAACTCAAACAGGGCAGAATCCTGAAGGCAGGGAGCTGATGCAGAGGATGGAGGGGTGGTACCTAGTGGCTTATTGTAGAACCCAGACCCACCAGCCCAGGGATGGTACAATGGCCTGGGTCTTCCCGTCCGTTGTTAAGAAAATGCCTTACAACTGAATCTTAAGGAAGCATTTTCTCAGTTAAGTTTCCCTCCTTTCAGATAACTCTAGTTTGTGTGTCAAATTGGCATCAGACCAGTCAGCATTCGGGCTTTCAAGCCTGTCTACCTAAGACCCTATATGCTAGAAAAGAAATACAAGCACCTTTCCTATGCTGTGTTTAAAACTTGGGTAATGACAAAGGCATAGCAGAATAACCCATAAATGTCCCCAAAGACCTGAGTTAAAGGTTTGGCCCTCAGTCTGTTGGAAGATGGTGGAGTCTTTAGGAGGTAGGGCCTAGTGGAAGAAAGGACACTGACGGTGCCCTCTTCAAGTGGGCTTTCAGGATGCCCATTGCTGTTCTTTGTTCTTTTTTTGCTTTTCTGTGCCATGATATGAGCTGCTTTGTTCTGCTACATCCTCCTGTTCATAATAGTCTGTGTTACCACATCTACCAAAACAACAGACTCAACCAACTACGGTCTGAAACTACTGAACTTATGGAGCAACATCAACTTTCTAAGTTGATTTCATAAGGTGTTTAGTCACAGTGACAGGACACTAACGCACTCTAAGACAATGGCGCTCCTAACATTCATTCTCATGAGCATCTCCACTCTGCAGGCTCATGTATCATGACCAGCACAGCGTCACATAAGTTGGCAGTCTTCGCTCACCACGGTGAGTCATGGAGGTTGTGATGGCTAATCTTGGCTCAATTTGAGAGATCAGGAATCAACTAAAAGATATGCCACTGGGTGTGCCGGTAAAGGATTTTTCTGATTGGATGACAGAGAGTGGAAGACTTACCCTAAGTGTGGGTAGCATCTTTAAGAAGTGCAGAGGAAGCCAGTCTTTGCTTGCCTTCACTTTGCCTTCTATCTTTCAGACCAAGTTCATTGACCTTGTTTGTATTTTGCTGTCTAATTTATCTACCCTTCCGCTGCCACTGCGGCCACAACAGTGACTGCTACTGCTTCCATTCTTGGCTGACATCAGAGATCGGGTTCTTTAGCCTCTCAGGGAATGCTTCAGGCCTCATGGTCTGAGTGGGAACTGGGTTCTCAGTCTCTCCTGCCATCTTCTGATTGGCCACTATGTCATGTAGGACAATCTGAAGAACCCTCCCTTTGTTGTGTATTTATTCTGTCAGTCCCAGTTCTCTAGAGACCTGAGTAGTGCAGAGGAGAAGGTGCAATAAGCAATGCCCTCCTGGGCTAAGGAGGCATTCAGAATGGGGATGCTCTGCCCTGATGCCTTAGGGGAAAAGCTTCCTTTGTGGAAGAGGTAACAATTTTCCCCATTGTCTGGTGAGTTTCAGAGCACTGACATTCTCATGAGAACTTGAAAGATAAACATGCATAAGAATTTGTGACCAGAAACACATTTGGTATCATTTCCGGGACCGGTTGTTGTGGCCATAGGCTAGAAAGTTTCTATGTAATTACAAACATGAACTTTCCTGGTGTATTTGGAAAGCTAAGCTCAAAGCAAGAGGGGCTTTCCATCTTACAAGTGTCTGTGATCCCCTCAATAATCAGCCCCTGTAGATTTGATTTCCAGGAGTGGCTGTCGCAAGTTACCTGGGGATAACTGGGTGATTCCTCCATTCTCTTCCAGTCCTATAGGCAGAAGCACAACGTAGTGGCTCTACTGTGAGATAGGAAAGCTGAATAGAGTAATAGCCGTGACAGGTTTAATTGAGAGGAAATCAAGGACTTTAGTTTTGTAAGTTTTAGATGATACATTTATAAAAATTAATACATCAATGTTTTGAGTTCTGAGCTTTATTAAAGACTTTTTTCCAGACTATATTACTAACACTATTTTTTTTTCTTTCTTTTTCAATTTAGAAATCACGTGAGGGGGGAGCCACTCTTGTAAACCTTTCACGTAGAAATAACTACTTCCTGATAAAATTCTGTTGGCCACATTATTTGCAAATATACACATCAAAATTTTAAATGGTGGTTAGAAAGGCAGCTCTGTGATTAAGAGCACTTGTTGTTATTTCAGAAGATCCAGATTTGGTTTCCAGCACCCATATGGCAGCTCACAATTGTCTATAACCCTAGGTCCAGAGTATCTGATACCCTTTTCTGACCCTAAGAGTATGCACGTGATGTACAGACATACATATATACACATACATACAAGCACAGTCACTCATACATATAAAATAAATAAGTCTAAAAGACTTTTAACTAGAACAATCCAGTACTTAGTTTACAGTCTGATTTTATTTTTGGGGGGGGGGGGGGGTCAAGACAGGATTTCTCTGTGTGGCTTTCCTGGAACTCGCTCTGTAGACCAGGCTGGCTTCAAACTCAGAGATCTGCCTGCCTCTGCCTCATCACCACCTCCTGACTACATTCTGTATTTTTTTAAAACTGGTTTTTAAAAATTAATATATCATGAGCATCATCATGTCAGATTATTTTTACTTGACTCCTGCTATAATCTCCTCCTCCCCCTCTTCTTCCTCCTCCTCCTCCTCCTCCTTCTTCTTCATGAATTCAACAAGAATTTGATCACAGACTTACAGTAAACATGGCTCTAAGCACTGGGGATAGAAAAGAGGAAAAAGCAGGGCTGGCTGTGAGGACCCACATCTTTAATCCCAGCACTCCAGAGGTAGGTGGTCCTCTGAGTTCCAGGCCAGCCTGGTCTACAGAGGGAGTTCTAGGACAGCCAGGGCTACACAGAGAAACCCTATCTCAAACAAGAACAAGGAAAGAATGAGAGAGAGAGAGAGAGAGAGAGAGAGAGAGAGAGAGAGAGAGAGAGAAAGGAAGGGCGGAAAAAAAGCAGACAGACTTAGAACAAGTTTGCAAACCATCTCCTACCGAGTTTGGTTTGCACATTTACCTCCACATTTCATGGAGTGATATAGCTTCCCATCCTTACGTTATGTTGGATTGACTGTACTGTGACTTCAGTAACAGCTTTGGGGATCTAACAGTGCTTCTATCTACTGCTTCATAGTAGGTAATTCTCAAGTAGAGCAGAGTAAAATAACAATTTGTTACCACTTCTCATGGTTCTGCAAATTAATTGGGCACATCTGGGTAGTTGTCCTCGGTGACTGTGGAGACAGACATCTGAATGCTCACCTGAATTGAATGTCCTTCTTCTTCCTGTGTTTAGATCCCATAGATAGCCGGATTACCAGAAGTGGCCAGGTATCTCCTTTCTCAATTTTGGTAGCTTGGAATTTTCCACAGCCTGGTAGCAGCTAACTGTTTGTACAGGAGCTGGAACACACAAAGAGAACTTCTGTTTGTTTTTTTGTTTTGTTTTGGTTTGCTTTGCTTTGTTTGAGTCAGGGCTTCTTTGTATAGCACTGGCTGTTTTGGAACTCCTGATTTGTAGACCAGGCTGGCCTTGAACTCAGAGATTCAGCTGTGTCTGCCTGATATTAAAAGTGTACAGCACCATGCCTGGCCCACAAAGAGAACTTTCTAAAGATGTAGGGTAGAGGATACTGGTCTACCTCTGACCTTGCCTCAGAAATCCCACAATGTCGCTTGCGCTGTTTCGTGGGTTGTGCAGAGACCGTTTAGACCTAGTGTAGCAGGACTCTTTAAAGGCTATGAGTACCAAGGAACCTGCATTAGATTACCCCTTTGATGATGGTACCACAAGGGGGAAATGTGTCCTAGACAAAATGAATTTGAAATATCAGTGGCCATCCACAGAGCTCAGGATGAAAGGCCCTTTTCAAATTGGTTCCAAAGTTACAGTCCGGTTAAGTCGGAAATGAAGAAGAAATGCGACTAGACTCCTTGTATTACCAAAATATTCTCTCCTTAATGGGGTTTGCAAAACCTACACATTCTTTTTATGTCACTGGGACTGAGAAAGCAGGGTTTTGTTTTGTTTTTGCTTTTTTTTGGGGGGGGGGGGGGTTGTTTTAAACTTGTTTCCAGAATGACCAGATTACATCTGTTCACCCACTAAATTCTGTTGAACACCAAGGGTATGCTGGTCTATGCTATGGCTGCCTTGTCAGAGGGGCAAGTAGCAACCCTGACTCAGAGCTATTGAATGTTTGTTCTGGACCTGTTGCTAGGCAGGACTCATTGCACTTAAACCTGTTGTTTTCATGAACTCTAAAGCAACTGTTGTCTCTATACCACAGATGAAGAGACAAGGGCAGAAACAACTTCTACCAGCACAGAGACAAAGGACAGCCCAGGGACTCAGTGGCTCACAGTCCAACCAAGAGCCCATCCTCCTAACGGCCAAATGTTCTACTTTGCACAAAGCACTTGACTTCAGGTTGGTTTTCTTATCTGGAAATGTGAGCTCATACCTTTCCCTTATAAACCATTTATAAGCTATGTAACCTCGAAGGACTTGCGTTCTGAGACTTACTTTTTTTTTTAATGTCATGGATGGATGCAGTGTGTTTTCAAGAGGAGTTGGCAGATGGCAATGCATAGAAAGTGCAGTGTCTGGCCCGAGGAGCTGCTGATACATGCTATTCATTGGCATTGATATTACTGTGTTTTATGCTGTAACACAATTTTGAGGTTCTTAAGCCCCAAATCCCCTGCTGAACCCGTTGTTGTTTTGTCGGATTTCCAGTGTTCTTTCTTTCCCACCCAAGGAACAGCTGCATTTTTGAGCAGAGACATAAAAAGCATGGCAGATAGTCACGCCGCCACCACAGATGTCCCTGCCTTGGCGGAGGACAGAAGACAGCAGCCAATATTCACAGCGGATTGCAGATGTTTCCCTTGACCATGGATCAGAGGGGCCATTATGGACAGCGTGAGCTCTGCAGACATTTTGTGTTCCAGACGGAATATCACAGAATATGCATGGCTTCATCCAACATTTATTGAATACCTACTCTGTGCTGAGTTGCTTTCTAAATACAAAGATGAATAGGTCACATTCCTTGTCCCCTCGGACACTGCAGTACACACAAGGAGACAATGCACATAATTAACCATGGCAGACTGAAGAGTTCTGTGTGTGGCAGAAACAGTGGTTGATCTCAGGAGATATTTCTGCCTTGGAGGAAGATGAAGACTGGGGGGACATGCACCGTCTTCTCAGGCTGGTAAATAATGAAAGAACTTTAATGAACAGAGATGAGGGGCAAAGGTCATTCAAGGTGGAGATGAGGTGAGGGCAGAGGTGGAGTGAGGTGAGCAGACCAGGTTTCTGAGCCCCCCACCCCGAAGCTTCCCCTCACCCAGATTGCTAGGTGAGGACACTGGAAAGCCTTCACCGCACAAACATGACAGGCTCCCTCAGAATGCATGTTCCTTCAACCTGTTTTACCTGCTGATGTCTTTCTTTTCTTCTCAGACTATGGATTGGATTCTTAGAAGCAAATCTCAAGGCCATGAGGGGAAAAGAAGAATAAAGACACAGAAAACTGGGAGCTGCTTGAGTCGCTTGGTCTTTTTTTTTTTTTTTTTGAGTAGCGGCCTCAGCCCTGCAGCGTCTTCAGACCTCTTTTACGTGCTTACTATGTAAGAATCGGAGCTCTGTGCTTAAAAATCGCAGTGGTCCCAAAAGCGTTTCAAATTAGTAGAATTTGTAGCAGTGGTGACTCCTGGGATACGGAGTGGGAGGGGGATCATTCTGTGAAGGGCTGTTCCTGGTCGGCTGGGATGGGATGGGGATGGAGAGAGGAGTGCTGAACTGGGGGGACTGGATGAAAATGAGGGCTCCTAGGTCAAGCTTGTGGAAAGGGTTTTATCGTAGAAAAGAAAGAACTGCTAGAGGCATCTGGAAGAATCTAGGCTGACCGGGCCAGCAGAATATCGCTGGCCACTGAATAAAAGAAAGGGAGGGAGGGAGGGAGGCAGAGAGCATGAGAACTACTAAAGTACGAACATTTTAAATGTTTTTATTGTAGATAATAAGGGAAAAAGCAATCGGGCAGTGGTGGCGCACGCCTTTAATCCCAGCACTTGGGAGGCAGAGGCAGGTGGAGTTCGAGGCCAACCTGGTCTACAGAGTGAGTTCCAGGACAGCCAGGGCTACACAGAGAAACCCTGTCTGGAAACAAACAAACAAACAAAAAACCAACAACAAAAATAAGGGAGAAAGCAGGCAGAGGGAACAGTCCAGGCTGAACATGGCCGGCAGGTCACATTAGACCATGAGCGGAGGGGTCCGGAGGGAGGGCAAAAGAGGCGTGGCAGCCAAGGCCTAGAGACCAAGAGGGATCAGCCTGAGGGGCGGGGTGGAGAAGGAAAAGGAAAAGGGAAGCGGAAGCCCCTGGGAGGGTAAGGTGTGGGTGGGGGGAAGTTCTTGAAGGAGTCACAGATTACCTTAAGATTCTGACTGAGCTGTCCCATCGGCTTTAATATGTTAATAGGCACCAAGGGCGGAGTCCAGAGTGCCAGAGGCCAAAAAAAGGCTGGTTTATATAGGAAAGAGAAACCAGAGGAAGGGAAGTGAAGCCCAGACCCCCGACTGGGGAGGTTTAGGGCAGGGGGTGGGGTGAGAAGTGCTGGAAGGAGCCACAGTCCTGGGTTTCTTTGGGATCTGACAAAGATCACCTTGAGTTCCGGGCTACCTTAGGTTAGAGTGAGACCTTAACTCAAAAAAGAAAACACAAATGCCTGGTGTAGTAACACAGGGCTTTAGCCCCAGCACTTGGAGGCTGAGGCTGGTGGATCTCTGAGGGTTTGAGGCCAGCCTGGTCTACATAGTGAGTTCCAGACACTATGACAGCCAGAGCTACATAGAGAGACCCTGTCTTGAACAAAAAACAAAACAAACAAAACCAAAACAAACAAACACACACACACAAAAGAAAGAAAGAAAAGAAGGAAGGAAGGAAACAAAATAAACAAAGACTTTTGTCTTCACTAGTAGGCTCTAGAGGTATGGCTCAGGTATAGAATACTTAGTATGCATTAGGCCTTGAGCTCAGTCCCCAACACCACTAAAAAATAAACCCCAAACCTACTTCTTATTTAGTAGGAAATGGTGATGATCTGTGAGCACTGCTAATACGGAAATCATGGATTGGGGAGGTGTATTGAGCAACAGAAGAGAAAGTGCTTGGAGTCAGAGTCTGAGCAACAATTTTGATGATTGCTCTGTGAAGTCTGCATTTCTTTTGTAATATTTCCCTCCGATGCATACGCATGCGACATACACATGCATGGGTAATTTGACATACACAACACTTTCTCAGTTATCTAAAAGGCACTCATAAAATTGCCCTGCAATGCTCACATGTAATATAAAAATTTAATCAAGTGATATTTTTCTTTGCTTCAAACCCGGTACCTTAAAAGCCTTTGCAACCAGACTGTGGTTCCTTTTCCCTGTTTTTTTTTTTTTTTTTTTTTTTTTTTTTTTGTTGTTGTTTGTTTGGTTTTTTTTGGTATTGGTTTTTGTCTGTTTGTTTTTCTTCATTAAAACCTGGAGAGCTGTCACCAAGGAAACTAGCAAGGGACAGTGAGGGAGAAGGCAGGTGAGGGCATCAGGTGTTGGTTCGAATTTAATCATGGAGGGACAAGAAGGAGCAGTGAGAGAGAACCCTAAGACAAAGTTTATGTCAGTGGAAGTTTCAGGAAGAGAATGAAAACCATGAGGAAGGGGTATGCTTGGCTGCTGAGTGGCCCAATAGACTGGCCTCCTTCCAGCATTGACTGTCTGAGCTGAAGCATCAGGGTCTGACAACATTAAGACCTGGAAAGGTGGCTCAATGGTGTGTGGTGCAGATACATGAGTTCAGATTCCCAGCACCCACATAAAAGTCAGACAAAGGTGCCCATGTCTGAATCTCTGAGCTGGGGTGTGGAATAGGTGAAGGTAGACAGATCCCTGGATCCTCTGTGCACACTAGCCACCCAACCTAGCCCAGTCAGTAGGCAATAGTGAGAGATGCTGAGTGTAGACCTCTGGCATCCCTAACCACATGCACACGTGCTTGCGCGCAAACACACACACACACACACACACACACACACACACACACACACACACGTCCACTTCAGCACATCCTGTAGAATACTTCCAAGAAGACTCCAGCCACTGCAGTTTGGATTGTGGGCTGTAAAGATAGGGGAGATAAACATGAGGACTTCCCAGTTCATTCACTTGTAAATGCTTACTGAGTGTCTACTGCTAACTGGGCTTTGCGGACATTCAAAGGCAATAGGGTTGACTCCCAGCCCCGAAGGCACTTGATAAAAGAGGAAGATAGTGAAGGTGACAAAGGTGAACGGACCACAGTAGAGATACTACAGGAAACGTCTGGACTAATCGGAAAGCTGGAGGGGAGGTTCAGGGAAAGTGAACCTTAAAAGAACCTTCTGAGAGCTGAGAAGGGCACCCTGGATAGAAGAAAGCATGTGGCAGGCGTCATCACACATGATATTTTCTGCTCTCCCATCTCTGTGAACTCTGTCCGGAAGAATGTGTGTGATTCAGTGGATGAATGGAGTCCAAAAACACAATGCACGCTTGAATTGACCTCTCTGAGCCTCCCCTTGCTGCTCTGTTAAGTGGGAACAATTTCATAGGGATTTACAAGTGTTGGGTGACAGAAAGTGTGCTTAGCACAGTGATAAGCATAGTAAGTGCTCAATAAACATCAGGGCTCATTACCTAGTCAGTGTTAAGCCAGGATCAGAGAGTAGTGTGGGTGGACAAGACTGTATGAGGCATTGAGTCCAGTCTGAGCAAACCACAACAGGTCAGGCCAGAAACCAAAACCCAGAGTGGGCAGTGATAAACTGAGCACTCATGACAGTGGGCGGAGTCTTTAGTCACGGAACAACTTTTCCTAAGACGAAAAGATAGTAAATAAAAATGCAAATCCTACACAGCAGTAATGTTCTCCTGGCAGAGGGTTTGTAGAATTAACCCAGTCTGGCAAGTGAGGTATTTCATTGAGAGCAATAGTGAGAGAACTCTCCTTTGGATTCTACTGAACTGTGGCCATTTTTCAGAAGGGGAGCAAGCATGTAGTCATGTGTAACAAGTGTTTTCTGACTATTTACACTGCATTGCACTTGTGAAAGAGTCATAATTTTTAGCCTACGTTTCAAATTTGTCATGAAAGTTTGTATTTGTGCTAAAGAGCCCCAGGGTACTCAACGATGCCTGATTCTTAAATCTGCAGACAATTGAGCTCACAAGCAGTTCTTAGCCCCTCGATCCTTTTGAAAATGACAGAACACCTCAAACAGAACCAAACACAAAGCTGAATTCTGAAAGCATGCAGGTCACTGGGAAAGATGAGATGAGGCTGTCCGCTGCCTGGTGCTCGCAGGATGCTTGGGTCTTGTGAGCGCATGTGATTTTGAATGTTCATCACAGTTTTCTACAGTTCCCACAGAGCCTAGGAGATACAAGACCGCCTACAGATACTACAGACTCCTTTTATTCACAACCCACTTTGTGCCATATAATACCAGGAAGCTGGACAAAAATCCTGATACATATGCATCACCACATCCATTTTAACATAAGAAATAAACTGTGCTCAGAAGTTAAGTTCAAGGCCAAAGTTGACTTTGAACTCTGGGTGCTGACCCTGTAGCTCAGGCTCTTCCTAGCTCTTGGGTGGCTTCTTAGATCACCTGATGGCTACCCTGAGCACTTCAGGTAGACAGTTTGATTTCCCTCTGTACGTAGAGATGCTTACCACTCCTGAAGAAAATTTAGACAAAAGCATTATGCTGGTTACTTTGATCATTAGGTCCAGATTAGGCTGCCAAAATGAAATTCCATGTCCACATTTCAAAGGCAATGCCCTAGCATGTAAGTTGAACTAGGCAAGGAATTCAAGACTTGGGGGATGGTTTCGTGGTAAAAGTGCCTGTCATGCAAACATTAGGTCCTCAGTTCAAATCCCCAGCACTCATATTGCTCACATCTGTCACCCAAGTATGGAAAGGTGAAAACAGGAAGTTCCTAAGGGCTCAGTGGTCCATCAGCGTTGTCAATCAGTGAGTTCCAGGTTCAGTGAGAGATATTTTTCTAAACCAAAATACAATGGTGGCAAACAACAGAAAATTGTATTTGATGACAACCTCTGGGCCTTCACATATGTACACTTACACACATGTACCCAGCCATATGCATACACACAAAAATTAATCAATAGCAGGAAATAAAATGATAGAAGGGGGTTGCTTCCCTCCCCCCCCACACACAAATTTTAGGCACAATAAATAAACAAATAAGAGCTTTTGTAAGGTCAACATTTTTCTTTTTCCTAAATGAGAATGACAGGTGGATGGTGACATATGTGAGGAGACTCTTGTACGTGACAACACAGGTCACACACCTTAGAGACTCATGTATGTTATGTGTCCATTGCGACATATAGATTCCTGTCTACTGTGGCATGGACATTTTTGGGTTCTTTGGACACTCAGTTGTGTCTTGTGATGTTTTTCTGGAAGCTGTCTTATGAGAGGATGCACTGCTGAGGCAGACATTTGAGAGGACACATGATGCTTGGAAAGAGTCTAAGGAGAACCCAACAGGAACAGTGAATGAGGCTCTTGCATTGATTCACCTTGCAACACTTTGCTGGGCGGCGCTGATCTTCTCGTGGTGTTCTGGCTGCTTCTTGCACTTCCACAGACTCAAGCCGATTTGGCAGAGCCTCATTATTCTGGATTGAGACATTGCTATTGATTTGTGTTTTGAATGAACCAAAAAAACCCTGCTTCTAAACAGGTCCACATCCCCCATTTCTTACTAACCTTTCTTCTCCCCTACCTTTGGTCAGGGGCTAGAAGGGTGGTTGAAGCGTTTAAGAACCCTTATTAAAGTAGATTTTGAACATTCTAAGCTAACTGTTCTGCCCCAGTTTGCATGTCAATTATAAGCTAAAGATGCCACCACTGGAATCATGTTTCTTTGGAAAAGAGGAGACAGAGAGCCTGGCAGAATATGGAAGTCAGAGAGAAGATGTCCAGCATGCTCAGTGTCCCCTGTACATCCATGACTGCCAAGTACCACTGGGTTCTGATAGCAGTGTGAACCATGGGGACAGTGTCTCTTCCCTCTGACACCAAGGTCTCTAAGGCATTTTCTTTTCTTGGTTGATTCTCAGGCTACTTGGCTGGCTCTGCGGCTTCCCTTAAGGATGACAACTTCCTGGATCCCAAGAGGCTATTTATTTATTACTAGTTTGACAAGTACATTGGTAAATTAGTAAATTTGCATCAACATTTTTAAACTAGATACTTTACACACTTTAAATCTTCATTTCTTGCTTCTCTTGTGAGGTCATAAGGTCTAGCAATGCTGGGGTAGAGTGTGTAAGATGGCACTAATTACTAGTGTGACAGTCCCTTGAGATGTGGTGGCTCCCCCTCCTTAGGTGCTCCCTCCCCCCCGGGGCACTGGGGTCATTGGCTGTACATTAATTTTATGTGCTGCATTTCTCTACAGTTGGGAAACATGTCTCTTTGTCCATTGCTTTGTCTGAGGTAGGAGAGTGAAAATAAAACAAAAGGCAGATGGTAGTAGTTTCTGGAACAAAATGCAGCCAGTCCTAGGCACAAGGCTCTGTCTGGCCCCTGGAGCACATTTGTGTCTGCTGTTGTGATGATGTTCTGCATCCCAGCACCCTCTGCTTCTTCAATGGACTCTAATCCCCACTTCATCTCACACTAGTGCTAGGCCCTTGAGCAAGGCACTGCACTGTTGGGACTCCCTGCATCTCTAAAAGGACACTTGACACTCGAAAGCCTTACCTCGCACCTCCAAGGTGCTGCTGCTACCTTAGCACTATACCGCTCCTGGTAGTATTCTCCCATTCTCTGGTTTTGGGTTTTGAAGTTTTGGTTGGTTGGGGTTTTTTGTTTGTTTGTTTGGCTGGTTGGTTGGTTTGTTTTTTTTTTTTTTTGAGACAGGGTTTCTCTGTGCAACCCTGGCTGTCCTGGAACTCACTCTGTAGACCAGGCTGGCCTCGAACTCAGAGATCCACCTGCCTTTGCCTCCCAACTGCTGGGATTAAAGGCGTGCGCCACCACTACCTGGATTTTGTTTTGTTTTCACAGAAGCAGTCCAGGGTTCCATAAGTACTGATGTTTGGAGGAGGGTCATCCTGACTGAGGACTCATCAGGAACCAGGTGACAGGAAGTGAATGGAGAGAAAAGCCACTCCCTTAAAAAAAATCTACCCAGACACAGGCAGAGGGGCAAAAAACAAAAAGTAGGTTTCAAAGTTTGGATTTAACATGCCCAAGAACAAGACAAACACCACCAGAATATTTTTACATGTTAAATAAAATTGCATTAAATATTTTAAAAAATTAGTAATGTGCCGTTCTTCCCTTTTTCTTCCCTCCTTCCCTCTTCTTTTCCCCCTTTCTTTCTAAAAAAAAAAGGGGGGGAGCTTTCTTTTAGGAGTGATCGAAGAAGGATCACTTCAGAGATTGCGGATTCTTCATTTATTCTTTCATTGTATAACTACTGCTTTGTATAACTTTGTATAATATTGTATAACTTTATTGCTGGAGCAATAAAGGGTTGGAAAAAAAGTCCCCTTAAAGTTGATGGTCCTATGGTTTCCTTGCCAACAACCTAGAGTCAGCATTGAGTTTAGGTGACCACTTTTTTATGTACAAGGGAAAGATAAGATATGATTTTAAAATATCTGTAAACGTGAGAGAAGAACCGCATTGTTCCCTGAAGCTTAGAAAGAGGCTGTCTGGACCTCTTCTGGCCACTGAGCATCCTGGGAGAAGGGTCTGGAGACCAGACCTCTAGCAGTACAGGGGACTTGTTTACAGTTCAGCTTACCTCTCAGATCTCCGATCTCATCCCATCTGAGCTACTGCCTCGGTCTTGCTCTGCTTTGTTAATATGAAAACTGGCTTCTTGTTGTTGTTTTGTTTTGTTTTCCTCTCCTGAGAATGCTGATACCCAGGGCATGCTTCTGGGTGTTCTCAAGACTTAAATGACATTGCTTAAAGAGTTAAAAAATCTCTGAGGCTGAAGGGTTGATAAGGCAAACCACTCACCCTCTGGAGATGAACTCCACTTGTGTCCTTTTCCAAAACAAGGTCTGAGAAGCATGGAATGCACTCAGCAGTCTGGGGAATTCTACCTGGGGAGGCAAAGATTAGCACCAGGATCTTCCAGCAGGAAAGAGTTCTCATTGTAATCCTTTATCTTTGAGAGTAGAGTTTAATTTCGTTTATCAAGAGTTTACCATTTCCTTCTTAGGAAAAATGCTTTGGATGATATACTATACCACTGGAGAATATAACAACATATTTTTAGTTTATCAGTTCAGACTGAGAACTCCTCCTAGGGATGGAAACACCCCCTTGCTGTGTCCACGCAGGTGGCAGTTTAGGTCTTATTTACAGCAGCAGGAACTACTTTAGCTCTGGGCAAGGGACCCGTTGTCCCAGTGAGAAAGACCTCTAGATGGGAGGGAGGAGAACAAAGGGGGGCTCATGTACAGTCTGCTCAAGGAGCTGCTAAGTCCTGCACCTCACTGGAAGCTGGGTGTTCACAAACACCCAGAGAGGATGCAATGCCGCCTAGTTGTTCTGGGGACAACTTTAAACCTTTGGTTACTGATTAGAAAAGAAAGAGGAGAGCATGGAGAGGGAGGAAGGTGGAGAAAAAGAGAGAAAGTTCATTCTTTTTTTAGGAGCTGTGGTCAGACAGCAAGATACACCTAAAACGTTTGCATTCTGATTAAATAAAATTTTGGGTCTCCAGCGTCCTTACTGAAGGCTCAAATTATAAGCAGGTTGACTCAAGGTTGAGAGAGCGATTTTTGGAAGAACTTGATCCCTAAATAAAACGGGTGGGTGCCTTTCTCTGTTCAGCAGTCACTTTTCCAGAGAGACTGGCATCCAACACTCTTTTTGACTTTATGGTACTTACTCAGTTTTTAAATGACACCCCCCACGAGGAAGCTCTCCTTGTGGGATCGCCATGTTGGTGGGAGGCAAAAGCCCTCTGCAAAAACATTTGAAAATGAAACACTCCTGGTGTGTAATCCCTTTCTCTGCGGCACAAGGGAAAAGTGCACATAAGCTCCTGCCTACCAGCGGGCTGTGCATATGAATCTCCCGGCTGCAGAATTCTGACATTTGACACCGCTCTGAACCCTGAAGGCAGTTGGTTGCTGGCCTCTGCGTTCTCTCCCACCCTGTTCAGACTGGCTCTCTCTTCCGCCTCTGGCCCAGTGCCCCAGCCTCTCCTACTGCAGAAATGGCAAGCCGGGAAAGCCAAAGCCAAATCCACGCCAGTTCCATCCTTGTTCCGCTCTCATTATCAGAGGCCTTTCGTTCATCAATGGCCTCCAAAGGCACCGCTGGACAAGAGAGTAGAGATTATTCTGTTAGGGCCCCAACGGCATCTGCGAGTTTGTAAACAGTAGTAATTATCGAAATCCCAGCTACAGCGCTTCCAAGAACTCCATGGGTGAAGAAGCAGAACCAGAGATGTCCGGGCTTCCGTGGAGTGGTAGTCATGGAAGCATTAGGGTGTGGTGAGAGATTAGGCAGCAGTGAAAGCCATTGTACCTTGCCAGATGGAATTCTGCTTTGATGTACACTGGGGTCTAAATTGTTTTCCTTCCTTTGGTACATTTAAAATTAAGATTCCGTGTTAATCCCTAATTAATTCCAAGATCAAGCTTCTATTTTGGCTACTTGAATGAGTGGTGTTGGAATTGGTTTTAGGGAAGTGAGGCCATAACAAAATATTTTCCAATTACATTAAATACCTTGGGGGCATGGTTATTAAGCATGGCTGAATTAAGTGTGGGATTTTAAGTCAGAATGACATGATTTGAAATTAGAAATAATTTTAAGTGCTCTGGGATGCAGTACTTAGAACAACAGTTATGCAAAGAACGGAAGGGGTCTGGAAACTGCCATTAACAAAACAAAACAGGTTCACTTTAGCACAAAAGACAGAACCACGGATTGCAGAACTTTAAAGGATTAAGCATTAAACACTCACTACAAAACCGGGGGAAAAAACAGATCAGGTGGAAAAGGTAGAGATGGGGGTGTGGGGGCCCATGGAGGCCTGGAGCTTTGTCTACACAGCAAGCTGCAAAGAACGTGGGACTCACGTGGGACTTTTACAGGCTCCTGACACGGGTCAAGGACAGCTGACCTGGGCTGAATCCAGGCAAAACTATGAGCTTAGCTCGAACATAATGAGTTACCCTTGCAGGCATTCCCAGCATTCTCTGCTGGTCTCATCAGGTGTTTGTGTCCTAGCCCAGGGAAGAGAGGAACACCGTGGTAAGAAAATTAAAGAGTGTAGTAATAAGTGCTAGCTAAATTCTTTTGGGGATAGTCATGAATTAAGATACGGAGACTCTTATCTCTCTAGACCACGGATCTGAAACATTTGGGGGGGGAATATCACCATTTTACATTCATTTAAGAACCCACCCTCTCTCCCTCCTACTCTCCTTCCCCTCCCCCTACCCCCTCTGGGCACTTGGGGGTGTGCATGCCTGCCTGCCTGCCTGTCGGTCTATACTGGGGAACCAAATCCATGTCTTGTGCATGTTAGACAACTGTTCTACTGTTGAGCTGAAGCCCCATCCTGAGAACCAATTTTGTAATTCAGCCATCTATCTGGACTCAAGGAAAGACTATACATATAGTTATATGTATTCATTATATTTATTTGTACTATCTTTTGTCTATTCTCACTTCCTGGAAATTGGGTGAAAGTGATTTGCTTTTTCCCCCCTATCCCTAATGAGGAGCCTGAATCCCCTGTAATAATATCTTGAGGGATGCTCTTCCATCATCAGTGGGTGGGGCTCCTGCACCAGCTTCTTCTGCAACACTCCAGCTCTCTCTCATCTACATCAGTTCTGGCAGGGCCTGCACCTGCTCTACTGGCTGCTAAGTGTTTTAATATCACCTGCCGTGAAGACTTCATTTTACGAGGCTCCTATGACTCAGTGAGACACATACATTAGGTTTGGCATCATCAAAAGATCTGGGTTCAGCTGGGTGTGGTGGCGCATGCCTATAATCCTGGCACTCTGGAGGCTGAAGCAAGAAGATTGCTATGAGTCCCAGGCCAACTGGAGTTACGTGATGAGATCTTGTCTTTAAAAAAGAAAAAAAAAGTCAATAAGAGGAAAATTTCACTGTAGCCTCATGTGTGCCCTAAGTAGAGCACAGGCTCAGGGTCAGGAGATAGCTCAGTTTGTAAAGAGCTTGCCTTTCAAGCATGAGGATCTAAATTTGGATCCCCAGCAGCACTTAAAAAGCAAGAGATATACCTGTAATCCCAACTCTAAGGAGGTGAGGCTACAAGGAGTCCTAGAGCTCACTGGCCAACCAGTCTAGCTGAATCTGTGAGTTCCAGGTCCCATGAGAAACCCTATCTCAAAAAAGTAAAATGGAGACTAAAGAAGACATTTAATGTATTCATCTGGCCTACACAATCAAGTGTGCATGTGCACGCACACAACATATACATGTATGTACACACAAATACACGCCTGCTCTTACATATATATACATACAGACACACAAACATGTATACAAACACATACATCCATATACAGAGCCAGGTCCACTGAAAACACTGTAAAATTACCATTAGTCTATGGATACAAGGCAAATAAAAAACATTAATACATTTTAGGTTTAGTCCCAGATCTCAGTAACAGGATATCTCATTGTATCAATGTAAATATCTCCAAATCAAAATATCTGAAAGCCAAAGTGCTTCTTGTCCCAAAACATTTCAGAAAAAGAGCACTTGACCTATACTATGTGTGAACATCTACATCAAGCTGATGGTGCACCTGTTTACCTCAGGTACAAATGTGTGAGGGCATTGGTCAGCTTAGCCCCTATGATGGAAACACGGGAGCCACGCCAGAACCTCCAGATGAAGACAACCAGGCTACAGCTACCTCCATGTCTAAGCTACAAAATCCACTAGGCTCTCATTGGTTCAATGCTAAAATGTAGGTAGATCTAGTTGACCTTAAAAAGCAGCCATGTCTTTAGATCCAAAGGTCTCCTCTTATTGATCAGGCTGTCAAATGAAGATTTAAGAACTCAAGGCTCTGCCCAGACATGCTGAGTCAGAGTCTCTACATTTCCATGCAGGACATTTTAAACACCGTGGGAGATTTTAACAGGTTAACCTAAAGATAAAAACCTCAAGTTTAGAAGTCAAATACTGAAAGCTATTTACTTATAGTGATGATGCCCACTCCTTTCAGTCACTGTCCCTAGACATCAGCACAGTTGATGGAGGAATCACTAGAAGTGTGTGTGTGTATGTGTGTGTGTGTGTATGGTCTGTGTGTGTGACAGAATGTGTGTGTGAGTGTGTGTGTCTGTGTGCCTGTGTATGTCTCTTTGTATCTGTGTGAATATGTGTCTGTCTGTGTGAGTGTGTGTATATGTGTATGGTCCGTGTGTCTGTGTGTGAGTGTTTGTCTGTATGTACGTGGTGAATGTGTGTGTGTGGTGTGTCTATGTATATGTAAGGCACTGTGTCTGGCAGAGTATGTGTGATAGTGTACAGAACCATGTGTGTATCTGAGAACGTGAGTTCTGAAAAAAGACAGCCTAAGGCTGTGCATATGTTGGGGATTCCTGTGTACTTGAGTGTATGTGTGTGTCCATGTGCCTATTTACACTGGAGATAAGCTTCTTGGGTCAGACCTTCAAGATTTATGGCTATCCTACAGATTGCATCTGACTTCTTGGCTTTGCTTGGTCTGGCACATAACAGAACTGAGCATGTGCATGTCAATTTTTAACTTCAGTGGATTGAATGAGTAAGTGAAACACAGGCCACTCTGATTTGTAAAACGTTGGCTTTAGCTCCCACAAACTTATACAGGTCAAGCAACACATGGTGCAGCTTCATAGAAGTTTCTTAGAGATCTTTGCACTTGACACAGACTACAACTGGGGACTAGGATATGCAGGCTGGACAGATCACATTCCCTAAAGAATTATTTGCACCCCAATAGACTCAATAAGCCTTTGTTAGCTCTCAAACAGAACCACAGGGCTGGCTTCCATTCAGATACATGGCAGTACCTCAGGGCGGCTTCTTCTTTCTCCTGGGTGGGCCCTATCTTCGCACATCAATTCAGTTTGGCCCAACCTAACAAACATTGCTTTAGTGCCAGCCAAGTTCCCAGTGATACCCAATTGGCACTGAACTCCTTTGCCAGTCATGGAGTGCCAGGGAAGGGCCAAAGAGAAAAAGATGAACCAGACCCTATCCCTGCTGTCAAGGAGATCCTGAGATGTTTCCATGCAAATAACTGTCTGTGCTCTACCTAAAATGCAGTGAATGCTAAGCAGTCATTACCCAGCTGTTAGTGAGACCAAAGGTTCATTCTTTGGATTTGTGGGAAAAGTGCACTTAATGAGTGTCTTAAAAAATAATCAACATTTTGTCCCAAATTTTCTTGGACCTTGAACGATTTTATACATGGTTTTGTTGTTTTGTTTTTCTGTGTGTGGTACCTGTGTGTATCTGTTTCCATATGTGTGCGGTACGAATGTGTCTGAAAGTGTGTGTGGCCTTGAAGGTGACATCAAATGTCCTTTTCCAACACTCTCTACTTCTATCAAACAAAATAGGAACAAAGTACCAGCTTTGCCATCCATAGGCTGTTTGCCTATTTAATCTTCTTGCATATTAATTTGTCCCACCGGAGTGATGTGTGTGTGCCCATTAAATAAAATGACACTTACAAAATGCTTTGTGTAATGTCTGCTCCATAGGAAGCAAGCCATAGTTTTCATTTTGAGATTTAACTTTAGTGGGGAAAGCAAAGGATACTTTAAGGGTTGGAAGGAAGGGATCAAAGACAAGGAACTCAGAATTGAGTCTTGAAAATTGGGCCCCGTCCTTTGGCTTTTTCCTTCTAACAGAACCAATGCACTATGGCACGCAATGTTCTATAAAGAGATCATGTGGAAGAGGAGACACTAGGCAGCTGTGTAAAGTTGAGGAACTGGGATCTGTCACAGGGTCCTGGACCCCAAACTCTGTGTCCCAGCCCTCTCCTCTTTTACCTATGCTTCATCCCATTTCTCAAGTGTGTGTCCCTCCCTGGGGGGCCCAACGACTTGGCTCCTGTTTTTATTTCAAGCTATGCCAGCTCTTCTGGGCCACACCCTGTCCTGGCCTAACTCTAGGTAGGCCTTCCCCTTTGACCCACGTGGTATTTGAGAATGTGTCTTCTAACCTCCAAATATCTTAGAATTTCCCAGATAGCTTTCTCTTCTTCATTTACATTAATTCCAGATGCTCTAAGGACAGTTTTAATGTGATTTCTTGTCCATTCATGTTGATGAGATTTGTTTTACAGCTCAGAGCATGGTTTACGTTAGCTAACTCTCTAGGGTAGACCAGATGACCAACTCAGCCCCAGCATACTCTTCTATCCCTCTCCAAGGTGCTGGGATGACAGTATGTGCCCCTGCCCCCAGCTTTTTCTCCCCTGTTCCAGCATCTTCTTCTCTTCCCTCCCCCAGTCCCAAATCACAATCCTTTATTTGTTTTGCGTGGGAAGGGTGTGCACGTGCCACTGTGAACCTGTGGAGTCCAGATGACCACTTCCAAGATTCTTTCCTTCTGCTATGTGGATTGAACTCAGGCCATCAGGCTTGTTGGCCAGTGCCTCTACCCACTGAGCCATGCCCAGACTCTGCACCTAGGTTTTTATAGGGGTGCTGCGGGAACTCGCAGCTTAGGCCCTCTCTCTCATAGGGCAAGCATGTGACGGACTGATCCGCTTCTCCAGTCATTGTGTGCTTCTTTTTGTTAGCCTTTGTCTTGTTTGTTTTGAAGGTCTGTTGTTACGAGCGTACAGTTTAGTGTTATGTGTTCTTGAATAGCTGACTTTGTCACTGCAAAAAGTCTCCTTAAGCTGGGAATAGTGGTGCATGCCTCTAATACCAGCATTAGGGAGAAAAAGGTGGGCCAGCCTAGTCTACACAGTGAGTTCCAGGACAGCCAGAGCTACATAGTGTGATCCCAAGTCAAAAAAAAAAAAAATAGTATCTTTATATTTACATTTATTTATTGGTTGAGACAAGCTCTTACTGTGTAGCCCAGGCAGGCTTTGAACTTTTGATCCTCTTGCCTCAGTCTCTTGAGTGCTGGGATTACAGTGGTGTTTCACCATGGCCCGCCCCGCCATCCCTGTGACCATTAGTACTCTGGGCTCCGCTGGTCTGAAGGAGTATAACCAACCACTCAAGTTCCACGTTGTATTCTCACATTAAATCTTGTTCCGTCCTGCTTTCCCTCCAAGTCTTCAGGTTTAAAGTGGATTTATTCTACATGGCATGTAAGCCGGCCTTGTTTTAATTCAGTTAGGTAATCTCTGGTTGTTGTTGTTGTTGTTGTTTTTAATGATGTATTTGGGGGGTTGGGGTGAGGGCCCAGAGACAGCTCAGTGGTGAAGAACGCTAGCTGCTGTTCCAGAGGACACTTCCTCACACCCATTTCAGTGGCTCACAAGCATTTGTAACTCCAATCCCAGGGCATAGGATGCTCTCATCTGGCCTCTGTAGTCACCTGCACACATGTGGCACACACTCACACACACACAAACACACATCATTCAGAAAACTAAATCTTTAAATGGTGTATTTGGATTACTTACATTTAGATTATGGATATTATTAGCTTAAATTCACCGTACTTGCTATTGGTTTCTACCCCTCCCCTCTCCCATTCTTTCTGGTTTACATGAACATTTTTATATGCATTTTATCTCTTCCATTGACTGTATATCCTATCTTAAAAGTAGACTTTAAGTGACTGACTAGAAAATTTTTTAAAGATTTATTTATTTTTATATGCATTGGTGTTTTGCCTGCATATATGTCTTTGTGAGAGTGCCAGGTCCCCTGGAACTGGAGTTACAGTTGAATTTAATGAAATAGAATATGCCATTTTTATTTATGCAGAGATTTCATTTGTAACCAGAAGACCAGTCGACATAAAATATGGAATATTAAATCTGGGTGAGTTAAAATACTGTCCTATAACTTTTACTACATGTAGTTACTGTGTGTGTGTGTGTGTGTGTGTGTGTGTGTAGATCAGAGAGCAGCTGTGGGAAGTCAATTCTCTCCTCTGACATCAGGGGTCTAGGGATTGAATCCAGGTGATTACACTTGGTGACAAGTACTTTTACCCACCGACACATCTTATCAACCTGTGTTCTGCTTTTATTATTTATTTATTTTTATTTCATGAGTATGTGTATGCCAAAATGTAAGTCCATATACCATATGCATGCTCTGCCCAAAAAAAACAGAAGAGGGCAGTAGATCCCCTGGAAGAGGAGTTACAGACAGATATAAGATGCCATGTGGGTGCTGGGAATAAAACCTAAGTCCTCTGGGAGAGTGGCCAGTGCTTTTAACCATTGAGCCATCTCTCCAGCCCCTCTGTGGTCTATATTTTTAAGGAATAAAATTTCTGCATAAAGGAAGATCTAATGAAGTAATAAATTATTCAGCTTTATTCTCCTGAAAAAGAAGTAGCCAAAAACTAAGGAAGTTATCCTTCTAGAAAAATGCATTTGTGTCTGGGGGTCACAACACTTTGATAAACTTTGGGACTGTACTCTAGAAAAACATGGGTGTTCTCCTATACATTAAAATTTGCTTATAGCTTCAGAGAACTTGACTCCTTTAAAAATGTTCAGATCCCTCCACAAAATCCCTGCCCACCCTGGTCTGCCTACATAGGACAATCAAAACTCTCATCTTCCACTTACTGTTTAAAGCAGCCACAGATCTCTGTCGCACCAGGGTCAATTCTGAGTCTTGTCACCTGCTCCAACTCCTGTGTGACAAAGTCATAGACTCTTCACTGGCCAAAGGAAGCTGAGATGCTGAGAGCCAGCTGGCTGGTTTAGTGACCACAATGCCTGGAATGGGTTTACCCCCCTGTTTAACACAGATTTTTCCACATACAACACAAACAGCACTCAAATTGAGATCATAAACTCCAGACAAATCAGTTGGTGGGGGAACTTTGATACTAGTATGAAACTATCCTGACAGTAAGGAGCTCAAGCAATTGGTTTGTGATTTTTAAGACAAGTCTCTCTCATTTGTGCTTTCAAAAAGAGACAAAGCATTCAACAGTAACAAATTCCAAACCATCTACCACCTAGTCCTCCCTTATTCTTCCAGGCTCAAAATCTCCCTCTGCCAACAATACCCTCCTGGGTCAGTAAAATTCCTATCTTCATTTTCACGATCACTTCCTTTCACACCACAGTTGGTTGTGTATCTCCAAGAGAGTCATCTCATTCCTCCCAAGTCCAAATCCTCTCAATAGTACGAATCAGTCTTGTTAGTTCACATTCAGTTTGCTCACTCTTGTCCTTGGGCTCCCAAAATCTCCATTGTTAGCACTCACTCAGCTGGATGCTTAGAACTGGCTCCAGCTGCAGATTTCCCAAATCCTACATTCCTCCCAGTAGACAGACCTCCATGCTGAAGTATCATAAAATGGAGATTTAAAAATCTCCATCTTCGGTGGTTATTACTGTGTTAATTTGCTGAAAGGGCAAAGTAGTGGGACTGTAAGACTCTGGGGAGCCTTAACTTCACAGAGACCCCTGAGTGAACCCTGGAGTCAGGGATCGATGCAAAATGCAAGAGGAATTTATTGATCCAGCATGCTGGGGTTGCCCTGTACACCAAGGTGGGAGAACGACCCTGTGCAGCCCGTTCAGGGAGCTTTTATAGCTTTTAGAGCAGCAGCCATTAGGCACAGTGTGATTGGAGGAACAGTGTGACTTTTAAACTGATTGGTATTTAGGGAATGAGGTAGTAGGGGCTTAATCAGCCCCTCCCTTCCAGACTACATGCTCTCTAACCTGTTTATTCCAGGAGGAGAGGGGTTCCCATGTGCTTGGGGCTCTGGTGGAATTTCCCAAAGTTCCTGAGCTGACTTCTCAGGGTGTTTATACTAGGCCAGCTGAACGACCCCCGTGGAACTGTCGGTTTAGAAATGACCAGCCTGTGGTCCAGCAGCTTTGGTGCTTGAGAAGCAGTCTGGGATTCAGCAAGGTCAAGCTTTCTCTGAAGCATCTGTGTCCTTTAGTGACAACTTTGAATTTTACTATTTATAAAGCTTCCACATCCTTGAACAAAGATCATCACATAGATATTACATGTTGCCTTGCTTACAGATACATGGATATAAGTGAGATTTTTGACGTACAAGAGTTCCATTTTTCAGATAGTATTGAGTCCCAAAGGAAACATCCCCCAACCTGTGCTGGCATGAGCATGGCCCCTCCTACACTCAAGTCTTTTCAGTGTTCTTTGGAATAAGCAGACTGCCAGGGCTTTGGCATTCCTAAGGGGCCATTCTCAGGTGCTCTGGGAACTGGTTTTCATTTCTCTGTAATAGTTTATACTCTATAAAAGATAAGCCCTCTATCAGCCATTCTTTCCTCTTGATAGCAATGATGCTTCTTAACATACTCCCAAAGAAACAAGAATCAACTTAGATCCATTTCACCCTCCATATTTATACTCAATGTTCCCTACCTCAAGGAAGCCATCCAACAGGGCTCTTGTGGTCACCCAGCCCCTCCCCAACCCCAGCTTCTTCTCCAGAGACAATAGCCCTTTTCATTTGCTGGCCAACATGAGGAAGAACATTTTCTCTCAGTGATAAGGACAGGGAGGAGGGAAAAAACAAACCCTGAAGTTTAATTCTCTTGTTCTAAAAACATAAAAATAAATACATGTAAAGGAGCATTTAAAACATCTGGTTCCTTCCTTCCACACACTTTAGTTTTCATCCTGAAATAAAGCATGTTATCACATTCTCATGGTCTAATGTTTCCAGCAGCAGAATGTTACAGGCTGCAATGTTCTGGTGGAATCCTTCCTCATGGGAGAAAGGCAGCCCTTCATCAAAGCTCAGCCACACAAGGCTGTGTCCATATTAACCACGGACACCTGCAATAGATTGGACCAGGAATGTCTTCCAAGACTCATGTATCATGATTTGAACCTTGATGGTGCTCTTGGGAGTTGGTAGGAAACTTAAAGAGACTAGCTCTGGTGGAGAACTGTGGTTCACCGGGACACACCCTTGAGAATGACTTTGGGACCCTTGTCTACAGATCTGTCTTGTGTGCATCCCAGTCAGGAGGTTACTGGTTTTGCTAATGAGCTGTCTTCCTACAGGCCTGAGAACTGAGGACAACTTGACTGTGAATTGAGAACTCCAAAGCCCAAGCCTTTTTTCCCTTTCTGATGGATTATCTCATGTACTTTCTTAGGCCACAAGTGTTTAACACAACTATGTGATATTCTGTGAAGTGGAAACTTAAGGGTTCTTTGGAGGGTCAGTTGTGTTGGATGGTGTTTTGCTGGGGCAAACACGTGAAGGAGTGTTTTCCTGATGTGGACACAGGTGAAAGGCTAGGGCAGACTTGTGAAGGGACGTTCAGCTGAAGCAGACACAGGAGAGAGGATGTTCTGCTAAAGCAAGCGTGTGAAAGGACTCGTGATGAAGGAGTCTTTGCTAACAACACGCATGTATTATTGGTCTGCCTTACACTGTGTAGTTGAACTGCACTTGCCAGGACTCCATAAAGAGAAACACACCAAAAATCTTCTGGTGGTGTGCTGCATTTTTTTTTTTTTTTTTTGGCTACTTCTGTGGACTCACGCTGATTGGCAGAGTGAAGTCAGCTGAGACTGACTCACACGCTGAGGCAAGACCCATGGAGGACATGTGATGTTTGGAGGAACAGACAGTGACAGAGGCTAAGTTTGACTTGCTTGCATAGTTAAACACTTGTTGGTCTTGAATCTTCACTGATCTTCTCTTCACTTCCCTGAAAGAGGCACAGCAGAGAACTTCTCCTGAAGTTCCTCCTGGTCCCTCCTGCTAACTCAAGCTGAGGCTGAGGCTAGGTAGTGCTGCCTGCTGATATTTCCATGAAGTGTTTGTGAGGGGACTGAGCTGCCGCTGCTAACCTGTGAACTGAACTGCTGATTTCTAGACAACATAGATGGGAGTTGCTCCAAGGAACCTTTCTGAACAGGTCCACTTCCTCCCACCCCCACCCCTGTGTCCTTTCTTTTCCACTACTTCTGGTGGATGGTGGGCTACAAGGGAGGTTAAAGCGTTTAAGAACCATCATTAAAAGTAGGCATTGAAAAAATTAAAAACACAGTTCTGTACTCTGACCCTCCAACAGCAGCTTGCAGCAAGCTCAGAGAAAGAAAGCCATTCTTAAGTCACTACCACAAAGTTGGCTACTTTTTGCATCTCATACTAGCAGTGTGACGGACCACAGAGAGAAGCCAGAAAGGGAGGAAGATGCTGATAGGTGACAGACTTCAAAGGGAATCAAGGTGATGAGCCTTGGTTCAATCCTACAGGAAAAATTCAGCAATTTTTAAACTACCTTGGGTTTTGGGTCAAGGGACAGGTGGCTCATCTAGATTTGTATAAGCTCAAAAGTATAAAAGGTCTGTCTTATAGAGACATTTGAAATTTTACTAACCTTTACCAATTTACTTACCCCTCCCCCCAACTCCCCAACCCCTGCCTCATGGTCTCTTCGCTTTTTTCCCATCGAAGAAGGCCAGACTCACTTCACTAGCACTCACGGCTATGAGTCCATCCACCCATATTTCATTTGGCAGGTTTCACCATTCAGTTTTAGGAATTTCAGTACCTGCTCCCTTCTGAATTTAGCTCGTGGCAGTCTAAGATATAGAAAATTTACTTCATCATATCATGTTGTTCCAACACAGATTCCATTCAGTCCACCCTGAGATTAATTCACTATTCTGCAGCCATTTGCTAAAGATGTACATTTGCCAAGCCAGTAACAAAAGATGTGATAGCTGGCTTGAGAGACCAGACACTAGAGAGAGGCAAAGAACACCCATGATGATTCTAGAACCAGACACCACTAGATTAAGGACTAGACTCTGTGGCTACCAGGAGTGGCCCAGGTACCAGGGTAGGAGGGGTCAGAGTCATCTTAGTGGACAAGGTGGAGCTTGGCTTGAATATGCATTTCCCCAAATGGTAAAACAGAAAGTGACAGCAGTGAGTGTGTGTGTGTGTGTGTTTCAGGTGACACCTAGTTTTTACAAACCCACTCATCCAATGGCAAACATGCCCAGCACAGACTCTATTAGAGAATTGAGAAAATTGCTAATTTGAGGTAGTGTTTTTTGATCTAAATGCTGGTGGCAGCTGAGGGTGGAGCTGAGAGAGATGCCCAGAGAAAGGCCTTGACCAGGACTCTCCTCACCTTTCCACTGCCCCGCCCCTGCTAGGACTGCCTGCCTGCTGCATGGAGCACCCCTGCATTTCTCCTTCCCTGATTCTGCGGGAGAATTCTGCCAAGCAGAGCCTTGTTACATCTCTCTTTCCTCAAGCACACAGACTGTGTCTTTCCTCATTACTTGAAAAAGCTTCACCACCCCACACACTCTAGCTATAGAAGAAGGGTGTTCGGATTTTCTGGACACCACTTCTGCTCCTATTGGGAGGAGAAAAAAATATAGAAGCTCAAAAATTTGCAAGGGATGAGGAAATAGGATGAGTAATTATTTACTAATATATTTTGAAAGTCTCATGTTTTTATATACTCTTTGATCAGCTGTTTGATTGCCAGCAAATTCCATTATATTCACTTAATAAAAATACATTTTCTACATGGCAGGGACTGCTTTAAAATGTATTATTATTATTATTACCTTGTGATTGTTGTTTTAAATTAAGAGTCTCATTCTGTAGCCTAGGTTAGCCTATAACTCATGCTATAGCACAGGCTGGCCTTGAATTCCCTGCCTCTACCCAGGCCTTCCAAATGCTGTGATGACAGGGTCACTCACCATGCCTTTAAATATTTTTAAATCAACTCAGTTAACTTCTCTAATGATCCCATGGGTTGAGTACTGTTACTGTTCTCATTTGACAGGTGGGAAAGTCAGGGCCAGAAAAGTCAAGACGCTTGTGGTCACCAGCTAGTACGCACAGCAGAGCTGACATTTAAGTCCACACTGCTCCACTCGAGAGTCCTCCTGGATGTTGGAACTGTGCCACGGAAGCAGTCATTATTGGTGAGCACAAAATTAACACGGACATGGTGTTGGTCCACACAGCACAGCCCTGGTTCCTGAAACCCTCACTCTCAGGCCATGGTTTGAACTGAGAGTAAAAGCTCATTGTAGATCAGGAAGTAAATAGTAAATTCAGTGTATGGTTCAGGATTTCTTTTCCAAGAAAAAGAATAGACAAGAAATCACCGGAGAATTTTGTTTAGACAGACCCCCAACCTGTGTGTGTGTGTGTGTGTGTGTGTGTGTGTGTGTGTGTGTGTGGTGTGAAGGTTGGGCAGAGGTTTCTCTACACCTCTTGCTATGACTGACATTCTGAACAGAGAACTATAAAAGCCATGTATAAAGCAGGAAAGCAGGTATCAGAACAGTCACTACACATGTATTAGGCAGTTTTGATAAAAGAATCAACCAAACAGTCTAATAGGACATTATCAAAAATGACGGTACAGCAGTACCTATTTGGAAACTGAAATTATATCACAGATGAGCATTTAGTGACACAGAGAGATGGTTAAGACATAGACAAGGAGGAAAGTGTAATATAGTATTTTTATGCAAAAATCTCTTTGTATATTTGCATAGAAAAAGGATGAAAAAGGTTAGCCATTAATATTTCCAGTTAGGACCTGTAACCACCAACCTTGTTGCCCATCAATGGATAAATGGATAAAGTAAATCTGCTGCACACACAGAACGAAAAGTTATTATTTTATGTGAAATGTACCAGACATGGAGAGACAGGGACTGCATCTTCTGTTGGAAGTAGAGACTGTAAGTTCAGTTTGCAGTGACTGTTGATGTTGGTTAGAAAGCCAAGATCAGGGCAGAGGCGGGGCTTGGCCACTGCTACCTCTGTGGGGAAAATGGTAGAGTCCCACTAACATGCACAATTAGCGTGCACTAATAAATTGTATAAATATATAATTTATAATAAATTAAAAATAGGTAACAAAAAGTCCCCACTTGTGGGAAATATTGTAAAATATGTAAAATGTTCTTTCCTTTGTTTCCCTGCATTATCTTCAAGGACCATAATTTTTAATAGGATGAATTTTATATTAAATAAGATATACTCTTTTTTGTGGGATTATGTAACAAAGATAGGTATTGAACATATATAGATCTTGCAAATAATACTAATAAAATAATACCAAATAATTATTGATAATTAAATATTTATATAACTATGTACATACAAGACTATAAATACACAAAATAAAAATACTAATTAAAAATTAACTTATCAAAATACCTAGATAATATTGAAAGAATAAAAGACAGGAATGGAGTGGGCAGAGATAGGGAATAGATCAGTGGCACCTCGGTAAAGATCCACATTCACCTGCAAATTAAAACAAGGGGGTAAGAATGTAACAATTACTAGTCTGGGCTTGCTGCTAGCCTGACCTGTGGAGACACTTTAAAGAAATTCATCCTAAAATGACAGGGACATTCTTAATGGAAATAAGCAGGTCCACATCTTACAAAGTAATAGGGTTGATCTACCAAGCTGCCTCGCTGTAGTTAATATGTGGCTTTATTTCTGTGTCAGCCAAGATATTAAAACACTGGTATTGACGAGCCCAACAATATCACAAAACTATCAGGACAAGCCACCAAAAAGTTCAAAAACATGTTTTATCTGGGGAAATGCTATTTATAAATACAGTTGCTGACACTTTCACTACTCACCACTCTGACCTCATACACAGTCACACATTAATCTCTTAGCACGCAATATCTCATTTTAACCCCTCCCCCCACATGTTAATCTCTTAGCATACAATATCTTGTTTTACTCCTACAGTTTGATGAGTTGCGAGAACTACTGTAGCCAAATTTTTCACTGTAAGACAATGGAAGCCTCAAGAGTCCAGGCATCCTTCCTGGTGACAGGTAAATGAGAGACAGGATCTGAGCCCAGATTTAACACCTCTGCAATTCACCTCTCAGCCACTTGGAAAGTGCATATTGAAATCTGGCAATTAGTTCTGCATGATGCTAATTACAATGTTGTTTTTGAGATCAGAGGGTTTCAGTCTTGCCAGGGAATTATTGGCAGTGGATACTGATTCTCTTGAGTTTTCACATAGTGCTTTCTTTCTTTCTTTCTTTCTTTCTTTCTTTCTTTCTTTCTCTCTTTCTTTCTTTTTTTGAGACAAGGTTTCTCTACATAGCACTGGCTGTCCTGGAACTTACTATGTAGACTACTCTGACCATGAATTCACGAGGATCTCTGCCTGCTCTGCCTCAGGAGTGCTGGGATTCAAGGTGTGTGCCACCAGGCCCCTCTGAGCATGCTCTTTCAATATGGTTAGAACTAGTTGTTTTCTCTGAAATGTGGGTGTAAAAAAGAAAAGAAGAAAGGAAGAGAGAGAGAGAACTTCAGATTAAAAAAAACCAGAAAAACAATCACAAAAGAAAGCCCTCGCCCTGGGCTTTCTGAATTGTGAGGCACTTGACCCACGGATGTTTTCTGTTCTGGTGTCATGACATTGTCACGAGACTTACAACAATAAAGACAATAAAATAATACTGGAAACTGCAATGGTAACAAGACGGTAATACACTACGTGGAATAAGGGGGTGTTTGCTGTGAATGGAAGGTGACTTTTAAGTTTTTTTCTTGTACAGTTTCTGGGAGACGATCCTCACTGTGGTAGCCATCCCAATGGCTCCCCACAGTAGCAGTCCGCAGGGATGTGTCTATCTATCTTACATCAGCTACTGCGGGCTGCAGTCGTGGGGACGGATAAGCCTTTCATTTAGCAGGTGGTTACTGCCCCTCAGGGACATCGCTCTCTGATAGAGTCTTGCTTCTCTCATCTTCATTTTCTCTCTGTTCCCAGCTGCTGCTTTCTTGAATTAATTCTTTTTTTAACTATTATTATTCTGGGTTTGTTTTTTTTTTTTTTTTTGGTTTTTATTTTTTTTGTTTTATTTTGTTTTTAAAGACAGGTTTCTCTGTGTAGCCCTGGCTGTCCTGGAATGTGCTCTGTAGACTAGGCTGGACCTCCTAAAAGCTAGGATTGAAGTTATGAGCCACCACTGCCCAACTCTTGTATTGATTTTATAAATCACCTTACATGACTTAGGAAGAGAGATCAAGATTCATAAATGCACGATGGACCAAACTTCCTCATCTCCCGAGCCCCTGTGAACTTTTCTCCTTGCAGACACACAGTTCCAGGCTAAATAGCTTCAGCTAATGGCTCCTAAGTGGCCTGGCAGTATGAGCTGGGGATTAAAGGTCTCAGGAGCTGATATGATCAAACTAGGTCACACCTTTGCCGGGGGAAGAGAACTGAATCATTTTCTTGATTTCCCACTTCCTTCTTTCCTTGGTATAAAGTTGCAGTCATTTTTAATCAAGCCTCACACTCAAGTCACTGGGGAAGTGGGAAGAGTTGAGCCAAGTGGCAAACAAACTTAGTTTGTGCTTTGAAAAGGCAACTGTCCTAATGTCTCTGGTCTCACAGTTTTAATGTGGATTTCTGGGTGATGATAATGACTGCTTCGGTTGCCTGTCAGGTTCTCACACAGGGTATTTCTAGTTTTTCAACACAAGCATGCCTGTGCACACACAGAGGGTCGCAGGGCCTATATTATTACATCCCGGATTATGTCTAAGACATTCCTGAGAGATCAATTCACTTACATGGCTAAGTAGCTATTGTACATATTTTAAGTGAATCTACCAAGGCAAGTGACATATTTTAACACTAACATCATGCCACAGTTGTTATAAAATAAAATGATGTAAAATACTAAGACTGTATTTTCTCCCAGGACTTCATCAAAGCGGTTCATTATTTACTGGGCCCCCAATGGTTCAAATAGACTCAATGGTTTATGGCAATTGTTGCTGTCTCTGGGACTGAAATGTGTGTGTGTGTGTGTGTGTGTGTGTTCATCGCTCAGATGTTGTTAAAGATAAGATTCCACTCTGCTTCCCAATCTGGCCTTGAACTCACAGTTCTTGCCTTAGCTTTCCCCAAGGCTGAGTTCTCCTCTGAGACTCATTCCAGGCTCTGAATGTGGCTCTGATTCATATCTTCTCTAAAGGGCTAAGTGGACAGCAAGCATGACTTAAGGAAGGGAGCCTCCTTCTGTTCCAGCTGGGTGGCTTCCCTGGGGGAAGCTCTGAGTCTCCTTTCAGTTTTGCCCCTGCTCTAACTGGTTTTGATCTTTTAGACTCCTCCAGAGCTTGAGCACAAATTTCAGCCCTGAGTAACAGAGAGAGGGAAGGCAGGAGGTTAAACCAAACTGTTAACTGTGTCTCTTCAAAACTGACATTTAATACAGGGTGTAAATCACTAGGGGGGCCTGTTATTCCTTCAGGAATGCAATTACATAGGGTCAAATAAAACATGAAAGAAACCAACAAGTTTTAAAATGTAGTATGTGCTCAAAAGCAGGCAGGAAGGAATTCGAAGCAGCCCAAAAATGCTAACACTCACTGCTGTCCTTCGAGAGGGCTGGGAGAGGAGGGCTCTTCATGGTGGTAAGGATTATACAGGGAAGTTTGGGAAGCAATGCTTCTCAGTTTTCAGTTCTGCAGCCCCCGAAGCCTTTCCAGGATGCCACTTTCATCCCCAGAAGGGGTTTGCTGGCCAAGGCTACAGAGCACCACCAGCACTGCCCTCCGGGGAACGCTTGCTGAGTTCACAAGCTAAGTCCGAGGAGCCCCAAAGCTGGTTCTTTCTGTCTCTCTTTCACTCTAAATCTTAAAAATAAGGCAGTGTAGGCCTTAATCTGTGAATGGCAATATTAATGCTGCTGGATGTGTGCTCAAGCTTCCCCAATTTATGTCGCTACTTGTGATTGTGTCGTACTAACTTATTTCATGGAGAAGCTTAACAGGAACGCATATTTGATTTTAAGAAGTGTCTGTTAATGGTTTGAATGGTTTGGTGTGTTTGAACAACTTGAGTGGGGTCCCTTTCAGTTTAACAGTCTTATGAGTCATGGTGATGTCTTATCTCAGCTTCGGGGAGATTTTTGTCTTCTTAGCACTAGATGCCCTGCAAGCCCCTGAATATGCTCAGCTTCTACAAACAAGATGGTGTCCAGCCTGTCCTACACAGTGATGGCTTTGCATACAGGGTGATAGGATAAAATGTGAAGGAGGGGCAGAGTACTTTTAGCAGGCCAATGCTGAGGTGTTCCCTTGAGAAATTATGCCACAGGACAGATCTGGTGTAAGAAATTTATTGGGAGGGGAGAGTGAAGGTCTTGGAGTGAGGACATGGAAAAGAGACAGAGGCATGTGAGCAGACAGAGAAACAGATGACAGGACAGGAGAGGGAGGAGGGGAGAGGGAGGGAGGAAGGAAGAGGAGGAGAAAGAGGAGGAGAGGAGGAGGAGGAGGAGGAGGAGGAGGAGGAGGAGGAGAGAGAG